>JARHVA010000077.1:5362500-5962500 GCA_037957365.1 Torreya grandis
TAGATTGTGCTCGCCACTCAAGTCTCTTTATAGCGCCCATTCTATATGTTTCACCCATAGGAATAAATTACCAAATGTAAAGTATGATGAGATGAAACTAAATTTGTGTTAGGCAAAATGTCAGCATGGATTCAAAGAAATAAAAGTCAAAACAGGTTTTGGATGCGAAGGAAGTTTTAACTATAATATCTTAAGTTTGTATTTTGAATTTGGGAAAACTAGGAACTAGACAACCTTCGTCCTACTATTATATAATATATTGTTATATTTTAGTACATTATAAGTCAATTATTGACTATTATCTTATATCATGTAACAGGCAAAACTGTGAGTATTGGTAACAAGGGGAGTTGGGTTTATTGGATCTCATTTGGCAGATCGGTTGATGGAAGCCAGTGACAAAGAGGTAATTATATTTCATTCTAATATATCTAAATGAAATAAGTAATAGGGGTACTTTCAATGAAGCAAACTCGTGAATACTTTTCCACATTGAATTCTTAAATTGACAGTTGACTTTTATATACAAAGCTGACAAATTATCAAGTAATCAGATTGTTTTATACAAATTGAGGCAGATCTTAATTTTAAAAAATTCAAATATTTCCAAATTGTGAATAGTTTTTGGGAGGAAAATAGCCCATTGGAAACTATTAGCCATTAAAAGGATCCCTAATGGTTTATTACTAAGGAAGAGTATGGGGCTTTAGCTCGTTCACAATTTCATAGAGAATTTGACTTTAGATGCACCCTCTCCTTAGGATGCTGCCTGATGAGATTAATTTAGTCTCTATGTTGACCTTTTCTGTTACTTTGTGTCCATGTATAAGTAAAAAGGGAACTAACTAATTAAATCTTGAGTATACTCTTTTTGTATCTTTGCAAAGAAGGGAGTTCATCACAGTTTTAATCCTGTACACCGAGACTTTCTTATTTGATTTGTAATGTGTGCAATGTATTGTTTTGCATATACAATAAAAAAATTATAGTATATTATTGAGTACAACCTTATTTTTTAAGTGTCTTGTGATCATATGTCACATGCATTTTTTGGAATATGTCAAAGAGTTTGATCATGATGTACATGGCATCTATCTTAGGCAATTAATGTACATTGGATTAGGCAACTAAAGGAATCAGAGACACAAATAGCCTTTTTATGACCCCTCCTATTTGTGCACACGTGTATTTATATTTATACATACATACATATAAATACTATATGTATCTGTACATATGCATACTACAGACATACACCTAAACACTATATGTAATTCATTGGATGTATATTGAATTCTTTGCCAGCTTTAACTTGGTAACCTGTTTCTGTATGATATTAGAATGTAGGGCTTAATTTTCTTAAATATGGTTTGATCTTGCTTTTATCCATTTAAGGGAAGATTACATGGCATTAACAGAAATCTGTTATTTTCTTTTGAGCCTAACTGCACTTCTTCCTTGATAGCACAAATTGAGGTATCTACTAAATTATGAGTTTTTTCCTGTCCATCCTAAGGGTAAGCTCCATTTTTCCATAGATGTCTGAGCTGGTAGCCATCATCTCTAAACCAAAATCTTACTAGAGTCTAACAATAATGTTTTCAGGCAAATATGATTTTAATTTTGTCCTTATATTCTTCAAGCATTGCAAATATAAATTAATGTTTGTAAAGGAGAAGTCTTTTCCATATATTAAGTATTCTAATCTCTAGGTCTCATTATTTTCCATAGATTGTAAAGTGAGTGCTAATGTCTTTTTTGGTGGTCAAGGAATTGTAGAGGATAACTTCTTTACTAGATCAAAGGATAATATCAGGTGGTGGATTGGGCATCCAAATTTTGAGCTAATTAGGCATGGTAGGGTCTCATGTCATTGGTCTGAACATTCAAATTGGAGGCACTGTTGTAATACCTACCAATATTTATTTTAGTACTTAGTCTAACAAGTGCTTGAAAATCCTTAAATGAGTCAACTAAATGATATCTGAAGTTGTCTTTCTATTCCTGATTTTTCCAACCCACTGTAATGCTGAGACTGTGTTTGAATATTTGCAAACTTCAGCATTCAAGTTCTTATTTTTTATGAGATGTTAAAGTCTGTTTCCTATGCAAAGATTTCAAAGGCAAAATAACGTTTTTGGTTATTGTGGACACTGTGGATTGCACCCTTGAGAGAAGGCTGAGCTTCTCTCTTCCACGAGGCACAATGGAAACACCTCTCTTGCCTGTGGGTCTAGCAAAACTGAGGGGAGAGGCTCTGGATAAGGGCTAGCTCCCTCTGATGCATCTCTGAGTTATTCTAGTAATATTGCTGATATATATATATATATATATATAATGGGGGGGTTGGCAAAAGAGAAGGATTACTAAAACATAACCTAAACTAAGAAGGTGATGCACCAAAAGTTTGATCTACTCATTACTCACACTTCAAAACATAAGAGTACATACATACACTTTATCTGCTGGGAAGACCAGACCGTAAGAAACTTATTATAAAGGTTAAATGAAGACACACAAAAGATGAACTTACCACAGGGGTTGTAGGAAAACACACTGTCTGGCAACCTTCTCCTATCTTTGCGCTCCAGATACAGTTCTTTTTGCCACCTGCAGGAATGACGCTTTGTCTATACCAGGTGTGCTGATATCAAACCTGTGAAAGCATCATGGAACAATGACTGGACACAAGGTTAATACTTAGGCACACTCAGAGATATATCCAACCAGATAGAGGTAAAACACTTTTATTGATTCAAGGTGAAATTTGGCAGCGCTGCGCCATACAAAAATGAGAGATCCTCTTCTCAAATGAAAAGTTACAAATATATAGCCTTTTGAAAAACACTTTGGCGCTTTCTAAAAAATAAATGACCCATGCTCCGTTGAGAGCATTGGGAAAATGAAGTTGCTTAAACGACAATGTTGTGTCGGCTCCAGTTTTGACTTTAGGCGTTTAAAATATATTAAACGCCATATGTGAAATCATGGGTCGCGTCATTTGTCTACAAACAAGACCACTCCTTCAAGACATTCACGCAGTTTGTCTGCTCATCAAAGCAAAGTGAAAAAAAATAGGTCGCATCGTTCACCGTTTGTGCTCCTTGATGACCACTTGGCACAGACTGTGTCAACCGCTGGAATAACTCCTTGTGCCGACACCTTTTGCCACTTGGACTATTTTGTTGGTTTCTGCACTTGGCTCTTTTGGGCTCCTTTCTTGGCAAATCATTGAGTTCACTCTTGACTTTTGTCCTTTCCCAGCTCTATCTTTCCTTGGTTTTGTCTTTTGTCATCTCTTGGCTCTTTTTGGCAATCTGAGCCCTCGGGGCTATCTTCTATCAATCTTTGGCTATTTGGGCTCCCTTCTCGATGGTCTCTTCCTTTGGGCCTTAAGGCCTTTGAATTCCTTCGGGTTTGCGCTCAAGCATTTAAAGATCAATGGCTATTTCATTGCCGTAAAGTTGACGTTCGCGCGCCCGTCGCCATTTGAAAGCCAACGGCTATTCTATTGTCCTGAATTTCATGTCTTCGGGCCCGTCACCCCTTGGTCAATTCCTTCAACTTTCTTTCCCTCGGCCTTTCTTTCTTTGCCCGGGCCTTTGTCTTTTAACCTTCCCGAAGGGAAGGTGTCCCTTCGGGGCTTGGAGAAAGATCCTTTTCAGTGTTGCCAAGAGCCCCCTACAAGCACACCTGCCCTTCGAGGTACTTCGGGTGACCTTGGTCTTCAAATCCTTAAGAGTACTTCGGGCAGCCTTGGTCTTCAAATCCTTCGAACAAAATGTCTGAAGGAAATCTTTCCTTTATGTCTTTCCCGCTTGCTACTTTCTGTCGGCCTTTTCCATCGGGTGAGTTCCTTCGGACAAAATGTCCGAAGAAATTCCTTCGGACTTTTTGTCCGAAAGAATTTTCTTTGTTCACTTTGCCGTGGGAACTTTTCCGAAAGAATTCCTTGTTTGTTTTTTACCTTGTGAATCTCTTCGGACATTTTGTCCAAAGAAATTCAACCTTTGTCTTATCTTTTGCCTTAGCATTTCCAAAGGAAAACTCATCCTTTTGATTCCTCCACAAGGGTTCCCTGCCCTCCCTAAGGGCACTTTTGGGTCTGGAACTGCCCTTCGCAGCCTGCTGGAATGGCCCAGTTTGTGCTTGACTGCCCTTTGCAAGGGCACTTGTCCTTCGGGCTTTGGAAGACCCCTTTTGAACCTTCTGACTTGAACCAATTGCATGAACCAACTACTTTGAACCAAACCGACTGAACATACTCGATTGAACCAACCGTTTGAACCAACAATGGTTCAAAGTTCTTGGAAAGATCAGGCTGTTGAACCCTGACGTCGAACCACTGAACTGGTTCCTCCTTTTGCCGAAAGACTTGTGCAAACCAAATCTGAACTGGCTCAGAACAACAGGGAAAAGAGACTAATTTGGGCCTGCAGGAGCCAAAATGGTCAATGCTGACCATTTTTGGTCCAACAGGTCAAAATCGGTCCCCTTCCTTCCCTGCTGTCCTGAGCCAGTTTCATTTTTTTATTTTGCACAAGTCTGGAATTTTCTACGGACTCTGCAGGTATGTTTTCTATGGACTCTGTAGAGAATAAATGGATTCCCAACACTTAGGTGCAAAATGGACAAGTGCTTGTTTCAAGAGTCTGGTTCAGTCGGTTTGGTTCAAGTGCCTGGTTCATCGTTTTGCTTCAACAGCTTGTTTCAATGGCTTGGTTCAACAGTCGGTTCAATGCCTTCGTTCAACGTTCAGTTCAACAGGTTGTTTCAAAGGGACGTTTCAATCAAAAGTTCAAGAGAGTCTCCCGAAGGACAAGTGACCTTGCGGAGGGCATTCGGTTGGCAACAATATCGAAGCAGCTTTCCCGAAGGGCACTTTTGGAAGGCAGTCAAAGGAAAAGACAAAGGCATGATTTCTTCGGACTTTTGTCCGAAGGAATTCCTTCGGACAAAAAGTTCGAAGAAATTCGGATGGGCAATGAACAAAAAAAAATGCGTAAAAAGACTCAGGCTAAGGCGAGAATAATTTCTTCGGACTTTTTGTCCGAAGAAACTCCTTTGGACAAAAAGTCCAAAGAAATTATTCTCGCCTTAGCCTTAGTCTTTTTTACGCAGTTTTTTCCTTCGGACAAAAGGTCCGAAGAAATTCAGAAGACAAGTCCGAGAGAAATGCCGAAGGGTAAAGGAAAGTGTTCGAGACAATTCTTGCGGACTTTTGTCTGTGGGAAAAATGTCCGTGGAAGAAAACCTGAGGAAAAGCTCCGACAAAAGAAATGGTTGAGGCAATTCTTGCGAACATTTTGTCCGCAGGAAATAGACTAGCCATTGGATTTCAAACGATGACAGAGCCGCGAACGTCAATTTTACACCAAGAAAAGCCAGAGAGCAGAAGTTGCCAAGTGTCGTCTGTCGGCACACATGATTTTTGCCTTTAAAAGCAACGGAACGTGCCACGTGCCCCTTGCAAAACCCAACGGAGTGCGACAAGTGTCTGCATCTGAGTCCCTAAGCTCCTTTCAACAAGCTTCTTTCAAGATTTCCGCGGAGGACGTTAAGTGGCAACTACGGAAGGCTTTGACATGTTTTTTCTAAGAGCAGCGAAACATGCCACGTGTCCCCTGCAAAGCTCGATGGAAGCCGACAAGTGTCATCATCTGCAGTCTCTCCCTTTTGTCTCGCAAGAACTGTGGTGGGCCCCGAACGAACTGCTAAATAGAGCGGAAGCCGCCACGTGTCCTCTTCTGCAGGACTCTCAAAAGGTGTTTAAAAGCTTCTATAAACTCAGCGGACGCTGCCACGTGTCCTGCCTGTTTCAGAAGTGGAACACGCCACATCTCACTTATTGAAATCAGCGAAAAACAGCCGAGGCAAGCGGGAGAAACATGAACAAATTACTAAGGACGACGGACCCGAGGACGTAAAATTTGTGGAAATGAAGTAGCTATTGATCTTCGCAAACTTAAGCGCAAACCTGAAGGAATTCAAAGGCTTAAGGCCAGAAGAAACACCAAGTGCTGAAACGGACAAAGCAGTCCAAGTGGCAAAAAGTGTCGACTCAAGGAATTACTCCAAGAGGTGATACAGTGTCTGCAAATTGATCATTAAGAGGTGCAAACGGCTAACGATGCGACCCGTTTTCTTCATTTTGCATTTAATTAGCAGACAAGCCGCGTAATCGCCTTGAAGGAGTGGTCTTGTTTGCAGACAAACGACGCAGCCCATAATTTCTCATATGATGTTTAAGCGGCTTGCTCTTCCCAATGATCGGAACGCACATGGGTCACCTGTAAAAAGGGAGCCAAAAGGCCTCTTTTCTTCCTCTATATATTATAGACTTCTCATTTGGAGAAGGCATCTTTCACATTGTAAGGTGAAGCCCTAGCAATTTTCACCTGGAATCAATAAAGAACGCAATTTTACCTCTATTCTGGTTAGATATCTCTGAATGTGTCCGAGTGTTAAGTCTTGTGTTCAGTCATTGCTTCCTAATGCTTTCACAGGGTTGACACCAACGCATCTGGTATCTACAAGGTGCCATTCTTGCAAGTGACAGGAAGAGTTGTACCTAGAGCGCAGAGGCAAAAGGAAGTTACTAGACAGTGTGCTTTTCTTACAGCGCCTATGGTAAGTCCCTTATTTTGTGTTCCATTAAAGCCTCCCTATTAAGCTTCCTGCAACCTAGTCCTTTTTACCAGTTAAAGTGTACGTATGTGTTTTTATGGTTCAAAGTGTGAGCGTGAGTAGGTCGAATTTTATTTGGTGCATCACCCTCTTATATTAGCTTTTGTTTTCTTGTAATCCTTCTCCCTTTTAATCCCGCCCCATTAAATATATATATATGTATTAGCACTTATTGGAATAACTCAAATGCATCAAAGAGAGCTAGCCCTTATCTAGAGACTCCCCCCCAGTTTTGCTTTGCCCACAGGCAAGAGGGGAGTTTTCGTTTTGACGTGTGGAAGGTAGGAGCTTAGCATCCTATCAAGGGTGCAATCCACTACGTCAACAATTTTTGGCATGCCCTATGGGACTCAGTTTTTATACTTAGTAAAGTCTCAGGATTGATGCTGGAATTGTTACAACAAAATCAACTATTTTTAGCATCTGGTGACTCTGCTGGTAAGAGCTTCAGTTTCTAATCAAAGACCAATCTGACTTTCTATGCCTAAAATCACCACACAGTCTGCTTCTAAGGGTGTCCCTTTCGAATTCATTGAATTGCCTTTGAACTCAGCAAAGCGATTGAGGATTGAGAGGACCCATCCTTATTCAGCAAACCACTTTCCCAAAGCTGCTATAAAGCACCTATGCAAGAAGGCTGCGATTACATCCTGTCATAGCTATGGCATTACCCTTTGTGACTTTCTGTGGTCAGAGTCCTTTGAATCTACAGCGTTATGACCCAATTCTAGGAGCAGTCCTCAAAAGTGTGCCTCCCTTTGATGGACAGGGGCCCATTACAGTTATCGAACACATCAGAAACATTGCTAACCTCTGCAATATTCACAATGTCACTGAGAAGAATATTGCAATCAGATTGTTGGCATTGTCTCTCAAGGGCAAAGCTCTGGACTGGTATGGGACTTTAACCATAAGTTCAGTTGGTTCCTGGAATGAATTGGGCACTCGCTTGACAGACCATTTTGGAGAGAAGAGCAATCACTTCTCACTTGCCAAGTAGCTGACTAGAATGAAAAGAGCCCCACATGAATACATGCAGGATTTCAACACTCAGTTTCAGAAGACCTGGGATAGAATCCCCATTTTGGTAAGACCGACTCCTAGCTATGTTTTTTTGTATTACTTAAGAGCATTGAACAGCGATATCGTTGTTATGATACAGTCCATGGGAGGACATGTGCTCCCTGCCACCTATGACATAGCTATAGCAGTGAAAAATTGCCTAGTGTAGACTGAAAAAATAGCTCCTAGACCCCGTATGCCGCTTTTTTTTGAAATGCTGCCTCCAATTCAGACCATTGCTCCCACCATAGCTCTTTTGCCTAGCATAGAAAACCCAGCTGCTACTCCATCAAATGAACTTCATGAAGTCAAGAATCTGTCGCAAAATATGACAATTGAACTAGTGGCTATTAAAAGGCAGCAAGCTCAAAGCAACCGACCAAACCAAGGATACCAGCAATATGGTAAAGCAAATAGACCCCCTTTCCAAAATTACAATCAAGAACAGGGTCAGCTTACATAGACCAGACCCTTTCAAGGCTACAATCCAGCCGCCCCTTCATCATCTAAGGTTATGGTGCCCGTTCAAAACAATCTGGTGCAAGAACAACCAAGTTGTTCAACCATGGGATATGGTCCGGAGCATGTTGTTTATACAAATGAAATGACGGGTCACTACCCAAATGTACAAGACAATCAAGCAGCTACCCAATTTCAAGGTTTTGAGGCTTCAATGCAACCCGACACGAGCAATAGTCAAACCCAGCCTGATTTTACTCTCATGAACCACTTGAAAGGTGATTCTATGTGGTCAATTACATGGGTACTGCAAACAATCAAGGCGACTGTGTCGCAACCAATACAAGATTCAAAAGGAGAGCAATCGAAGAAGTTCAGGGTGTTGCCCAAGCGTCAGCAATACCTTCTTCATCGCATATAAACCAAAAGGTCCCAAATTTCAAACCGCCAATTGTACCTTCAGCGCCTCGGCCTGCACTTCAGGCTGTAAATAACTCCAAAAAAAATTTGAAGGCAATCCTCGAGTCAATGTGGTTGACCAGATGAAGAAGCTGCACATGAACATCTCCTTGTGGGATTCACTGTCAATACCAGGGCAAAAAGACATGTTGCAAAAGGAATTGCATGAGCTAGATGAACACGCTGTCCCAACAAAAACCGATAATGTCTTGATGATGAATGGACAACATTCCACCTCAGGTCAGGTCAGGAAAGAAGAAAAGGTTCCCCATTTTTATGTGTCCTTCGTCATAGGAGATTTCTTGGTGCACAATTGCATCATTGATAGTGGAGCAAGCACCTCGGTAATGCCCAAATGCATCATCGACAAACTGGGTTTGAAATATGAAGAAATGACTAAGGGAGTCCTACAGCTCGATGGAACACCAACAAAGACAGTTGGGGTGGTGAAAGGATTGAGCTTGACGTTACACGCTTACCCGACCTTCTCAATTCCTCATGATGTGGTAGTGGCAGATGTCCCTCCTTACTTTGCCATCTGCTTATCCAGGGATTATACATCCAAAATAGGCAGCTACTTAATAGCGAATTGGTCTTATCAGGGTTTTAGAACCAAGTATGGGACTAAAGTTAAGATTGAATCCAAGCCACTCCACAGAGATTATCTGGGACCATACTCGTTCAAGGCGGCAAATGTCAGCTATGCCATCATTGACCAAGAAGAGTTCCAAGTAGACCAATCCCCATTCTCTGCCCTTGAAGGAGTTGCAGACCTGCTCTTAGATGAATGAGGAAGTGACAACTTCGAGCATGATCCTTACAAATTCATAGAGGTAGGCCTTGGATTTATTGCATGCATGAAGAGGGTACTTTTGTACCAAATCTGATGAAAGCGAGCCAAAAAAGCTCAGGTCTATGGCAGCTGTTCTTTGATGGTTCAAGAAGTTGGGCGCTGGTGGTGGAGCGGTGTTGGTTTCTCCTTCAAATGAGAGATACTTTTTAGCATTCCGGTTCCAATTTTCCTGCACATGCAATGTTACGGAGTATGAATCCCTCACCCACGGTTTGGATTGGGCGAGGAAAAGAGGAATCAAAGAGATACAAATTTTTGGTGACAATGAGTTGATTGTCAATCAAGTAAGACGCCAGAATTTGACAAAGAATTCTTTACTGAAGTCCTACAAACATAGGGTATGGGACTTAGTGAAAAATTTCTTTGCTTTCAATATTACCTCCATTACTAGAGAGCAAAACAAACAAGCAAAAAAGACTGGCAGCAGTTGGTGCCCAGTTTGATATCCCTCAGGAAATAGGCTGAGACCACAGCGCACGCCACTTGAAGGTAGTGATCCGGCCTTCTGTACCTAACGACGTGGCCCATAATTTCTCATATGATGTTTAAGCGGCTTGCTCTTCCCAATGATCGGAACGCACATGGGTCACTTGTAAAAAGAGCGCCAAAAGGCCTCTTTTCTTCCTCTATATATTGTAGACTTCTCATTTGGAGAAGGCATCTTTCACATTGTAAGGCAAACCCTGGAAATTTTCACCTGGAATCAATAAAGAATGCATTTTTCCCTCTATTCTGGCTAGATATCTCTGAATGTGTTTGAGTGTTAAGTCTTGTGTTCAGTCATTGCTTCTTAATGCTTTCACAGGGTTGACTCCAACGCATTTGGTATCTACAAGTCGCCATCCCTGCAAGTGACAGGAAGAGTTGTCCCTGGAGTGCAGAGGCAGAAAGAGGTTACTAGACAGTGTGTTTTTCTTACAACGCCTATGGTAAGTCCCTTTTTCTGTGTGTTCCATTAAAGCCTCCCTGTTAAGCTTCCTGAAGCATGGTCCTTTTACCAGTTAAAGTGTACGTATGTGTTTTTATGGTTCAGAGTGTGAGTGTGAGTAGGTCGAATTTTATTTGGTGCATCACCCTCTTAGATTAAGTTTTGTTTTCATGTAATCCTTCTTTCTTTTCATCCCCCTCCATTTTATATATATATATATATATATGTATTAGCACTTATTGAAATAACTCAGATGCATCAAAGGGAGCTAGCCCTTATCTAGAGACTCTCCCCTCAGTTTTGCCTTGCCCACAGGCAAGAGAGGAGTTTCCATTTTAACGTGTGGAAGGCAGGAGCTCAAACTCTTTTCAAGGGTGCAATCCACTGCGTCAACAGTCAACAAAATGGCGATTCCCAGGGGAAGCATGCCTGCTATGCTTAGAAACCAGTAGCTTCAAAGTCCATTGGACATGGGGTCAAGATGTAGCTTTGAAAGAGTTAGCAACAACCTTAAGATATCCAAGAATCTATCATGAAGGTCTTACCCCCAAAAGGAAATGAAACACACACAAGATTAAGAAAAAAAACTACTAACATGTGCAAAGCACTTCGGGAAAATAGGGAAAAAACAAGGGAAATATGTACATGATGGGAGAAGGCTCAGTGACAATGCTTAAGATGTAAAAGCCTTGCATGCTTTGAACTGGATCATCTTTTTGCCAAAAGACTTGTGCAAACTAAATATATAACTGATGGCTCAGAACAACAGGGGGAAGGAGACCGATTTTGGCTTGCAGGACCAAAAATGGTCAACAAATTTGACGTCTGCGGGCCCGTCACCCCCTTTGGCTTTCTTTTCTTCGGCCTTTTTTCCTTTGACCTTTTTTCCTTAGGCTTCACCTTCCTTCGGCTTTCTTTCCGAAGTCTTCCTTTGACCGAGCTTAGTCTTTGAACCCTTCCAAAGGGAAGGTGTCCCTTCGAGACTTGGGAAAGGTCCTCCATGGTTGCCGAGAGTCCCCCGCAAGGGCACCTGCCCTTCGGGGTCCTTCGGGCCCCTTTGGTTCTCAAATCCTTCAAACAAAATGGTCATTGAGGTACGGCATCTATCCCAGCACTTCTTCAAAAGAACAATAGAAGAAAATCAGAGAACTTGGCATGCCAAGTTGAAAACAGCCCTGTGGACAGACAAGGTCACTCTAAAGAGGCAATTGGCAATTCACCATACACGTTCATGTATGGGAGGGAAGCTAGACTTCCTATTTCAATTGAATTGCCAGCCTTGGACCTCGCTCACCAGCTGCAATTAGAAGAAGGCAACAACATGTAGGTTAGGCTGTGTGAATTGATGGAACTTCAAGAAACAAGGGACCAAGCTATGGCTTCTATGACTAGTCGCCAACAACAGACGAAGATGCACTTTGACAAGAGATCCTCATCAAAAAGTTTCTCTGTAGGAGCCATCGTCTTGAAGTGGGATGAAGACCGAGCTAACCCTGGAAAGCACATGAAGTTCGATGCCCTATGGAGTGGTCCATATGTCATCACTTAGTGCAAGCAACACAATGTGTTCCAACTCACCAGGTTGGATGGTGAAGAACTGTGTATCCCAGTTAATGGGATACATCTTAAGTGCTATCACTGAGCCTTCTCCCATCATGTACATATTTTCCTTGTTTTTCCCTGTTTTTCCTAAGTGCTTTTGCACATGTTAGTAGTTTTCTTAATCTTGTGTGTTTCGTTTCCTTTTTGGAGTAAGACCTTCGTGATTGATTCTTGGATATCTCATGGTTGTTGCTAACTCTTTCAAAGCTACATCTTGACTCCATGCCCATTAGACTTTGAAGCCACTGGTTTATAAGCAAAACGGGCATGCTTCCCCTGGGAATCGCCGCTTAACTCCTCTGCCGACGCTTTCTTTTGCCACTTGGATTGTTCTATTTGCCCCTGCGCTTGGCTGGGTGCATCTTTTGAAACATTCCAAATGTTGTCATATGTTGCTATATTCTCTGTTTTGTTTTTTTCTCTCCCCACAAAATAGCCAAGATATGGCTCTAATATCACGGTAATGTCCCCAAATTGGGACAATAATAAGAAAATTTTTCCCAACAAAAACCCTTAAATACTCCAAACAAATTGAATTCTGAAAATTTTAAATCAGCAAACCTTAACTGATATATAGATGCTCAAAACACTCCAAATAGAAACAAACTCTAGGTGCCAATGTTGCACAATTAATTTCACAACTACTGAAGCATATATACACTAAATTTTCACCTTACAACCCAATTAATATGTCATACATAAACCCTGAATTTGCTAATGTAATAAATATCCTTGCAATATTCTGATTTTTTTTTAAAGTACAGCTTCATTTTCCCTTGTTAATTCAGCCCTCAAACCCTTACACAACTCACCAAAAATAATAATAAAATATAAAAATATTTCAAAATGAAAACCCTCCAAAGCTTCCATAAACCCTTCAAGGCATGTCACCCATGTGTAGAAATTACCGTATGAAATTGGACAACACTTAGCAAAAATTGGATAACACTTAGCCAAAAATTTGGGGCCAACATCACCCCACACTACGCTCTTAGTCTATCCCAGACTAAGTCGCACTCACGTCTGTAAAAAATTCGGGCCCCGACTGTTCGATCTCCTTCAAATTGTCCCAATGTGACAATGCCTCAAGAACTTTTGCAGTTATTTCTTATATGGCCCCCTTTGATTTATTTATCTCCTCACATTCGATGGAGGTCTCATCGGCCTTTTTGACCAGTTCGTCCAAGGACGTGATGGCATCCTTCTAGACGTCTTCAGGTGTGGAAACCTCATTGTCAACCTATCCTCGAAGGGCTGCAAAATTTGCATTCAACTGTTGACGATGTTTATTGATTTCATCCTCCATCGTCTCTACATACCTGAATGCTTTAGTGTGCTCAATGCACTCTTTTATTAAGAGTGCAACATCAGAGAGCTACTACCACAAGGCTTCTTTAGCTTGACGCCGAGCCTCCAAGACTTTATTTGGCACACTAGCCACACAAAAATTCCATCATATATGGTCATAACCTCCCCAACCCTCTCTATAGTGTGCTTGTAGATTTCAACGGTTGTGGTGAAATATCCAACTAACTATAATCCCTCATCTTTTGGCACGGGATGCTCGTTGCATTCCTTGAGCAAAAGCTCTACCAAGGTCTCTAACTTTTCTATGGCACCTCCATCAAGAGGTATGCCATCTACTAGCACCGGTTCTTCATTCAAAATTGTTTTGAAGAGGTTCAAAATCCTTACTTTTGCCTCTGTGGCCTCTTGGATCTACTGCTTCAAAGTGACCACTTCCTCAATTAGCGCTTGTTTTTCTGCAACTTCTTAATTATACATGCCCACAATCTGTTGACCATTTTTGGTCCAAAAGGTCAAAATCAGTCCGCTTCTTTCCATGCTGTTCTGAGCCAGTTCATTTTTTATTTTGCACAAGTCCTGAAATTTCTACGGACTCTACAAAGCTATTTCTACGGACTCTGCAGGGCTGTTTCTACAGACTCTACATGTTTGATTTCTACGGCCTCTGCAGTTCTATTTCTACGGACTCTGCAGGCTTATGTCTACGGACTCTGCAGGCATGATTTCTACGGACTCTACAAGAAAGAAACAAGTTCTCAACACTTAATTCTCAAGTCTTAATTCAAGGTAAAATCCATTTGAACTTGCACTCATGCATGTGTCTATGTTTTCGTTTTGTGTTAAGTCATTTTCTTTTATGCTTTCACAGAAATATTCCAACATGTCTAGTGCATTGTGACATTTTTTCTTCTGCAAGTCTGCCAAAAGTGTCTACAACAGGGATATAGGTGCATGTGAACAAGCTGCGATAGAGTGTCTCAGAACACCTCTGGAAGTTCTTCCTCCCTGTATCTCCACAGACCCCTGACTCACTGATACAAAAGAGTTTCCCATATCATATTAAGTGTATGTTAGGTTGTCCTTGGTGAAAAGTGTAGGTTCGAGCTAAGTAGATCAACTTTATTGGTGTATCACCTTTTAATTTAGGTTTAAGTTCTGATTTTCAGTAATCCTTCTCCCTTTTCAACCCCCCCCTTTTTCATTTATTTGTTAGCGTGGGAAATACAGGACCTAAAAGATACATCAAAGGGAGCTACCCCTTATCTAGAGACTCTCCCCTCAATTTTGCCAAGGCCACAGGCAAGAAGGGAGTTTCCACTATTGCGCATGGAAGGCAGGAGCTCGGCCTCCTATCAAGGGTGCAATCCACTGCATCAACACAACCTTAACATGTTTCCTCTCAGCAGTGCGCACATCAGAATCTAATAAAATATTCTGGCGCATGATCTCCATGCCCAACTTAAAAAAGACGACACTTGCTAGAAGAAGAGAGATCTTTTGTGAATCTAACCATAGTGGTTTTGGCAGCACCGAAGCATCTGGACCCAAGGAAACGCTGCCTTGGACGAGTTTGAACTCGCAATCCTTGTTGTACATATCTAACAGGGAGGACACTTGCTTCCTTGTTTCAAAGGTTGCCTCATTGGGAACGAAGTGAGGCCAAAGATAGAGCATCTTGTCTTGGACGTCGAACTGATATCGCTCACGTGGATTGCCAGTTGCATCATCGCCATGCTCTTTTGTGGTCTCGGCCAGTTCCTTTCCTTTACTAGGGTCACACTCAAGTTTGGCCTCCTCGTAGCTACCAATGGCCATCTAGCTCAGTTCTCCTTCACCTTCCCCTCCTCGCCATATAATGGTTATGTTGACCATTTTGGCCTTGCAGGGCAAAATCGGTCTCCTTCCCCAGCGGTTCTGAGCCAGTTCAAATTTGGTTTGCACAAGTCTTTCAGCAAAAGGAGGAACCAGTTCAGTGGTTCGACGTCGGGGTTCAACGGCACAATCTTTCTCACACTTTGAACTTGAACTTTGGTTCAAACGGTTAGTTCAAATTAGTTGGTTCAAGCAATTGGTTCAAGTCGGAAAGTTCAAAGGGGGTCTTCCAAACCCCGAAGGACAAGTGCAGTTGCGGAGGGCACTCAAGCACAAACTGGACCATTCCAGTGGGCTGCAGAGGGTAGTTCCAGACCCAAAAGTACCCTTGCGGATCTTCTGTCTCTGTGAAACTTCCGCACAACAGTAACATTACTAGTTGGCATGCACAACCACTCAGCGAAATAGCGATTGAATCACAACAATGAGGTAGCCAAGTGAATTGAAACATGGATCCAACGAGGCATCCAACGAAGAGAAATCCATCCCAAGTGATTTTCCAAATATTAACCAGATCCCAAAACTGGGTCCACAACAAGCTCAATGTGGAATCCTCAAACATGTACACAGGTAAGTTGATGTGGATTCCTCTAACATCCACATAGAAAGAAAGCACTTTGAAGTGGATTCCTCTATCATCCATAATCAAACCATTTCTTCTAATACCTCTTGAGCCCCTCCTACAGAAGCAGGCATGGAATAAGCTTCCCATTCATCTTTTGTTGTGGATGGCAGTATGCAATTTGTTGCTAATTGCTTCTTTGTTCTCGGCTCTTTGATTTCTCTTCTAGAAACCTCTTGTAAATTGAATTTCTCTTCATATCCCCGACCGCCATAACTATGATTGACGAACTCGTCTTCCGCATAGTGTCTCTTTCCATTCCATGACTCTTTCAACTCCAAATAGCCTGAAAAACAGATTTCTTTTCAAATCTTTGTTCAAAGGGTGTTGTATGACACGAAATTGTCCATACTATCCTTATGTAGTGACCTCATGGTTCACAGGCTAACAAGAAAAACAACTCTAATAACACTGTAATATCCCAAATTGGAATATTTTACAAGAATTTGGATTTCTCGTAATTCTATTTAAATAAACTATAGATTATATAATTGAAATAATAATGTAAATAATTATGTTGAATTTAATAGAGTTTTCAGATCTTTAATAATAAATTATAATTCTACAAGGGTTTTCATCCTTCGGTTGAGATGACAAAGGTTTTCGTCCTTGCACCCAAATTTACATTTAAGGGTGTTCGTCCTTCATTGTAATTGTAAAGCATTACGCTTGTACAAGGTTTTAATGTTTAATACTTGAATGATTTTTTATTATTCCCCTCTTCCATCAATCGTTGGATATAAATATCTTCATCACCTCTCACCAAGGGATGCATCTCTTCTAAAAGTGGTGGCACTTACTTTAAATGAACACTGCTAATAACTAATGAATAAATTAATGCCTAAAGATTGATGTGCTTTGTCTTGTTATGCTGCTATCTCCTTGTAGGTGGTGTAGAGCTCCTTTTAAAATGCAGACCGGTTGGTTATGACCAGCGATCTCCATATGACCAGAAATCTCCCAGAAGACGAACCAGCGATCTTCTCATGACCAGCGATCTCTTCTTTGATTGCTGCGTTGATGTCTTTGGAATGTTGTATGAATTTCCTATTGGTGCTACGATTTGCGTTGAAGCGCTGTGATTCATTGTTGACATTGATTTGTTGTTAGCAACGAGTTCCTTGGATGCGATTTGTTGTTGGCAGTGATTTGAAGATATTATAGAAAGAAAACACTTTGAAATGGATTCCTCTATCATCAATAGTCAAGCCAAAAACAGGGAATCCTCCACTAATCTTCTGTCTCCTTGAAACTTCCACACATCTATAACATTACTAGTGGGCATGAACAATCACTAAGCCAAATATCGATTGAATCACAAATATTATGTAGCCAAAAGAATTGAAACATGGATCCAACGAGGCACCCAACAAAGAGAACTCCATCCCAAGCCATTCTACCAGTCTAAAATCCACAAGCGATTATCAAAAGATTACCCAGATCCCAAGTCCGGGTCCACATCAAACTTAATGTGGATTCCTCAAACATCTACGCAAGTAAGTTGATGTGGATTCCTCTGACATCCACATAAAAAAGAAAGCATTTTGAAGTAGATTCAACTGTCATCCAAAGTCAAAACCTTTCTCGGGTTGTTGCCAACGACACACACCATAGAAAAATGTAAACCCGTTGCATAAGAAAGACAAAGAAATGCAAGATTCCACACTAGGTAAGCAAAAAGTTAGATTAGGACTTTCCCACCCAGTAGGTTTTTTGAAACTAAACAGTAAAAATAAAAACCACCAAGCTTCCTCCCTTTTCCTACACGGGAGGGAGACAACAACTATCGGAATGTATGAAGGAAGGTCCTATACGATAATATCCGTGTAAAACAAGAGTATAAAGGGTAAACAATAACACCCAGACTAGTAAGTGGAGTATCTCCCCTTAAGAAGAAACAGTTTAATGGGTATTCCTCATAAATCCACACAAGTTAATGTGGATTCCTCTAACATCCACATAGAATGAAAACACTTTGAAATGGATAACTCTATCATCCATAGTCAAGACAAAAACAAGGAGTCTTCCATTGATCCTTTGTTTCTGTGAAACTTCCACACAACTGTAACATTACTGGTGAGCATGCACAACCACTCAGCCAAATAGCGACTGAATCAAAAGAATGAGGTTGCCAAATGAATTGAAACATGGATCCAACAAGGCACCCAACAAAGAGAAATCCATCTCGAGCCAGTCTAAAATCCCAAATCGATTTACCAAAGATTACCCAGATCCAAGACCAAAGCCACAAAAAGATCAATGTGGATGCCTCAAACACCTACACAAGTTGATGTGGATACCTCTAACATCCACATAAAAAGAAAGCACTTTGAAGTGGATTCCTCTATCATCCATAGTCAAAACCTTTACGGGGTTGTCGCCAACAACAAATACCTTAGAGAAAAATGTAAACCCGCTGCATAAGAAAGACAAAGAAATGCAAGATTCTGCACTAGGTAAGCATAAAGTTAGATTTGGACTTTCCCACACAGTAGGTTTTTTGAAACTAAATAGTAAAAATCAAAACAACCAAGCTTCCTCCCTTTTCCAACACTTTGAAATGTTTTCCTCTATCATCCATAGTCAAGCCAAAAACAAGTAGTCCTCCACTGATCCTTTGTTTCCGTGAAACATCCATAAAACTGTAAAATTACTGGTTAGCATGCACAACCACTCAGCAAAATAGCGTTTGAATCACAAGAATGAGGTTTCCAAATGAATTGAAACATGGATCCAACGAGGCACCCAACAAAGAGAAATCCATCCCGAGCCAGTCTAAAATCCCAAAGCGATTTTCCAAAGATTACCCAGATCCCAAGACCAGAGCCACAAAAAGATAAATGTGGATTCCGTAAACACCTACACAAGTTGATGTGGATACCTCTAACATCCACATAAAAAGAAATCACTTTGGAGTGGATTCCTCTATCATCCATAGTAATAACTTAACTATCAGACTGTATTAAACAAGCTCGTGTACGAAAATATCAGTGTAAAACAAGAGTATAAAGAGTAAACAATAACAACCAGCCTTGTGAGTGAAGTAACTCCCCTTAAGAAGAAACAGTTCAATGCAGATTCCTCATACATCCAAACAACTAAGTTCATGTGGATTCCTCTAACATCCACCTAGAAAGAAAACACTTTGAAATGCATTCCTCTATCATCCATAGTCAACCCAGAAAAAGGAAGTCTTCCACTGATCTTCTGTCTCCATGAAACCTCTACACAACAGTAACATTACTAGTCGGCATGCACAACCACTCGGCGAAATAGCGATTGAATCACAACAATGAGGTAGCCAAATGAATTGAAACGAGGCACCCAACGAAGAGAAATCCATCCCAAGTGATTTTCCAAATATTTACCAGATCCCAAAACCGGGTCCACAACAAGCTCAATGTGGATTCCCCAAACATCTACAAAGGTCAGTTGATGTGGATTCCTCTAACATCCACATAGAAAGAAAGCACTTTGAAGTGGATTCCTCTATCATCCATAATCAAAACCTTTCTTCTAATACCTCTTGAGCCCCTCCTACAGAAGCAGGGATGCAATCAGCGTCCCATTCATCTTTTGTTGTGGATGGCAGGATGCAATTTGTTGCTAATTGCTTCTTTGTTCTCAGCTCTTTTATTTCTCTTCTAGAAACCTCTTGTAAATTGAATTTCTCTTCATATCCCGAGTCACCATAACTATGATTGACGAACTCGTCTTCCGCATAGTGTCTCTTTCCATTCCATGACTCTTTCAACTCCAAATGCCTTCAAAAACAGATTTCTTTTCGAATCTTTGTTCAAAGCGCGTTGTATGACTCAAAATTGTCCATAATATCCTTATGTAGTGACCCCATGGTTCACAGGTTTGCAAGAAAAACAACTTTGATACCATTGTAATATTCCAAATTGGAATATTTTACAGTTTGGATTTTTCGTATTTTCGTTTAAATAAAATATAAATTATATAATTGAAATAATAATGTGAATAATTATGTTGAATTTAATATAGACTTTTCGGATCTTGAATAATAAATTATAATTCTACGAGGGTTTTCGTCCTTCGGTTAAGATAACAAAGGTTTTCGTCCTTGAACCCAACTTTACATTTAAGGGTTTTCATCCTTAATTGTAATTGTAAAGCATTACGCTTGTACAAGGTTTTAATGTTTAATACATGAATGATTTTTTATTATTCCCCTCCTCCATCAATCACCGGATATAAATATCTTCATCACATCTCACAAAGGGATGCATCTCATCTAAAAGTGGTGGCACTTACTTTAAATGAACGCCGCTAATAACAAATGAATTCATTAATGCCTAAAGATTGATGTGCTTTGTCTTGTTATGCTGTTATCTACATGTAGGTGGTGTAGCGCTCCTTTTACATTGCAGACCAGTTGGTTATGACCAGTGATCTCCATATGACCAAAAATCTCCCAGAAGATGAACCAGCGATCTCTTCTTTGAGTGTTGCGTTGATGTCTCTAGAATTGTTAACCATTTTTGGTCGTGTAGGAAAAAATCGGTCTCCTCCTACTGTTCTGAGCCATCAATCGTGAATTTGGTTTTGCACAACTCTATCGGCAAAGAGATGGCCCGGTTCAAAGAATGAAAGTCTTTTACAATGTTCTAAAGACAAAGTGACCTTGCAGAGGGCAGTCAAGAAGCAAACAGGACCATTCCAGCAAGCTGTGGAGGGAAATTATGGGCCCAAAAGTACCCTTGCGGAAGGCAGAAAGCACCTTCGGGAAATTAATTAAAGAAGGCCGAAAGGTAAGTTTTCCTGCAGAGGAAGACTAAGGCAGAAGGAAGGATTTCCTTTGGACTTTCGTCCAAAGAATAAATCCGAAGGAGATCCAATGGAAGTCAATGTGAATTCTTTCGGACAAAGTGCTCAAAGGAATTCCCTCGAACATTTTGTCCGAAGAAATTCACAAGACAAAAAGCCAAACGGAAAATTACCCTTCGAAAGTAAATCCGCGGCAAAATGGCAAAGGCAAATTCCTTCGAACAAAGGTCCGAAGGTATTTTTCCGAAGAAAAGGACCGACCGAAAGAAAGAAGGGCCAAACTTCAAAGAAAGGATTTCCTTCGGGGAAAATGTCCGAAGGAATTGAGAAGCCAAGGTAGCCCGAAGGGCAAGTGCCCTTGCGGGGGACTCTCGGTTGCAAAGAAGGGAAACTTTTCAAAGCCCCGAAGGGACACCTTCCCATTGGGAGGGTTCAATTGCAAAAAGTCGAAGAAATTGCCAAAGGGGTGACGGGCCCGAAGACGTCAAATCTCAGCATGGCGAACTAGCCGTTGGAGGTTCAAACGTCCAGTGACAGGGGCGCGAACGTCAAATTTAAGGCGGTGAAATAGCCGTTGATCTTGAAATGCTTAAAGACGGGTCCAGGCGTGGAAACTCAGCGACCCACTGAGAAAGAAGCCCAAGTAGCCAGCAAAAGACGAGAAGGGAGCCCAAGAGCTCAAATTGCCAAAAAGAGACAAAATATAGCAAGGAAAGAGGGAACAAAATAGAGAATCCAGAACACGGCCACGCACACATACGACAACATTTGGAATGTTCCAAAAGACACACCCAACCAAGCACAGAAGCAGACAGAACAGCCCAAGTGGCAAAATAAAGCGTCGACAGAGGAGTTATTCCAGCGGTTGAAACAATCTTCGTCAAGTGGTCATCAACGAGCGCAAACAGTGAAAGCACGGCCTATTTTTCCCTTGTTTTACATTAATGAGCAGACAGTCGCGTAAAACCCAAGTTTTCACAGTAATACTTGATACGGGTTAGGCACCAAAGTCAAGACTCGCGATAGCTAAAGCATGGTTATCTCGGCCATTTCTAGAAGGATAACACCAGCATGAGCAAGTTTTCCTTTTTCCAAGACATTCAATGCAGCATGGGTCACTTATTTCTAGAAGGCGCCAAAAGCCTCTTTCAAACTCTATATATTGTAATCTCTCATTTTGTAAAATATATCTCTCAGCTTGTAAGGCATAGCTCTACCGTAATTTACCTTGAATCAAAAAGAAACATTTTTGCCTCCATTTGAGCTTGAACTTTTGCATATGTCTATGGCTTTGTCTTGTGTTAAGTCATTTTCCTTCATGCTTTCCCAGAATGATTCCAACATATCTAGTGTATTGTGAGTTCTTTTGCACGTTACCCAGAAGTGTCCACAATTGAGTATAGGCGCATGTGAACAGGTTGTCATAGTGTGTCTTAGAACACCTCTGGTAGTACTTCCTCCCTGTATCTCCAGAGGACCCCTAGCTCACTGAGGCAAAAGAATTTCTCGTATCAAATGAAGTGTATGTCAGCTTGTTCTTGGTGGAAAGTATATGTCAAAGCTAAGTAGATCAACCATTTTTTGGTGCATCACCGTTTAATTTAGGTTTTGTTTTCAATAATCCTTCTCTCTTTTCACCCCCCCATTGTTAGCAGTAAGAAATCCAGGACCTCAGAGATGCATCAGAGGGAGCTAGCCCTTATCAAGAGATTCTCCCCCCCAGTTTTTGCCAGACCCACAGCAAGAGGGGAGTCTCCATTGTGTCGCATGGAACACAGAAGCCCAACGTTTCTGTCAAGGGTGCAATCCACAGCGTCAACAGCATTTGGCACACCCGGTGGGACTAGTTTTTATCCAAAGAGTTGAAAAAATTTGGTGTTCTTCAACCAGCGAGCCTTTGGAGATTTTCATCAACACCAATGGCGACTCTGAGTTGAATCAGCTGGTTAAGCAATCCAGGGGCTATCAAGAAATCACATTTTTGGTATGTATAATTCCATTGCTCAGCATCATGGGCCTTGTGTTCCTGTTGACCATTTTGGTCCGGTAGGCCAAAATCGTTCCCCCTTTTTCCCTTGCTATTCTGAGCCGGTTGAATTCGGGTTGCACAAGTCTTTCGACAGAAGATGAACCATTTCAAAGAGTGCAAAGTTTTACAAAGCTTCTTCAAACTCTTGTCCGAAGAAATTCACAAGGAAAGAAAGCTAAAATGGTTCAAGACACTTTTTCTTAAGGTTCAACGTCTAGGTTCAACGTTTGGTTCAAAGGAACAGTTCAATGAAAGGTTCAAGAGAGTCTCTCGAAGGACAAATGCCCTTGCAGAGGGGAGGGAACACTTGAAAAAGGATATAAAGGTGAACAAGGCCAAAAGGGTAAGTTTTCTTCGGATATTTGTTTAAAGCAAAGGACGAGAATTTCTTCGGACAAAATTTCTGAAGGAATTCCTTTAGACATTTTGTCCGAAGAAATTCTTTGGAAGAAAATCTCGTGAAATGAAAAGACCGAGGCAAAAGCAAGAAACGATTTCTTTCGAACCTTTGCCCGAAGGAATTCCTTCGGACAAAAAGTTTGAAGAAATTCTGGAAAAGCCGCGAGAGAAAAACCCAAAGAAATTCCGAAGGTCAAAGGAAATGATCAAGATAATTCTTGTGGACATTTTGTCCGCAAGAAAAATAACCAGGAGAAAAGCTCGAATGCAGGCAAAACACAGGGAAAGATATCCTTCGGACTTTTTATCCGAAGGATTTCCTTCAAACAAAAGTTTGAAGAAATTTGGCCACCAAAGCGATGAGGACCTGACTAAGACAAAGCCCGACCAGAGCAAAAAAAAGCCGAAGGAAAGGAGAACGCCGAAGGAATTGCCAAGGAGGGTGACAGGGTCGAAGATGTCAAAATCAATCACAGCGAACTAGCCGTTGGAGATTCAAACGCCCAGTGATAGGTGCACAAACATCAAATTTAAGGCGCTGAAATAGTCGTTGATTTTGAAAATCTTAACGACAGGCCGCGAGTGAACTCAGCGACCCGCCAAGAAGATAGCCCCCAAGGGCCGAAGGAGACAGAGAAAACAAAACCAGGGAGAGACAAAGTGCAAAAATGGACAAAACAGTCCAAGTGGCAAAGGGAGGTGTCGACTCAAGAATTTACTCCTGCAGTTGGAACAGTGCCTATCAAGCGGTCATCAAGAGGCGCGAATAATGAACGGTGCCCTATTTTCTCCACTTTGCATTTATAAGCAAAAAAACTACGTGAATCTCTGAAAGGAGCAATCTTGTTTGCAGAAAATGAGGTGCGGCCCGTGCATTCACATTAACGTTTGAACACCAAAGTGAAGACCGCTGATTACACAGCGTGGTTCTAGCAAGCCTCTTCTAGAAGGATGATATCAGCAACAACTTCCTCTTCCCAATGCTCTCAACACACATGGGCCAGTGTGTAAAAAGGTGCCAAAGTCTTTTCCAAAGGGGCGTCTTTACTTCTCTCTCTATATATTGTAAACTCATTTTTGAGGAGGGATCTCTTAGCCTGTAAGGCAAAACTCTACCTAAAAATATCTTGACCTGAAAAAAGAGCTCTGCCAGATTTTACCTTGAAATCAAGACTTAGCAATTTTTTACCTCCATTTGAACTTGCACTCACGCATATGTCTATGTTTTCATTTTGTGTTAAGTCATTTTCCTTTATGCTTTCACAGAACAATTCCAGCATGTCTAGTGCATTGTAAGTTTCTTCTTTTCTAGGTCTGCCAGAAGTGTCCACAGCAGGAATATAGGTGCATGTGAATAACCTGTCATAGTGTCTTAGAATGCCTCTGGTAGTTCTTTCTCCCTGTATCTCCATCGGACCCCTAGCTCACTGATGCAGAAGAATTAGCTGTATCAAATGAAGTGTATACCAGCCTGTTCTTGGTGGAAAGTGTAGACTCAAGCTAAGTAGATCAACTTTTTTGTGTATCACCGTTTTAGTTTAGGTTCTGGTTTTCAGCATCCTTCTCTCTTTTCACCCCCCCCATTGTTAGCAGTAGGAAATCCAGGACCTCAGAGATACATCAAAGGGAGCTAGCATTTATCTAGAGACTCTCCCCCCAGTTTTGGCAGACCCACAGAAAAGAGGGGAGTTTCCATTCTGACGCATGGAAGACAGGAGCTCAGCCTCCTATCAAGAGTGCAATCCACCGCGTCAACAGTTTTTGGCATGGCTAGTGGGGCCACGTTCGGACACTCAAAAAAGTTTTAGGATTGGTGCTAGTCTTGTTACAGTAGAACAAACAATTAATACAGCACCTGACCTTTAATCAGGTAATTGTGGGACAAGTTTTATCCAAAGAGTTGAAGAATTTTTGGTGTGCCCTTCAACCAACCAGTGTTTGGAGGCTTTTTTATCAACACCAATGGCGACTCCGAGTTGAATCAACTAGTTAAGCAGTCCTAGTGCCATCAAGAAATCACATTTTTTGTATAACTTTGGTGGAGCTCAGGGTGTTATGGAATCACCTCAAACTCCAGTGTTACTTCCCTCATTGTTGAAGGGTAACCAGGAGAGTTGTTTGATGTGATTCCATAAACACCCTGAGCTTGATCAAAACTACATAAAAGAAAACAAGGTCCATGGTTTTGAGCAATGAATTATACATGCCAAAATACGTTTTCAATTGAGGCAGCTCTTCCTGTGCATCAGCAGACCCTTCCTAGTCTTCCTCAACTTCCTCAAGTCTCTCAACATGATGGCAAGACCCTGAGTTGGAAGCAAACAGTGGAATCATGGGGCAAGGAGGAGAAGAAAGGTTTTGCTCAAAACCTTGAAGAAGACGAACCTGCTCTTACTCATAATGATGCTCGTGACCTCCAAGAAAGGCTCTTTCAAGAAGATCTAGCCAGGAGAATTGCAGATTTGGAGTCCAGAGCGAGATTCCTCAACCAACGTGATGGACGCAGCAGTTTCCATGTCTGAATACACCCCATCTACACACCTCCAAGAGAGCTATCAGGCCACACTTGATATAGATGAAGTGTTGGCCAAATGGAAAGAGGAGAATCATTCGATTCTAGCTCAAGGACTGCCCCCTCTTCCACATGGGTTTAATCATCAGTCTTCCACTTCATCCCTTCTCAAGGAGGACCCTGTTTTGCAGGAGGCCAGTGAAGAGCAGAGGATCCAATTTACCGCTGTCCAAGAGGCTATCATGAGCGACAATGAAGAAGAAATCATCATGGAGGCTCCTTTTGAAGACATCATCAACAATGGAGAAGACGCAGGTCATGCATACATGCGGATGTTACAACAATATGAAGAGGAAAGTAAGCATGGTGACCTCTCCCCTCCCTTGTTTGATGAACTTCCTTGTTGCTTTGATGAGGAGAATGACTATGCCAAAGAGCCTGAATCGGAGGAGGATCAAGGGGATGTCTTCGAACAACTAGAGACTCTAATCCTTGAGCAGGAAAAGGAGAGGCTTGTCCATCTTGAAGAAAGCCTTGAAGAAGAGAGCCTTGAACAAGAAGGCGATGTTATGTGGGATGAGCAATCAATTTGTGATTCCATTTCAGACATCACAACAGTCACCCTTTTCAAGAAGGCCATGAGGGAACAAAAGATGAGTTTGACAAGGTCTTCAATGAGACAAAAAGGAACAAGTCAAACCATGATGCACTGAAAAGGGACTATTCATATCAAAAGGCTTGTGGTGATGAGCCAACAGCCATCGATTTCTTGATGAAATGCACCAGCATGAAGGACCAGCATTCAACAAGCTTCCAAGAACAAGAAGAGTACATATATGTTGGGAGCATGTTTGATTCTGATCCACTCAAATGCAAGCCAATCGAGGTGGCAGGCAAGAGGAGTAGGTCACCAACTCTCCATTCCATTCAGCCACTTCTCTGGCATCATAAGTTTTCTTGTCAGGAAGGAGACTTAAGAAATTTTCCCTTCGATCCAGGAGGAAGGAAAATATACTTGGTTAGCTGTACATAGTAGTTTGCTTTCAGTTTTCTTTCCTGTTTTCCCTAAGTGCAGTTTGCACAAGTAGTGTTTTTAGCCTTGTGTGTGTTTTCCTTTGTGTGTGGGGTAAAAGCTTCATAATTGATTTTGGGATCTATCGGGGCTATTGCTAACCTTTTCAAGTTGCGTTTTGACTCTGTGCCCAATGGATTTTAAGGCAACTGGTTTCTAAACATAGCAGGCATGCTTCCCCTGGGAGTCACCAATTTGTTGACCATTTTGGTCCTGCAGGCCAAAATCAGTCCCCCTTTTTCCCTTGTTGTTCTGAGCTAGTTGAATTCAGGTTGCATAAGTCTTTCGGTAGAAGATGAACAAGTTCAAAGAGTGCAAGGTTTTACAAAGCTTCCTCGGACTCTTGTCCGAAGAAATTCACAAGGAAAGAGAGCTAAAATGGTTCAAGACACTTTTTATTAAGGTTGAAAAAGTGGTTCAACGTCGGGGTTCAACGACATGATCTTTCCAAGAGTTAGCAATTTTGAACCGTTGAACCATTGAACCGGTTCAATCGATTGGTTCATCGCTTTGGTTCAACGCTTTGGTTCAAAGGCATGGTTCATCGCTTTGGTTCAAAGGTTAAGTTCATCGACTCGGTTCAACAGTCGGTTCAACAGCTTGGTTCAATGTTTTGGTTCAAAGGGTGGTTCAATGCCTTGGTTCAATGTTTGGTTCAAAGGAACAGTTCAATGAAAGGTTCAAGAGAGTCTCCCGAAGGACAAATGCCCTTGCAGAGGGCAGGGAACACTTGAAAAAGGATAAAAATGTGAACAAGGCCGAAAGGGTAAGTTTTCTTCAAAGATTTGTTTAAGGCAAAGGATGAGAATTTCTTCAGACAAAATGTCCGAAAGAATTCCTTCGGACATTTTGTCTGAAGAAATTCTTCGAAATAAAATCCCGCGAAATGAAAAGTCTGAGGCAAAAGCAAAAAACAATTTCTTTCGGACCTTTGTCCAAAGGAATTCCTTCGGACAAAAAGTCTGAAGAAATTCAGGAAAAGCCGCGAGAGAAAAACCCAAGGAAATTCCGAAGGTCAAAGGAAATGATCAAGATAATTCTTGCGGACATTTTGTCCGCGGGAAAAATAGCCAGGAGAAAAGCCCGAACAAAGGCAAAACACAAGGAAAGATATCCTTCGGACAAAATTCCGAATAAATTTGGCCGCCAAAGCAATGAGGACCCAACTAAGACAAACCCTGACCAGAGCAAAAAAACGCTGAAGGAAAGGAGAAAGCCGAAGGAATTGCCAAAGAGGGTGACGGGCCCGAAGACGTCAAAATCAAGCACGACGAACTAGCCGTTGGAGGTTCAAACGCCCAGTGACAAGTGCACAGACGTAAAATTTAAGGCAGTGAAATAGCCGTTGATTTTGAAAAGCTTAAGGACAAGGCATGAGTGAACTCAGCGACCCGCCAAGAAGATAGCCCCCGAGGGCCGAAAGAGACAGAGAAGACAAAACTAGGAAGAGACAATGTAGAAACGGACAAAACAGTCCAGATGGCAAAGGGAGGTGTCGACTCAAGGATTTACTCCTGCAGTTGGAACAGTGCCTGCCAAGCGGTCATCAAGAGGCACGAACAGTGAACGACGTGCCCTGTTTTCTCCACTTTGCATTTATAAGCAGACAAACCGCGTGAATATCTAGAAGGAGCAGTCTTGTTTGCAGAAAAATAGGTGCGGCCCATGCTTTCACATTAATGTTTGAACGCCAAAGTCAAAACCGGCAATTACACAACATGGTTCTAGCAAGCCTCTCCTAGAAGCATGATATCAGCAACAGTGACTTCCTCTTCCCGATGCTCTCAACACACATGGGCCAGCTTGTAAAAAGGTGCCAAAGTCTTTTCCAAAGGGGTGCCTTTACTTCTCTCTCTATATATTGTAAACTTCTCATTTTTTAGGGATCTCTTAACCTGTAAGGCAAAACTCTGCCCAAAAATCTCTTAACTTGTAAGGCAGAGCTCTCCCAGATTTTACCTTAAAATCAAGACTTAGCAATTTTTTACCTCCATTTGAACTTGCACTCACGCATATGTCTATGTTTTCATTTTGTGTTAAAATTTTCCTTTATGCTTTAACAAAAAGATTCCAGCATGTCTAGTGCATTGTAAGTTTTTTCTTTTGCAAGTCTGCCAGAAGTGTTCACAGCAGGAATATAGGCACATGTGAATAGGCTGCCATAGTGTGTCTTAGAATGCCTCTAGTAGTTCTTCCTCCCTATATCTTCATCGGACCTCTACCTCACTGATGCAAAGAATTCACTATATCAAATGAAGTGTATACCAACTTGTTCTTGGTGGAAAGTGTAGACTCAAGCTAAGTAGATCAACTTTTTGGTGTATCACTGTTCTAGAGACTCCCCCCAGTTTTGCCAGACCCACAGGTAAGAGGGGAGTTTCCATTGTGACGCGTGGAAGACAGGAGCTCAGCCCCCTGTCAAGGGTGCAATCCACCGCGTCAACAGTTCCTTCATATAACTTTCATCAAGCTCAGGTTGTTCATGGAATCACCTCAAGTAGCTCATCTGATGCAGTAACCACTCTTGCTCTTAATCCCTTGCACCTAGCTTTCCAACATCAAAGTGCATTAGAGCAACCTCACATGAAGATGAACTTTCTCAATTCCTTAGGTTGCGAATCCTCCTCTGAAGGGAATACCATGAACCAACACGTCTCTCTTCTAGAAACTCTACCTATACGTCAACAGTCTCTTCCTAGTCCTCCTCAACCTCCTCAAGTCTTTCAACATGATGTCAAGATTCCAAGTTGGAGGAGGGAATACCATGAATCAGCTCAAGGTGTTGGAAATGGTGAAGCTGCCCCTGCTCATGGTGATCCTCATGATCTCCAAGAAAGGCTCTTCCAAGAGAATATAACCAGACAAATTACAGAATTGGAGTCCAAAATGAGGTTCCTCAGCCAAAGTGTGATGGACAGTTCAAATCAAGCAGAAGATCCTACATTTGAACACACCCCATCTACACCCCTCCAAGAGAGCTATCAAGCCACATTTGATATAGATGAACTGTTGGCCAAATGGAAGGAGGAGAATCATTCGATTCCAGCTCAAGGATTGCCTCCTCTTCCACATGTGTTTAATCATCAGCCTTCCACTTCATCCCTTCTAGAGGAGGAACCTTTTTTGAAAGAGGCAAGTGAAGAAAAGAATCCAATTTGCAGCTGTCCAAGAGGCTATCATGGATGACAGTGAGAAGGAAATCATCATGGGTGCTCCCTTTGAAGACATCATCAACAATGGAGAAGATACAGGTCATGCATACATGCGGATGTTCCAACAATATGAAGAGGAAAGTAAGCATGGTGAGCTCTCTCCTCTCTTGTTTGATGAACTTCCTTGTTGCTTTGATGAGGAGGATGACCATGTCATGGAACCTGAGTTAGAAGAGGATCAAGAGGATGTCTTTGAACAACTAGAGACTCTGGCCTTTGAGCTAAGAAAAAGCTTTGAAGAAGAGAGCCTTGAGCAAGAAGGTGATGCTTTGTAGGATGAGCAATCAGTTTGTGATCCCATTTCAGACATCAAAACAATCACCCTTCTTGAAGAAATCCATGATGAAGCAGAAGATGAGTTTGACAGGGTCTTCAATGAGGCAGAAGGGAACAGGTCTATCTATGATGCATATCAAGGGGCTTATGGTAATGAGCTAGCAGCGATCGATTTCTTGGTGAAACACACTAGCATGAAGGACCAACATTGGGCAAGCTTCCAAAAGCAAGATGCATATATATATATATATATATATATATATATATATATATATTGGAAGCATGTTTGACCCTGATCCACTCAGATACAAGCCAATCAAGGTGGCAGGCAAGAAGAGCAAGTCACCAAAGCTCCATTACATTCAACCACTTGTTTGGCACCATAAGTTTTCTTGCCATGAAGGAGACTTAAGAAGTTTTCCCTTTGATCCAGGAGGGAGGCAAATATACCTAATTAGATGTACATAATAGTTTGTTTTTAGTTTTTCTTTCCCTATTTTCCCTAAGTGTTGTTTGCACAGGTAGTGTTTTTCAGCCTTTGTTGTGTGTGTTTTCCTTTGTGTTTGGGGTAAAGCTTCCTGATTGATTCTTGGATATCTCGAGGACGTTGCTAACTTTTTTCAAGCTGCGTTCTGACTCTGTGCCCAATGGACTTTGAGGCTACTGGTTTCTAAGCATAGCAAGAATGCTTCCCCTGAGAATCGCCAATTTGTTGACCATTTTTGGTTTTGTAGGGCAAACTCGGTCTCCTTCCCCTGCTGTTCTGAGCCATCAGTTGTGAATTTGGTTTTGCACAACTCTTTCAGCAAACGGATGGCCCGGTTCAAAGAATGAAAGTCTTTTACAAAGTTCTAAAGACAAAGTGCCCTTGCAGAGGGCAATCAAGAAGCAAACTGGACCATTCCAACAAGCTGCGGAGGGTAATTATGGGCCTAAAAGTACCCATGCAGAGGGCAGAGAGCACCTTCGGGAAAATAATTAAAGAAGAAGGCTGAAAGGTAAGTCTTTCTGCGAAGGAAGACTAAGGCAAAAGGAAGGATTTACTTCGGACTTTTGTCCGAAGAATAAATCCAATGGAAGTCAATGTGAATTCTTTCGGACAAAGTGCCTGAAGGAATTCCTTTGGACATTTTGTACAAAGAAATTCACAAGGCAAGGAGCCAAACGGAAAATTACCCTTTGGAAGGAAATCCATGGCAAAATGGCAGAGGCAAATTCCTTCGAAAAAAGGTCCAAAGGAATTTGTCCGAAGAAAAGGACCGACCGAACGAAAGAAGGGCCGAAACTTCAAAGAAAGGATTTCCTCCGGGGAAAATGTCCAAAGGAATTCCTTCAGACATTTTGTTCGAAGGAATTGAGAAGCCAAGGCAGCCCACAGGAGCCCGAAGTGGAAGTGCCCTTGCAAGGGACTCTCGACTGCCAAGAAGGGGACCTTTTCAAAGCCTCTAAGGGACACCTTCCCTTCGAGAGGGTTCAATTGCGAAAAGCCGAAGAAATTGCCAAAGGGGTGACGGCCTTGAAGACATCAAATCTCAGCATGGAAAACTAACCGTTGGAGGTTCAAACATCCAGTGACGAGCGCATGAACGTCAAATTTAAGGCGGTGAAATAGCCATTGATCTTGAAATGATTAAGGACAGACCCGTGCGTGGAAACTCAACAACCCATTGAGAAAGATGCCCAAGGAGCCAGCAAAAGACGAGAAGAGAGCCCGAGAGCTCAAATTGCCAGAAAGAGACAAAATATAGCAAGGAAAGAGGGAACAAAAATGAGAATCCAGAACACGGCCACGCACACATATGACAACATTTGGAATGTTCCAAAAGATGCACCCAACAAAGCGCAGAAGTAGACAGAACAACCCGAGTGGCAAAAGAAAGCATCGACAGAGGAGTTATTCCAGCGGTTGAAACAATCTTCGTCAAGTGGTCATCAACGAGTGCAAACAATGAAAGCACGACCTATTTTTTCCTTGTTTTACATTAATGAGCAGACAGTCGCGTAAAACCCAAGTTTTCACAGTAATATTTGATACGGGCTAGGAGCCAATGTCAAGACTCGTGATAGCTAAAGCATGGTTATCTCGGCCATTTCTAGAAGGATGACACCAGCATGAGCAAGTTTTCCTTTTTCCAAGACATTCAACACAGCATGGGTCACTTATTTCTAGAAGGCGCCAAAAGCCTCTTTCAAACTCTATATATTGTAATCTCTCATTTTGTAAAATATATCTCTCAGCCTGTAAGGCGGAGCTCTGCCGTAATTTACCTTGAATCTAAAAGAAGCATTTTTGCCTCCATTTGAGCTTGACCTTTTGCATATGTCTATGGCTTTGTCTTGTGTTAAGTCATTTTCCTTCATGCTTTCACAGAATGATTCTAACATGTCTAGTGTATTGTGAGTTCTTTTGCAGGTTAGCCAGAAGTGTCCATAGCAGAGTAGAGGCGCATGTGAACAGGTTGCAATAGTGTCTTAGAACACTTCTGGTAGTTCTTCCTCCCTATATCTCTAAAGGACCCCTAGCTCACTAATGTAGAATAATTTCTCGTATCAAATGAAGTGTATGTCAGCTTGTTCTTGGTGGAAAGTGTATGTCAAAGCTAAGTAGATCAACCAGTTTTTGGTGCATCACCGTTTAGTTTAGGTTCTGTTTTCAGTAATCCTTCTCTTTTCCCCCCCCCCATTGTTAGCATTAGGAAATCCAAGACCTCAAAGATACATCAAAGAGAACTAGCCTTTATCTAGAGATTCTCCCCCCCGTTTTTGCCAAACCCACAACAAGAGGGGAGTCTCCATTGTGTCGCGTGGAAGGTAGAAGCCCAACATTTCTGTCAATGGTGCAATCCACAACGTCAACAAGAATGATGTATGAATTACTTGTTGGTGCTACGATTTGCCTTGAAGAGCTGTGATTCGTTGTTAACATTGATTTGTTGTTAGCAACGAGTTCCTTGGATGCGATTCGTTGTTGGCAGTGATTTGAGGATATTATAGAAAGAAAACACTTTGAAATGGATTCCTCTATCATCCATAGTCAAGCCAAAAACATGTAGTCTTCCACTATTCTTATGTCTCCTTGAAACTTGCACACATCTATGACATTACTAGTGGGCATGAACAACCACTAAGCCAAATAGCGATTGAATCACAACAATGAGGTAGCCAAAAGAATTGAAACATGGATCCAACGAGGCACCCAACAAAGAGAACTCCATCCCAAGCCAGTCTACCAGTCTAAAATCCCCAAGCGATTTTAAAAAGATTACCCAGACCCCAAGTCTGGGTCCACAAAAAGCTCTATGTTGATTCCTCAAACATCTACACAAGTAAGGTGATGTGGATTCCTCTAACATCAACATAAAAAAAAGCATTTTCAAGTGGATTCCTCTATCATCCAAAGTCAAAACCTTTCTTGGGTTGTCGCCAACGGCACACACCATAGAAAAATGCAAATTCGTTTCATAAGAAAGACAAAGAAATGAAGGATTCCACACTAGGTAAGCAAAAACTTAGATTAGGTCTTTCCCACCCAACAAGTTTTTTGAAACTAAACAGTAAAAATAAAAACCACCAAGCTTCCTCCCTTTTCCTACACGGGAGGGAGATAACAACAATCGAAATGTATGAAACAAGTTCCTATACGATAATATCCGTGTAAAACAAGAGTATAAAGGGTAAACAATAACAACCAGACTTGTAAGTGGAGTATCTCCCCTTAAGAAGAAACAATTCAATGCGTATTCCTCACAAATCCACACAAGTAAGTTGATGTGGATTCCTCTAACATCCACATAGAAAGAAAACACTTTGAAATGGATTCCTCTATCATCCATAGTCAAGCCAAAAATAGGTAGTCTTCCACTAATCCTCTATTTCCGTAAAACTTCCACACAATTGTACCATTACTGGTGAGCATGCACAACCACTCAACCAAATAGCGATTGAATCACAAGAATGAGGTAGCCAAATGAATTGAAACATGGATCCAACGAGGCACCCAACAAAGAGAAATCCATCCAAAGCCAGTCTAAAATCCCAAAGCGATTTTCCAAAGATTAGCCAGATCCCAAGACCAAGTCCACAAAACGAGCAATGTGCATTCCTGAAACATCTACACAAGTTGATGTGGATTCCTCTAAAATCCACAAAAAGAAAGCACTTGGAAGTGGTTTCCTCTATCATCCATAGTCAAAACCTTTCCGGGGTTGATGCCAACCACAAACACCTTAGAGAAAAATGTAAACCCGCTGCATAAGAAACACAAAGAAATGCAAGATTCTACACTAGGTAAACATAAAGTTAGATTTGGAATTTCCCACCCAGTAGGTTTTTTAAAACTAAACAGTACAAATCAAAACAACCAAGCTTCCTCCCTTTTCCTACACAACAGAGAGATAACTATCATACTGTATTAAACAAGCTCCTATACGATAATATCAGTTTAAAACAAGAGTATAAAGGGTAAACCATAACAACCAGCCTTGTGAGTGGACTAACACCCCTTAAGTAGAAACAGTTCAAATTGGATTCCTCATACATCCACACAACTAAGTTCATGTGGATTCCTCTAACATCCACATAGAAAGAAAACACTTTGAAATGCATTCCTCTATCATCTATAGTCAAGCCACAAAAAAGGCAATCTTCCACTGATCTTTTATCTCCATGAAACTTCCGCACAACAGTAACATTACTAGTTGGCATGCACAACCACTCAGTGAAATAGCGATTGAATCACAACAATGAGGTAGCCAAATGAATTGAAACATGGATCCAATGAGGCACCCAACGAATAGAAATCCATCCCAAGTGATTTTCCAAAGATTATCCAAATCCCAAAACCGGGTCCACAACAAGCTCAATGTGGATTCCTCAAACATCTACACAGGTAAGTTGATGTGGATTCCTCTAACATCCACATAGAAAGAAATAAATTTGAAGTGGATTCCTCAATCATCCATAATCAAAATCTTTCTTCTAATAACTCTTGAGCCCCAGCGGCAAAAGCAGGGATGCAATCAGCTTCCCATTCATCTTTTGTTGTGGATGGCAGTATGCAATTTGTTGCTAATTGCTTCCTTGTTCTCAGCTCTTTGATTTCTCTTCTAGAAACCTCTTGTAAATTGAATTTATCTTCATATCTCGAGCCACCATAACTATGATTGACGAACTCGTCTTCCACATAGTGTTTGTTTCCATTCCATGACTATTTCAACTCCAAATACCTTGAAAAACAGCAAATCTTTGTTCAACGAGCATTGTATGACTTCAAATTGTCCATAATATCCTTATGTAGTAACCCCATGGTTCACAGCCTAGCAAGAATAACAACTCTGATACCACTGTAATATACCAAATTGGAATATTTTACAAGAATTTGGATTTCTCCTAATTTCGTTGAAATAAAACATAGATTATATAATTGATATAATAATGTAAATAATTATGTTGAATTTAATCTAGCCTTTTCGTATCTTGAATAATAGATTATAATTGTGCGAGGGTTTTCATCCTTGGGTTGAGATGACAAAGGTTTTCGTCCTTGCACCCAATTTTACGTTTAAGGGTTTTCGTCCTTAATTGAAATTGTAAAGCACTACACTTGTACAAGGTTTTAATGTTTAATACATGAATGATTTTTTATTATTCCCCTCTTCCATCAATCGTTGGATATAAATATCTTCATCACCTCTCACCAAGGGATGCATCTCTTTTAAAAGTGGTGGCACTTACTTTAAATGAACGTTGCTAATAACTAATGAATTAATTAATGCCTAAAGATTGATGTGCTTTGTCTTGTTATGCTGCTATCTCCTTGTAGGTGGTATAACACTCCTTTTACAATGCAGACTGGTTGGCTATGACCAGCAATCTCCATATTACCAAAAATCTCCCAAAAGATGAACCAGCAATCTCCTCATGACCAGCAATCTCTTCTTTGATTGTTGCATTGATGTCTTCAGAATGTTGTATTAATTTCCTATTGGTGCTACGATTTGCTTTCAAGAGCTATAATTCGTTCTTGACATTGATTTGTTGTTAGCAAGGAGTTCCTTGGATGCGATTTGTTGATGGCAGTGATTTGAGGATATTATAGAAAGAAAACACTTTGAAATGGATTCCTCTATCATCCATAGTAAAGCCAAAAATAGGCAGTCTTCAACTATTCTTCTGTCTCCTTATAACTTCCACACATCTATAACATTACTAGTGGGCATGAACAACCACTAAGCAAATTAGCGATTGAATCCCAACTATGAGGTAGCCAAAAGTATTGAAACAGGGATCCAACGAGGCACCCAACAAAGATAACTCCATCCCAAGCCAGTCTACCAATCTAAAATCCCCAAGGGATTTTCAAAAGATTACACAGACCCCAAGTCTGGGTCCATAACAAGATCAATGTGGATTCCTCAAACATCTACACAAGTAAGTTGATGTGGATTCCTCTAACATCCACATAAAAAGAAAGCATTTTGAAGTGGATTCCTCTATCATCCAAAGTCAAAACCTTTATAGGGTTGTTGCCAACGGCACACACCTTAGAAAAATGTAAACACATTACATAACAAAGACAAAGAAATGCAAGATTCCACACTAGGTAAGCAAAAAGTTAGATTAAGACTTTCCCACCCAGTAGGTTTTTTGAAACTAAACAGTAAATATGACAACCACCAAACTTCCTCCCTTTTCCTACACGAGAGGGAGACAACAACTACCAAAATGTATGAAACAAGTAACCATATGATAATATCCATTTAATATATTTTTTTCCTATAGAGCCTCTGTAATTGTTGACGCAGTGGATTGCACCCAGGGCAAGACGCCTAGCTCCCGCGCTTCCACACGCAACAATGAAAACTCCGCTCTCACTTGTGGGACTGGCAAAGCTGGAGGGGAGAGTCTCTAGATAAGGACTAGCTCCCTCTGATGTATCTTTTAGGCCCTTGTTTCTCCTACTGCTAACAAATAAATGTAAAAAAGAGAGGAGGATGAAAAGGGAGAGAGATGCTGAAAACAGAACCTAAGCCTAAAAATGAAAAGGTGATACACCAAAAAATGTTGACCCACTCAACCCGAACATACACTTTTCACCAGGAAGAAGGGCCCATACACTTCATCTGACGTGGGAAACTCTTATGTTTCAATGAGTCAAGGGTCCATAGAGATACAGGGAGGAAAGAACTACCAAAGGTGCTCTGGGACACACTTTGGCAACCTATTCACATGCGCCACTTGGACTGTCTTGTCTTTTCCTTGCCTTGTCTCATCCTGGATTTGTCCCTTTCTGGCTCCTTCAGCCCCCCGGGGTTATCTTTTGGCGGGTCGCTGCGTTCCTTGGGCTCTTTTCCGATTGGCGCTTAAGCATTTTTTAAAAACAAACGGCTATTTCACCGCCTTGAATTTGGCATCCGTGTACCCGTCACTGTGTTTGAATACCAACGGCTAGTTCGCCATGTTTGACTTTGACGTCCTCGGGCCCGTCACCCTTGGACTTTCTGTCGGCTTCCTGCTTCGGCCTTTTGTCATTCCTTCGGGTTTCTTCCCGGCCACTTTCCTAAGAGCTTTTTCTGCAGACAATTTTCCCGCAGACAAAAGTTCCGTTAGAATTGTCTCGGCCGCTTTGATTTCTTTCAGGGTTTTCCCCGGGTCCTTTTGAGCTTGCGGCCTCTCGAATTTCTTCGGACTTTTTGTCTGAAGGAATTCCTTCGGACAAAAAGTCCGAAAGAATTCGTTCAATGCTTAAGTCTTTTTTGTGGGATTTTTTAATTCCTTCGGCTGCCTTCAAAGTGCCCTTTCGAATTCCTTTGGACTTTTTGTCCGAAGGAATTCCTTCAGACAAGAAGTCCAAAAGAATTATGCCTTTGCCTTCACAAAATTCCGAAAGAACTTACATTTGCGGCTTTCTCTTTGTGGCCTCTTCGAAGTGTTCCCTGCCCTCCGCAAGGGCTCTTGAACCCAAAACTTCCCTCCGCAAGGGCACTTGTCCTTCGAGAGGCTTGATCTTTTGTTTGAACTGCTCCTTTGAACCAACCGTTGAACCAATTGATTGAACCGGTTCAATGGTTCAAACGGTTGTTGAAGCAAGGCATGGACCGAGCTTTGAACCGAACGATGAACACTTTGATTGAACTGAAAGCCGTTGAACCAAAGCATTGAACCAAAGCGTTGAACCGGTTCAATGGTTCAACGGTTCAAAGATGCTAACTCTTGGAAAGATTATGTCGTTGAACCACTCTTCCAACCTTAAGAAAAAGTGCCTTTGAACCATTTTAGCTCTCTTTCCTTATGAATTTCTTCAGATAAGAGTCCGAAGAAGGTTTGCAAAACCTTGCACTCTCTGAACTGGTTCTTCATCTGCCAAAAGACTACACCTGCAGAGTTCGTAGAAGTCCCTGTGAAGTCCGTAGAAAACCTGCAGAGTCCATAGAAATGGACCTACAAAGTCCGTAGAAACTTGCAAGACTCGTGCCAAATCATACTAGAGCCATTGTGCAATTCATTTCAAGAAAAATTGATGAAGTTTTGAGCAAGTTGTGAGTGAAATTGTGAAGTACAGGGCTGTTGTTCGTGCACACGAAAATCTGGACTATCATAAATCAGAATTTGAGGTTGATCTGCTTGTTGTACTTTCAGATCTAATCCTTGTTATTCAGTGAAGGAAGTTCAATACATATTATTGCAGCTTGATTTATATGTTGATCCACATTCAAAGCAAGATCTTATCATTCATATTGTAAACTGGCAGTAGTACTGATAGTATAGTTATTCTTGCTTATCATAGTTTGTAATGTTCAGCTTCTCATTCAGTAATTGTTTGTAATAGATAAATCTCCGCCCTATGGTAGCTACTCTCCCACTCTGGGTTAGCAAGCACATTTTGGGTGTTGAGTATTTCCAGCTTTCAGCATTTTCTTTCAAACACTGTTATTTGTAATCACTCCGTCAGATGGTCGCCCCTCCCTCCGCATTGGATTGGGTAGCACATACTTGCCGTTGAGTTCCCTTTCAGCATCACTCCGTTAGATGGTCGCCCCTCACTCCGCATTGGATTGGGTAGCACATACTTGACGTTGAGTTCCCTTTCAGCATTTAGAAGTAGAAGATCTTCTGACCATATGCTTGCCATCATCGGCGCCATCCTTGGTTAGAGTTACTTCCTGCATAAGCACTTTGTTGCAGATCCTCTGACCAATGCTCACACCTGGCCCACATCGGGATACTGGTGTACATTCTGGTTAGAGTTGCTTTCTGCACATTTTGGTTTATCCTCTAACCTTAACGGGTGCATTGATTGTAATTTGCAATTTGTAAAAATCAAAAAATTTGGCTCGGGATATTTCAAAAAGTACTGGCTCAGAACAACAGGGAAAAAAATGGGACCGATTTTTGGCCTGTTGGGCAAAAAATGGTCAACAAATTGGCGACTCCCAGGGGAAGCATCCCTGCTATGCTTAGAGACCAATTGCCTTTAAGTCCATTGGGCACGGAGTCAGATGCAGCTATTGAAGAAAGGTTAGCAACGACCCCAAAAGATCCAAGAATCAATCATGAGCCTTTACCCCACACACAAAGGAAAGCACACACACGACTAAAAACACTACTCGTGCAAACTGCACTTAGGGAAAGCAGGAAAAGAAACTGAAAGCAAACTACTATATACAGCTAACCAGGAATATTTGCCTCCCTCCTAGATCAAAGGGAAAACTTCTTAAGTCCCCTTCATGGCAAGAAAATTTATGGTGCCAAACAAGTCGCTGAATGAAAAGGAGATTTAGTGGCCTGCTCCTCTTGCTTGTCATCTTGATTGGCTCGTATCCGAGTGGATCAGATTCAAACATGCTTCCAACATACATGTATTCCTTTTGTCCCTAAAAGCTTGTTGAATGTTGGTCCTTCATGCTGGTGCATTTCATGAAGAAATCAATGGCTGCTGGCTCATCACCATAGGCTGTTTGATATGTACAGCTCCTCTGCAATGCATCATGGTTTGACCCAATTCCTTCTGCTTCGTTGGAGATCCTGTCAAACTCATCCTCTGCTCCTTCAAGGCCTTCTTGAAGAAGGTTGACTATTGTGATGTTTGAAAAGGAATAAAAAACTGATTGCTCATCCCACAGAATATCACCTCTTTGTTCAGAGCTCTCTTCTTCAAGGCTTTCCTCAAGGGAGGCCAGCCTTTCCCTCTCCTATTCAAGGACCAGAGTTTCTATATGTTCAAAGGCATCCATCTGGTCCTCCTCCAATTTAGGCTCCTCGGCATAGTAGTCCTCATCGAAACAACAAGGAAGTTCATCGAACAAGGGGGTAGAGAGCTCACCATGCTTATGTTCCTCTTCGTATTGCTGGAACATCCGCATGTATGTTTGACCTGAGTCTTCTCCATCATCGATGATGTCTTCACAAGGAGTATTGATGATGATTTCTTCTTCATTGTCGCTCATGATAGCCTCTTGGAAAACTGCAAATTGGATCTAAAAGAGATGTTTTTTCGACATGTTGGTTTGAATCGAGCATCACTGACTTGAATCAATTTCGCTAGGATCTTGCAATTTAGATTGATCTTTTTTTCCTAAAGAGCCTCTGTAATATCTAAGGTATCCAACAAAGGTGGAAAGTAATGGTGCAAGAGTTCTACATTGAAGGCTAGATGCAATCCAAGTTAAGACAAAAGACTAAGATTGAAAGTGTTCTCTCCTACTTGCTTAGGGATGGTATAGGGCCCATACCAAAAGGGATGAAATTTGCCATAAGGTCATGTCAATTTTTTGTTCTATTGGTGTATCCAGATTCAATCACCAACCTAGAAGGTGTACAGTGTCCAACCTTTGTCAAGGCGCTACTTGTATTCCACATTAGCATGTTGTAGAATGATTTGCACTTGTTGTTGAAGGTGATGAATGTGCTCAATCAATTGAACAACTTTGTCAACTTCCTTTTGAGCTAAAGGAGTTTCTGCTATAGATGGAAGAATAAGATAAGCTATGTTGATGAGTGCCAGAGGTTGGAAAACCAAGTAGACCTGAAAAGGGCTATGTACAGTAAGACAACAGATTGAGATTGAAAGTGTTCTCTCTTTCTTAGGGATGGTATAGGGCCCATACCAAAGGCGATGAAATTTGTAGTAAGGTCATGTCAGTGTTTTGTTCTGCAGGTATATCCAGACTATATCACCAACCTAGAAGGTATGCAACGTTCAACGTTTGTCAAGGTGCTACTTGTATTTCACATTACCCTGTTGTAGAATGATTTGCACTTGTTGAAGGTGATAAATGTGCTTAATCAATTTAACATCTTTGTCAACTTCCTTTTGAGCTAAAGGAGTTTCTGCTATAGATGGAAGAATAAGATAAGCTATGTTGATGAGTCCCAGAGGTTGGAAAACCAAGTGGACCTCAAAAGGGCTATGCATAATAGAGTTGTTCAGAGCTTTGTTGTAATCGTGTTGAATAAAAAAGTAGGTTTCATTCCAAGTGTGTTGCTTCTTTAAATTGTACACTTCAAAAAGTGCAATATCATCCTATTTACCACTTTCGTTTGTCCATCACCCTGTGGATGAATGGCAGAAGATTTGTTCAACTCTGTGTCTAACATAGATCAAAGCATTTTCCAAGAATTGCTCAAGAACCCTATATCCCTATTAGATAAAATGATTTTAGGATTCCAAAGTGAATCCTTACATATTTAAAACATAGTTGACATGTTACCAGAGTAGATATTGCTTTCTTACAAGGTATGAGAATTGCCATCTTTAAGAATCTATCAACTACTACTTAAACACAATCAATAATATGCTTCGTAGTAAGGTAACCTCAGATAAAGTACATGGAAACAAACTTACAAGGTCTCATAGGAATCGACACGTGTGTACAAACCTTGCTTCTTGTTAACCATCTTGGTAATTGGACATGCAGTACAAGACTTGATATATTTGTATACATCATACTTGATATGTGTAAAAAAATACTTCAACACCACGAGTCTTTTTTACTACAAAATCCCCTGCAAGTTTGCTAAAATGAGCCTCCCTTATTATAGACTCTCTTTGCCTCATGCGGAACACACGAGCGTCCAAGGTGATATAATAGTCCATCTTGCAAGTAGAAATCTGGAATTGAATTATTGCAAAGCAAATTCTATTAGATATCTGCAAAATCCATGTCCGATGGATACGATTCTGAAAATGTGCTGATTTTATGACCGCATGCACCAAGTACAAAAAGGAGAGCTTGAATAGGTGGATGGCTCAGACAATCTGCAACTGGATTGGCACTTCCCTTCTTATGCTCGATGTTCAGATGAGACAATTGAAGATGAGAAGACCATTTTCGATGCCACTCTTGTTGCAACTTGTTTAGAGTCTCCAAGAACTGAAGCAGCTTGTGACCTGAGTGGATCATAGTTTATGCCTCCAATGCTTGCTTTAACAATAGCATTAAACTCATTATCATAGATTGGGTAGTTTTTTCCCATTGTGGTGAATGTTTCGCTATGATAAGCAACCAGGGGATCATATTGAGTGAGGATTGCTCCAAGTATGAAGTTAGATGTGTGTGTCTCAAGCTCAAACGGTTGCTAAAGATCTGGTAACACAAGTACTGGGATGAAACAAAGTTTGCATTTCAATATAAAATAGAAACAAATAGAGAGACCTAAAAAAAATAGAGAGAACTATTAATGGCAGTGAGTCTTTCCATTCCATGTACTACTATGGCAGTTAGTCTTTCTACTCCAAACCACTTTAAAAACTCATGCCTCCAGTTCTGCACAAGGGATGTTGGATTTACAGCGCAAGCAGCGGAACGTGCCATGTGTCCCTTGTAAAATTCGAAAGAGCGCAACAAGTTTCTGCATCCAAGTTTCAAAGCTTCTTTCAAATAGGCTTCCCTCAGAGTTCCGCGGAGGGCGCCAAGTGGCAACTGCGGAAGGTTTTGACATGTTTTCCTAAGAGTAGCGGAACGTGCCACGTATCCTTTGTAAAGCTCGACGGAAGCCGACAAGTGTCAACATCTGCGGTTTTCTTCTTTTCGTTACGTTATTGAGTGAAGACTGTGGTGGGCCCTAAACGAATTGCTAAAGAGAGTGGACGCTGCCAAATGTCATCGTCTGTGTGAATCCGTATGAGTCCTGAATGTTTCTGTATTGTTTCTAAAACTCAATGAAAGCTGCCATGTGTCATCTTCCGCAGGACTCTCAAAAGGTACATAAAGCTTCTATAAGTTCAGCGTATGATGCCATGTGTCCTCGCCTGTTTCACAGTGGAACACACCACGTGTCATTTATTGAGATCAGCGAAAAGTGGCCAAACAAAATAGGAAGGACATGAAAGAATTGCTAAGGAGGATGACGGTCCGGAAGATGCCAAATTTGCGGCAACGAAATAGTTGTTGACCTTCGTTGACTTAAGCGCGAACTCGAAGGAATTCAAAGGCTTAAGGCCAGAAGAAAGACAAAGCCAAGAAAGAGCAAAAGAGCCAAGTGCAAAAACTGACAAAACAGTGAATAATGAATGACGCAACTAGTGAATGGCGCGAATCGTGAATGGCGCGACCCATTTTTTCTCACTTTGCATTGATGAGCAGACAAGCCGCGTGAATGCCTTGAAGGAGCGGTCTTGTTTGGAAACAAATGGCGCGGCCTATGTTTTAAATGCCTGAAGTCAAAACAGGAGCCGATTGCGTTATCCATCAAGCGACTTCCTCTTCTCAATGCTCAGAATGCTCATGGGTCACTTGTAAAAGGGCACCAAAAGGCCTCTTCCTTCATCTATATATTGAAAACTTCTCATTTGAAAAAAGATATCTCTCACATTGTAAGGCAAAGCCATACCATTTTTTCCCCTGAAATCAATAGAATACGCATTTTTACCTCTATTCTGGTTGCATATATCTCTGAGTGCGTCTGAGTGTTAGTCTTGTGTCCAGTCATTGCTTCCTAATGCTTTCACAGGGTTGAAACCAACATACCTGGTATATACAAAGCGCCATTCCTGCAGGTGATAAGAAGCGTTGTTCTTGGAGCACAAAAGCAGGAGATTACTAGATAGTGTGTTCTTCCTACAATGCCTATGGTGAGTTCTTTTACTGTGTGTTTCCATTAAAGCCTCCCTATCAAGCTCTCTGCAGTCTGGTCCTTTTACCAGTTAGAGTGTATGTATGTGTTCTTGTGGTTTAGTGTGTGAGTGTAAGTAGACCAAACTTATTTGGTGCATCTCACTATTAGGTTAGGTTCTATTGTTTTCAGTATCCTTCTCCCTTTTCAAACCCCCGCCATATATATATACATATTAGCCACTTACTGGAATAACAAAGATACATCAAAGGGAGCTAGCCCTTATCTAGAGACTCTTCCCCCAGTTTTGCCAGGCCCACATACAAGAGGGGAGTTTCCATTATGACGTGTGGAAGGCAGGAGCTCGGCCTCCTGCCCAAGGTGCAATCCACTGCATCAACAATTTTTGGCACTCACGGTGGGACTCAGTGTTTTACACTTAGTAAAGTTTCAAGATTGATGCTGGCCCTGTAACAGCAAAATCAACCATTTTCATCATTTGACGACTCCACTGGTAAGAGCTTCGGCTTCTGATCAAAGACCAACCTAACTTCCTATGCCTAAAATCACCACACGGTCTGCTGCTAAGGGTGTTCCTTTCGAATTCATTGAATTGCCTTTGAACTCAGCAAAGCCAATGAGGTTTGAGAGGACTCATCGTTATTCAGCAAATCACTTACCCAAACCAACTATAAAACACACCTACGCAAGAGTTTGAAGAAGCTTTACCAGACCCTGCACTCTATGAACTGGTTTTTTATCTGTCGAATGACTACAAATAGCAAAAAAAAATCTGACTCGTGGAAGATTTGTCAACAGCTATTAAGAGGCAGCAAGCTCAAAATAATTGACCGAACCAAGGATATAAGCAGTATGGTCAAACAAATAGACCCCCATTCAAAAATTACAATCAAGGGTAGGGTCAGTTTGCGCAGACTAAAGCTTTTCAAGGCTACAATCCAGGCGCCCCTTCATCATCCAAGGTCGTGGTGCCTGTTCAAAACAATCTGTTACAAGAACAACCCAGTTGCTCAACCATGCAATATAGTAAAGAGCAAGCTGTCTGTACAAATGAAATGCCGGGTCACTACACAAATGTATCGGACAATCAGGTAGCGGCCCAATTCCAAGGTTTTGAGGCTTCAACGCAACCCAGCATGAGCAGCAGTCAGACTCAGCGCAATTCCAAGATTACCAAGATCTCGAGACAGCGTCCATAACAAGCTCAATGTGGATTCCTCAAACATCTACACAGGGAAGTTGATGTGGATTCCTCTAACATCCACATAAAAAGAAAGCACTTTGAAGTGGATTCCTCTATCATCCATAGTCAAAATCTTTCTTGGGTTGTTACCAACAACACACACCATAGAGAAAAAAGTAAACTCCCTACATAGGAACGATGAAGAAATGCAAGATTCTGCACTAGGTAAGCAACAAGTTAGATTGGAACCCAATACGTTTTTTGAAACTAAACAGTAAAAATCAAAACCACCAAGCTCAATGTGCTTTCATCAATCATCTAAACAGGTAAGTTGATGTGGATTCCTCTACCATCCACATAAAAAGAAAGCGCTTTGAAGTGGAATCCTCTATCATCCACACCCAAAACGTTTCTTGGGTTGTTACCAATGCAAACACACCATAGATAAAAATGTAAACCCACTGAATAGGAAATACGAAGAAATCAATGATTCCACACTAGGTAAGCAAAATGTTAGATTAGGACTTTCCCTCCTAGTAGGTTTTTTAAAACTAAACAGTGAAAATCAAAACAATCAGATCCAACTATCAAACTATATGAAACAAGCTCCTATACGATAATATCTATGTAAAACAAGAGTATAAAGCGTAAATAATAACAACCAATCTTTTAAGTGGAGTATCTCCCCTTAAAAAGAAATAGTTCCATGCAGATTCTTCATACATCCACACAAGTTGATGTGGATTCCTCTAACATCCACATAGAAAGAAAACACTTTGAAATGGATTCCTCTATCATCCATAGTCAAGCCAAAACACACAGTGGTCCACTAATATTTTGTCTCCGTGGAACTTCCGCAAAACTATAACATTACTAATGGGCATGCACAACCACTCAGCAAAATAGCGATTAAATCACAAAATTGAGGTAGCTAAATGCTCTGAAACATGCATCCAAGGAGGCACACAACAAAGAGAAATCTATCAAAAGCCAATCTGAAATCCCCATGCGATTTTCCAAAGATTACCAAGAACTCGAGACAGGGTCCACAACAAGCTCAATGTGGATTCCTCAAACATCTACACAGGTAAGTTGATGTGGATTTCTCTAACATCCACATAAAAAGAAAGCACTTTGAAGTGGATTCCTCTGTAATCCATAGTCAAAACCTTTCTTGGGTTGTTACCAACGACACGCACAATAGAGAAAAAAGTAAACCCGCTACATAGGAACGATGTAGAAATGCAAGATTACGCACTAGGTAAGCATAAAGTTAGATTAGGAACCAGTAGGTTTTCTGAAAATAAATAGTAAAAATCAAAACAACCAAGCTCAATGCGCAGTCATCAATCATCTAAATAGGTAAGTTGATGTGGATTCCTCTAACATCCACATAGAAAGTAAGCACTTTCAAGTCGAATCCTCTATCATCTACAGTCAAAACCTTTCTTGGGGTGTTACCAATGCAACACACCATAGAGAAAAATGTAAACCCGCTGAATAGGAAAGACGAAGAAATCCAAGATTCCACACTAGTTAAGCAAAATGTTAGATTAGGACTTTCCCACCATTTAGGTTTTTGAAAACTAAACAATGAAAACCTAAACATCCAAGATTCTTCCCCTTTTCGACACGAGAGGGAGATAACTATCAAATTATATTAAACAAGCTCCTATATGATAATATCGGTGTAAAACAAGAGTATAAAGGGTAAATAATACCAACCATTCTTGTAAGTGGAGTATCTCCGCTTAAGAAGAAATAGTTCAGTGGAGATTCCTCATACATCCACACAAGTTGTTGTGGATTCATCTAACATACTCATAGAAAGAAAACACTTTGAAATGGATTCCTCTATCATCCATAGTCAAGCCAAAAACACGCAGTCGTCCACTAAAATTCTGTCTCCGTGGAAATTCCGCAAAACTGTAACATTAGTAGTGGCCATGCACAACCACTTAGTGAAATAGCGATTGAATCACAAAATTGAGGTAGCTAAATGATCTGAAACATGGATCCAAGGAGGCACACAACAAAGAGAAATCTATCAAAAGCCAATCTCAAATCCCCATGTGATTTTCCAAAGATTACCAAGATCCTGAGACAGGGTCCACAACAAGCTCAATGTGGATTCCTCAGACATCTACACAAGTAAGTTGATGTGGATTCCTCTAACATCCACATAAAAAGAAAGCACTTTGAAGTGGATTCCTCTATAATCCATAGTCAAAACCTTTCTTGGGTTGTTACCAACAACACACACTATAGAGAAAAATGTAAACCCGCTAAATAAGAACGACGAAGAAATGCAAGATTCCGCACTAGGTAAGCAAAAAGTTAGATTAGGACCCTGTAGGTTTTTTGAAACTAAACAATAAAAATCAAAACAACCAAAGCTCAATGCGCATTCATCAATCATCTAAACAGGTAAGTTGATGTGGATTCCTCTAACATCCACATAGAAAGAGAGCGCTTTGAAGTGGAATCCTCTATCATCCATAGTCAAAACCTTTCTTGGGTTGTTACCAATGCAACATACCATAGAGAAAAATGTAAACCCACTAAATAGGAAATACGAAGAAATCCAAGATTCCACACTAGGTAAGCAAAATTTTAGATTTGGAATTTCCCACCTAGTAGGTTTTTTAAAACTAAAGAGTGAAAATCAAAACAACCAAGATTCTTCCCTTTTCAGACATGAGAGGGAGATAACTATCAAACTATATGAAATAAGCTCCTATACGATATATGTGTAAAACAAGAGTATAAAGGGTAAATAACAATAACCGATCTTGTAAGTGGAGTATCTCCCCTTAAGAAGAAATAGTTCAATGTAGATTCCTCATACATCCTCACAAGTTGATGTGGATTCCTCTAACATCCACAGAAATAAAACACTTTGAAATAGATTCCTATATCATCCATAGTCAAGCCAAAAACACGCAGTCATCCACTAATATTCTGTATCCGTGGAACTTCTGCAAAACTGTAACATTACTAGTGGGCATGCACAACCACTCAGCAAAATAGCGATTGAATCACAAATTTGAGGTAGCGAAATGATCTGAAAAATGGATCCAAGGACGCAAACTATAAAGAAAAATCTATCAAAAGCAAATCTGAAATCCCCATGCAATTTTCCAAACATTACCAAGAACCCGAGACAAGGTCCACAACAAGCTCAATGTGGATTCCTCAAACATGTACACAGGTAAGTTGATGTGGATTCCTCTGACATCCTCATAAAAAGAAAGCACTTTGATAATTGGATTCCTCTATCATCCATAGTCAAAACCTTTCTTGAGTTGTTACCAACGAGACACACAATAGAGAAAAAAGTAAACCCGCTACATAGGAACGACGTAGAAATGCAAGATTACGCACTAGGTAAAAAGAAAGTTAGATTAGGACCCAGTAGGTTTTTTGAAACTAAACAATAAAAATCAAAACAACCAAGCTCAATGTGCATTCATCAATCATCTAAACAGGTAAGTTGATGTGGATTCCTCTAACATCCACATAGAAAGAAAGCGCTTTGAAGTGGAATCCTCTATCATCCACAGTCAAAACCTTTCTTGGGTTGTTACCAATGCAACACACCATAGAGAAAAATGTCAACCTACTGAATAGGAAAGACGAAGATATCCAAGATTCCCCACTAGGTAAGCAAAATGTTAAATTAGGACTTTCCCACCCAGTAGGGTTTTTAAAACTAAACAGTGAAAATCAAAACAACCAAGATTCTACCCTTTTTCGACACGAGAGGTAGATAACAACTATCAAACTATATGAAACAAGCTCCTATACGATAATATCTGCGTAAAACAAGAGTATAAAGGGTAAATAATAACAACCAATCTTGTAAGTGGAGTATCCACCCTTAAGAATAAATAGTTCACTGCAGATTCCTCATACATCCACAAAAGTTGATGTGGATTCCTCTAACATCCACATACAAAGAAAACACTTTGAAATGGATTCCTCTATCATCCATAGTCAAGCCAGAAACAGGTAGTCGTCAAGTAATATTCTGTCTCCATGGAAATTCCGCAAAACTATAACATTACTAGTGGGCATGCACAACCACTCAGTGAAATAGCGATTGAATCACAAAATTGAGGTAGCTAAATGATCTGAAAAATCGATCCAAGGACGCAAACAACAAAGAGAAATCTATCAAAAGCCAATCTGAAATCCCCATGCAATTTTCCAAACATTACCAAGATCCAGAGACAAGGTCCACAACAAGCTCAATGTGTATTACTCAAACATGTACACAGGTAAGTTGATGTGGATTCCACTAACACCCACATAAAAAGAAAGAACTTTGAATTGGATTCCTCTATCATCCATAGTCAAAACCTTTCTTGGGTTGTTACCGACGGCACACAACATAGAGAAAAATGTAAACCCGCTACATCGGAACAACGAAGAAATGCAACATTCCGCACTAGGTAAGCAGAAAGTTAGACTAGGACCCAGTAGGTTTTTTGAAACTAAACAGTAAAAATCAAAACAACCAAGCTCAATGCGCATTCATCAATCATTTAAATAGGTAAGTTGATGTGGATTCCTCTAACATCCACATAGAAAGAAAGCGCTTTGAAGTGGAATCCTCTATCATCCACAGTCAAAACCTTTCTTCGGTTGTTACCAGTGCAACACACCATAGAGAAAAATGTTAACCCACTGAATACGAAAAACGAAGAAATCCAAGATTCCACACTAGGTAAGCAAAATGTTAGATTAGGACTTTCCCACCCAGTAGGTTTTTTAAAACTAAATAGTGAAAATCAAAACAACCAAGATTCTTCCCTTTTTTGACACGAGAGGGAGATAACAAATATCAAACTATATGAAACAAGCTCCTATATGATAATATTTGTGTAAAACAAGTGTATAAAGGGTAAATAATAACCAATCTTGTAAGTGGATTATCTCCACTTAAGAAGAAATTATTCAATGCAGATTCCTCATACATCCACACAAGTTGATGTGGATTCCTCTAACATCCACATAGAATTAAAACACATTGAAATGGATTCCCCTACCATCCATAGTCAAGTCAAAAACAAGCAGTCGTCCACTAATATTTTGTCACCGTGGAATTCCCCAAAACTGTAAAATTACTACTGGGCATACACAACCACTCAGCGAAATAGCGATTGAATCACAAAATTGAGGTAGCTAAATAATCTGAAAAATCGATCCAAGGACGCAAACAACAAAGAGAAATCTATCAAACGCCAACCTGAAGCCCCCATGCGTTTTTCCAAAGAGTTCTTTCTTTTTATGTGGATTCCTCAAACATCTACACATGTAAGTTGCTGTGGATTCCTCTAACATCCACATAAAAAGAAAGCACTTTGAAATGGATTCCTGTATCATCCATAGTCAAAACCTTTCTTGGGTTGTTACCAACGACACACACCATAGAGGAAAATGTAAACCCGCTACATAGGAACGACGAAGAAATGCGAGATTCTGCACTAGATAAGCAAACACTTAAAATACGACCCAGTACCTTTTTTGAAACTGAACAGTAAAAATCAAAACAACCAAGCTCAATGCACATTCATCAATCATCTAAACAGGTAAGTTGATGTGGATTACTTTAACATCCACATAGAAACAAAGCGCTTTGAAATGGAATCCTCTATCATCCACAGTCAAAACCTTTCTTGGGTTGTTACCAATGCAACACACCATAGAGAAAAATGTAAACCCACTGAATAGGAAAGACGAAGAAATCCAAGATTCCACACTAGATCAGTAAAGTGTTAAATTAGGACTTTCCCACCCATTAGGTTTTTTAAAACTAAACAGTGAAAAACAAAACAACCAAGATTCTTCCCTTTTTTGACACGAAAGGGAGATAACAATAATCAAACTATATGAAATAAGCTTCTATACGATAATATCTGTGTAAAACAAGAGTATAAAGGGTAAATAATAACAACCAATCTTGTAAGTGGAGTATCTCCCCTTAAGAAGAAATAGTTCAATGCAGATTCCTCATACATCCACACAAGTTGATGTGGATTCCTCTAACATGAAAATGCTTTGAAGTGGATTCCTTTATCATGCAAAGTCAAGCCAAAAACACGCAGTCGTCCACTAAAATTCTCTCCCCGTGGAACTTCCGAAAAAATGTAACATTACTAGTGGGCATGCACAACCACTCAGCGAAATAGCGATTGAATCACAAAATTGAGGTAGCTAAATGATCCGAAACACGGATTCAAACAGGCACACAACAAAGAGAAATCCATCAAAATCCAATATGAAATCCCCATGCGATTTTCCAAAGATTACAAAGATCCCGAGACAGGATCCACAACAAGCTCAATGCGCATTCATCAATCATCTAAACAGGTAAGTTGATGTGGATCCTTCTAACATCCACTTCGAAAGAAAGCGCTTTGAAGTGGAATCCTCTATCATCCACAGTCAAAACCTTTCTTGGGTTGTTACCAATGCAACACACCATAGAGAAAAATGTAAACCTGCTGAATAGGAAAGATGAAGAAATCCAAGATTCCACACTAAATAAGCAAAATGTTAAATTAGGACTTTCCCACTCAGTAGGTTTTTTAAAACTAAACAGTTAAAACCAAAACATCCAAGATTCTTCCCTTTTTTGACACGAGAGGGAAATAAAACTATAGAACTATATGAAACAAGCTCCTATACAACAAAGAGAAATCTATCAAAAGTCAATCTGAAGTCCCCATGCAATTTTCCAAAGAGTGCTTTCTTTTTATGTGGATTCCTCTAACATCCACTTAGAAAGAAAGAGCTTTGAAGTGGAATCCTCTATCGTCCACAATCAAAACCTTTCTTCGGTTGTTACCAATGCAACACACCATAGAGAAAAATGTAGACCCACTGAATATGAAAACACTTTGAAATGGATTCCTCTATCATCCATAGTCAAGCCAAAAATACGCAGTCATCCACTAATATCCTGTCTCCATGGAACTTCCGCAAAACTATAACATTACTAGTGGGCATGCACAACCACTCAGCTAAATAGCGATTGAATAACAAAATTCAGGTAGCTAAATGATCTTAAACATGGACCAAAGGAGGCATGCAACAAAGAGAAATCTATCAAAAGCCAATCTCAAATCCCCATGCTATTTTCCAAAGATTACCAAGATCCCGAGACAGGGTCCACAACAAGCTCAATGTGGATTCCTCAAACATCTAAACAGGTAAGTTGATGTGCATTCCTCTAACATCCACATAAAAAGAAAGAACTTTGAAGTGGATTCCTATATCATCCATAGTCAAAATCTTTCTTGGGTTGTTACCAATGGCACACACCATAGAGAAAAATGTAAACCCGCTACACAAGAATGACGAAGAAATGCAAGATTCTGCACTACGTAAGCAAAAAGCTAGATTAGGACCCAGTAGGTTTTTTGAAACTAAACAGTAAAAATCAAAACAACCAAGCTCAATGCTTTGAAGTGGAATCCTCTAACATCCATTGTCAAAACATTTCTTGGGTTGTTACCAATGCAACACACCATAGAAAAAAATGTAAACCCATTGATTAGGAAAGAAGAAGAAATCCAAGATTCCACACTAGGTAAACAAAATGTTAGATTAGGACTTTCCCACCCAATATGCTTTTTAAAACCGAACAGTGAAAATCAAAACAACCAAGATTCTTCCCTTTTTCGACACGAGAGGGAGATAACAACTATCAAAATATATGAAACAAGCTCTTATAGGATAATATCTGTGTAAAACAAGGGTATAAAGGGTAAATAATAACAACCAATCTTGTAAGTGGTGTATCTCCCCTTAAGAAGAAATAGTTCAGTGCAAATTCCTCATACATCCACACAAGTTCATGTGGATTCCTCTAACATCCACATAGAAAGAAAACATTTTGAAATGGATTCCTCTATCATCCATAGTCACGCCAAAAACACGCAGTCGTCCACTAATAATCTGTCTCCGTGGAACTTCCGCAAAACTGTAACATTACTAGTGGGTATGCACAACCACTCAGCGAAATAGCTATTGAATCACAAAATTGAGGTAGCTAAATGATCTGAAACATGGATCCAAAGAGGCACGCAACACAGAGAAATCTATCAAAAGCCAATCTCAAATCCCCTTGCCATTCTTTGAAGATTACCAAGATCCCAAGAATGGGTCCACAACAAGCTCAATGTGGATTCCTCAAACATCTACACAGGTAAGTTGATGTGGATTCCTCTAATATCCACTTAAAAAGAAAGCACTTTGAAGTGGATTCCTCTATCATCCATAGTCAAAACCTTTCTTGGGTTGTTACCAACGGCACACACCATAGAGAGAAATTTAAACCCGCTTCATAGGAACGATGAAGAAATGCAAGATTCTGCACTAGGTAAGCAAAAAGTTAGAGTACTACCCAGTAGGTTTTTTGAAACTAAATAGTAAAAATCAAAATAACCAAAGCTCAATGTGCATTCATCAATCATCTAAATAGGTAAGTCGATGTGGATTCCTCTAACATCCACATAGAAAGAAAGCGCTTTGAAGTGGAATCCTCTATCATCCACAGTCAAAACTTTTCTTGGGTTGTTACTAATGCAACACACCATAGAGAAAAATGTAAACCCACTGAATAGGAAAGATGAAGAAATCCGAGATTCCGCACTAGGTAAGCAAAATATTAGATTTGGGCTTTCCCACCCAGTTAAAATCAAAACAACCAAGATTCTTCCCTTTTTCGACACGAGAGGGAGATAACAACTATCAAACTATATGAAACAAGCTGCTTTGAACCAAGAGATCAAACCAAAGGCCGTTGAACCAAAGGCCGTTGAACTAATGTGCCAGGCCGATGAACCAAAACGCTGAACTAAGCTGGAAAAAGGCTGTTGGATTTTGAAGGAGATAAAACAAATGTTGATAAACCAACCAGTTGAACCAAATGACTGAAACAACCGTGTTGAACCAAGCAGAGAAACACTAGCATTGAAATTGTGCAACTTGGAAACAACTGTCTTCGAATAGTGAAGAAAGAAGGTGAACGATTTTGGCCTGTAGGCAAAATTGGTCAACAAATTGGCAACTCATAGGGGAAGCATGCCTGCTATGTTTGAAGACTCGTTTCCTTGAAAATCCATTGGGCACGGAGTCGGATAGTAACTTTGAAAACCAGCAACAGATCTGTGAAAACTTAGAACCAGCCACGCAGATCTACCTCCAAGGAAACGGAAACAAACACAAGAAAACAAAAAAGAAAACAAGGGAAAATATGTACAAGCAAACTGAAAATCAGTGGCAACGCTTTAGATGTATCCCATTAACTGGGATATGCAGTTCTTCGCCATCCAACCTGGAGAGTTGAAACACGTTATGCTGCTTACACTGAGTAATTATGTAAGGGCCGCTCCATAAGGCATCAAATTTTGTATGTTTCCTAGGCTTAGCTCGATCTTCATCCCATTTCAGGACAATGTCTCCTTCAGAGAAAACTCTTGGCAAAGATTTCTTGTCGAAGTGTCTTTTTACTTGCTGTTGGCGACTGGTTATAGAAGCCATAGCCTGGTCCCTTACCTCTTGGAGCTCCATTAGCTCACACAGCCTGACCTCCATGTTGGTTCCTTCTTCAAATTGCAGCTGGTGGGCGAGATCCAATGATGGCAATTCTAGTGAGATGGGAAGCCTAGCTTCCCTTCCATATACGAACGTATATGGAGAATTTTAGATTGCTCTCTTCGAAGTAATTTGGTCGGCCCATAGAGCTGTCTTTAGCTTGGCATGCCAAGTCCTCTAATTTTCTTCCATAGTCCTCTTTATGATTCTGATCAGATTTTTATTGGTGGACTCAGCCAGCCCATTCCCTTGCGAATAATAATTTGATGAAGCACTGAGGTATATGCCATACCTTAGCGCCCATTCACTTGTTTTAGTCCCCAGAAAAGCTAAGGCGTTATCTGAAATTATGGTGGCTGGGACCCCGAATCTTGTTACCAGGTCCTCATAAAACTCTAGGACTGCGCTTTCATTCGCTTCTTTCAGAGCGACGGCCTCCACCCACCCGGTGAAATAATCCGTAGCAGTCAGGACCCATTTGTGCCTAGCACTGGAGGGAGGATTGATTATCCCTATGAAATCTAGGCCCCACTGCATGAATGGTTGCTCCACCTGAATACGTTGTAGAGGCATGGCAGCCAATCACCGTTTTCCATCAAAAAGTGCACATTTCTGGCACTTTCTTACCCAGACATGGGTGTCCTTGAAAAGAGTAGGCCAAAAATAGCCAGCTCTCATTATCCTTGTTGTCGTAGCTCTAGGAGTGAAGTGACCCCCTGTTGGCCCATCATGAAACTCAACCAATACCTTATCAGCGTGATTTGGGTCAATGCACCTTAGAAGGACCCCAGAGAAATCCTTCCTAAACAACACTTCATCAACCAAGACATAAGGGAGAGACTGGAGTTTGAAATACCTTCTTCCGGTCTTATCAAGACCCTGTGGGCACTCACCAGTGATAAGGAAACACCTCAGGTCCAATGTCCAATCTTTTATGATAGCTAGCTCTTCTACTGTGGCTGCATCGTGAATTAACAAGCTTTCTTCCCCTTTTTTCTTAAAGTCTACAGCAAGCTGTTCACATAGACCTCTTCCTCTCACCAGCTTGGTGATCTTAATGTCTACGTCATACTCCATCACTTTGGTAATCCACACTGCCCTCTTCTCATTCAGGTCTCGATTGGTCAAGAAATCCTTGACGCCAGGATGTGGGACCATTAGGTGAATCCTGTTGTTAGACAACATATACCTGAATTTCTTCAGGGCCTGCACTACTGCCAGGACTTGCTTCTCAACATACGTGTACCTGACTTCAAAATCCTCTAATCCTTGGCTGAAAAAAACAAGTGGCTGTTCGAGGTCATCACCGTTTGCTCGGGTAAGCATGGCGGATATCACCGCTTCATTGTTGAAAGTGTAGAGGTTGAAGTCTTTGCTGAAGTCAGGGCTAATCAAAGTGGGAGCCCAGGTAATGGCCTGCTTGATGGCTTCAAAGTTGTCTTTCCTTTGAGCTGTCCATTTGAACTCTTCACCCTTCCTTAGCATAGGGGTGAGTGGCTTGACTATCTCAACAAAATTTAGAATGAATCTCCGAATGAAATTTATCCTGCCAAAGAAGCTCTTCAGGCTTTTCTTGTGCTTTGGTAGGGACATCTCCAGGATAGAGCGAACTCTCTCAGGGTCAATAGATAAGCCCTCTTTAGACACAATGTGGCCAAGGAGTTTCCCTTCATGAACAACAAACACGCACTTCTTTGGATTAAGATAGATGCCAAACTCTCTACACCTTTCAAAAATTTGCTTGAGGTGCTCTATATGTTGGCTCGCTTCCTTGGAGAATACCATCACATCATCGAGGTTGACCAGCATGTTGTTATTTATCAAGCATCCAAAAGCCATATCCATGGCTCGTTGAAAGGTAGCACCAGCATTAGATAGCCCAAAAGGCATCTTCTTGTAGGCAAACGTTCCCCATTTAGTAGTGAAGGTTGTCTTGTGTTGATCACAACCTTGCACTAGAATTTGATTATACCCTGAATAACCATCCAGGAGGGAGAAAAGCTCACTACCTGTTACCTTCTGAAGGATCTACTCCATGCTTGGAAGGGGATAATGATCTTTTGAAGAGACTTTGTTAAGGTCTCTAAAGTCGACACACACCCTGATCTCCCCATTCTTCTTTCTAACAGGAACAAGGTTGGCTAGCCAAGAGGAATGCTTGATTGGAAAAATAATTCCGGACTCAATCAGTTTGGCCAATTCCCTCTGCATGAGGGGCTCAATTGTCAGATTTATAGGTCTTTGCTTCTATGTGACTGGCCTAGCGCCTTCTTCTAGTTCAATGGTGTGCTGGGAAAGCCTTGGGTCAAAGCCCTTCAAGTCACTGTAATCCCAAGCAAAGACATCGGAGAACTCCTGACACAGCAAAACGAAAGCCCACCTTTCTTGAAATGTTCAGACTTTTCCAAGTGCAAGCAGCTTGTCCTTGAAGATTTCAACTCTTTCATAATTCTCTTATTTGGTTGTGATGCATGCCTTGTCATTTCTTAATTGGTCATCCCTATTGAATATGCTTTCAAGCGTGACCAAACCTTTAGGGAGTTTATTGTTCTTCAACTGAACAATCTGATTGTCGTACTGCTACTACAATTTCGCTTGATTTTGTGTTGCGAATTCAGCTTCTTCCTGTAAGAAAAAAGCTATTTGTTGGTTGCTTTCGAAAACTTGCCAATTTGCAATGTTGTCAGGGACTGAAGGCCGAACCACCACTTTCAAGTGGCGTGAACCATAGTCTCGACTTATTTCCTTTGAAACATCAAATTGGGCACCAATTGCTGCCAGCCTATTCGCTTGTTTGTTTTGCTCTCTGGGAATGGAGGCGATATTGAAAGCAAGAAAATCCTCCACCAAGTCCCAAACTCTATGCTTGTAAGACTTCGGCAAGGAATTCTTGGTCAGATTCAGGCCTCTCACCTGATTTACAATCAGCGTGTTGTCTCCCAATACTTGCAACTCCTTAATCCCTCTTTTCCTTGCCCATTCAAGGCCATGTATAAGAGACTCGTATTCTGCAACATTACTTTTGCAAGAGAATTGGAAGCAGAAAGCTGAAAAGTACCTTTCCTTTGAAGGGGAGACCAGCATCGCTCCACCTCCAGCACCTAGCTTACTTCTAGAACCGTCAAAATACAGCTGCCATAGGCCAAGGTCCTCTTGGTCTGCCTTCATTAAATTTGGCATGAAGGCGCCCTCTTCATGCATGCAAAAGACTCCAAGGTCTGCCTCTTCAATGAACTTATAAGGATCATGTTCGAAGTTATCATTTCCCCACTCATCCAAGAGTAGGTCTGCGATTCCTTCAAGAGCAGAGGACGGAGTTTGGTCTGTCTGGGACTCTTCTGGGTCGATGATTGTGTAACTGACATTCGCTGCCTTTGGCGTGTACGGTTCTAGATGGTCCTTGTAGAGTGGCTCAGACTCAATTTTCACCTTGTTCCCATACTTGGTTCTAAAACCCAGATATGACCAATTCGATGCTAGATAGCTGCCTATCTTTGACGTGAAGTCTCTGGACAAGCAAATCGCAAAATAAGGAGGAACGTCCGCTACCACTATATCATGGAGGATCGAGAAAGTTGGGCAAGCATGCAGCGTCAAGCCTAAACCCTTCACAATCCCAACTGTTTTTGCAGGTGTTCCATCTAGCTGTAGGGCTCCTTTGTTCATCTCTTCATACTTCAATCCCATCTTGTCAGCAATACACTTGGGCATTACTGAGGTGTTGGCCCCGCTGTCAATTATGCAGTTGTGTACCAAGAAATCCCCTATAACCAAGGATACATAGAAAGGGGGAGTCTTCTCTTCTTTCTTTCCCTATCCTGAAGTGGAACGCTGTCCATTTGTCATCAAGACATTATCAGTGCTTACTGGGACAGCTGGAGCTATCCCATCCAGCTCATGCAATTCCTTCTTCAACACGTCCTTCTGGCTTGGAAGAGACAATGAATCCCATAAAGAGATATTCATATGCAGCTTCTTCATCTGGTCTGCTATATTGATTTGAGGGCTGCCTCCCTTCAAGTTTTCTTTGGGGTTGATTCCACACTGAACTGCAGGTTGAGGCGCTGAAGGTATAGACGGCTACCTGAAATTTGGGGCTTTTGAATTAGAGTGCACTGGAGGAGGCACTGCTGCCATCTGAGTAGTAGTTTGGGCCTCTATCACTGCTCTTCTTTTAAACCTCGTGTTGGCTACAACACAATCAACCTGATTGTCTGCAGTGCCCATATAATTTACTAAATAAAATTCCCCTTCTAGGTGATTCATCAGGGTGGAATCAGGGTGGGCCTGATTGCCACTTGTGCTGGGTTGCATTGAAGGCTCGAGGACCAGAGATTGAGCAGCTGTTTGGTTGTTTACATTCTGAAAATAGTTCATCATCTCATTTGTGTAAACACCCTATTCTTGACCATATTCCATGGTCGAACAACTTCATTGTTCCTGTACTAGATTATTCTGAACCGGCACCATGACTTTAGATGATGAAAGGGGCCCTGAGTTGTAATTTTGAAAAGCCCTGATTTGCGTGCCCTGACCCTGTCCTTGATTATAGCCTTGAAAAGGAGGTCTAGAAGCTTGACCATAGTGCTGATAACCCTGATTCGGCCTGTTGCTTTGACCTTGCTGCGTTTTAAGAGCTACAAGTTCATTTGACATGTTTTGCAATAGGGTTTTAACCTCGTGAAGCTCATTAGATGGAGTGGCAACTGGGTTTTCAACACTAGGCAAAGGGGCTATTGTGGGAGCAACCGTTTGAATTGGAGGCAGCAATTCTGGAAAAAGTGGCATGTGAGGCCTAGGGGCTATTTTCCCAACGTGAACCAAGCAATTTTTCGCTACTATGGCAAAGTCATAAGCATCAGGGAATATATGCCCTCCCATAGATTGGATCATCACATCAATATCACTGTTTAATGCCTTTAAATAATACAAGAAGGCATAGCTAGGAGTCGGTCTTACCAAGATGGGAATTCTATCCCAAGTCTTTTGCAAACATGTGTTGAAGTCCTGCATATACTCGTGTGGAGCTCTCTTTATAGTCGTCATCTGCTCAGCGAACGAGAGCTCGTCGCTCTTTTCTCCAAAACGGTCAATCAACTGAGTGCCCAATTCGTTCCAAGAATGTATTGAATTCACAGGGAAGGTCCCGTACCAGTCAAGAGCTTTCCCTTTCAGAGACAATGCTAGTAGTCTGATGGCAATATTTTCTTCTGTTACATTGTGAATATTGCAAAGGTTGGCAATATTCTTAATATGCTCGATGGCTGTAATAGGCCCCACCCCATCAAAAGAAGGCACATTCTTGCGAGCAGTTCCCAAAATTGGATCGTAGTGTGGGAGATTCAAGGGGCTCTCACCACGAAAAGCTGTAAAAGACAAAGATATGTCTAGGATTCACTGTAACCGGGAATCTGTTGTGACTGTATCTCTTATAACAGGCCTAGGAGGATTGATTGCTGGATAAGGACGGGTTCTCTCAAATCGTAGTCTTTTAGCAGAATTAAAAGGTAATTCAACGAATTCGAAAGGGACCCCTCTTGAAGCAGACCTTGTGGTGACTTTAGGCATAGAAAGTTAAGCAACTGGTCTTAATTAGAGAACTGAAGCTCTCCCCAGTGGAGTCGCCAGACGCTGGAAAACTTGAAATTGTTGTGACAGGACCAACATCAAGCCTGAAACCTTTTTGCGTTATCAAACTGTGTGTCCCACCGGGCGTGCCAAAACTGTTCACACAAGAGATGCACCCTCTGGCAGGAAAACGAGCTCCTGCCTTCTCACAACATGGAAACTCCCCTCTCGCCTGTGAGACTAGCAAAGCTGGAGGGGAGAGTCTCTAGATAAGGGCTAGCACCCCTTGATGTATCACGTTTGTTTCAGCAAGTGCAAACACATGCATATATATATATATAAACAACTATATAATAAAAGTGGGGGAATGAAAAGGGAAAAGAGAATGCAAGAAACAAGCCTACTCTAAGGAGGTGATACACCAAAACAAAATGACCTCACACCCACTCTCAAAATCAAACAAACACACTTATACGCTTCACCCTTGGCAGAAGAAACGGTCTGCAAACTTGACATTGAGGTTTAAATGAAAGATACAAAAAAAAAGGGGTTCACCAAAGGTGCTATAAGAGGCACTCTGTAGATAATCCCTTCTGTTCTGTACTCCAAAATAGAAATCTTCCCCTGTCAACTACAGATGGCACCTTGTAGATAGCTTGTCTGTTGGTGTTGACAATGACTAAACACAAATAAATAATCAGAACACACACAGGAAATCTATCTAAGAAGAGGTAAAATCTGTGTTTTTTTGATTCAGGGAGAAATTATCACAGGGTTGCACCTTGTAAAATTATGAAAAGATGATTACAAATGACCAATTCTCAATGTTACATGGAAAAGTCAAGAGGCTCATTTGGCACTCCTTTCTTACAAATGGCCTATCACGCCTATTCATGAAAGGAAAAAAGTCACTCCAAAGCATTAATGGACTGTGCGCTTTGTCCCCTTAAAATCTACCTTTGTCAAGGTCAATACGCGATTTGCCTTCTCATTTAATGAAAAATAGAGAAAACCGACTGCTTTGCTAGCTGCTTGCATCCCAAATGATCAATTCACTGACACTATTTCACCTACTGGAGTCGCTTCTCAGATTGGTGCCTCCTCTTGCCACCTGGACTAAACTACCTGTTCATTCCATACTTCTCACTTTGTTTTTTCTCCATTTGTCTTATCTGGCTCATTCGGCCCATGGGGCGAACATCTTGGCGGGTCGCTGCATTTCGAGCTCTTTTTCCATGGTTTGCGCTTTTTCTTTTGAAGGCAAACGGCTACTTTGCGTCATTAATTTTGACGTCCCCGGGGACGTTAGTCGGGCCTTCGTTGGCTTTTTGGACACTTCTTTTCCCTTTGTATTCTCCTTGGCACCCTCCGGCCTTTGGAACAATCCCTTGTAGCTTGGCCGAGAGTCCCCCGCAAGGGCACCTGCCCTTCGGGGTCCTTCGGCGGGTCCCTTTGTTTTCTGCGAATGCCTCCAGGGTTCCTGTGGGTTTTATGTCCGCACACAGTTTCCCTAGTTAAATTTTCTCGGGTCTGTCTTTGCCTTGCTTGAAGTGCCGGCCCTTTGGAAGGGTATTGAACCTTGAAGACTGCCCCTCGGCCCAAGGGCATACCCTTGAACCAAGCGTTGAACCAAGATGGTTCAACTGTTCAATGGTTCAACCATTGAACGCCGACGAGCCTTTGAACCAAAGACGATGAACTCAATCCGTTGAACCTTTGCCTTTAAACCAAGACTGTTGAACCAACGTGGTTCAACGGTTCAATGGTTAAACTAAGCGCACCGATTTTCCTTTGAACTAATTGAACCAAGCCGCTTTGAACCAAGAGATCGAACCAAAGGCCGTTGAACTAATGTGCCAGGCCGATGAACCAAAACGCTGAACTAAGCTGGAAAAAGGCCATTGGATTTCGAAGGAGATAAAACAAATGCTGATAAACCAACCAGTTGAACCAAATCACTGAAACAATCGTGTTGACCCAAGTAGAGAAACACTGGCATTGAACTTGTGCAACCCGGAAACAACTGTCTTCGAATAGTGAAGAAAGAAGGTGAAAGATTTTGGCCTGTGGGCAAAATTGGTCAACAATTACTAGTGGGCATGCACAACCACTTAGTGAAACAGCGAATGAATCACAAAATTGAGGTAGCTAAATGATCTGAAACATCAATACAAGGAGGCACACAACAAAGAGAAATCTATCAAAAGCCAATCTCAAATCCCCATGCAATTTTTTAAAGATTACCAAGATCCCCATGCAATGTAAACCGGCTTCATAGGAACGACGAAGAAATGCAAGACTCTGCACTAGGTAACCAAAAAGTTAGTTTACGACCCAGAAGGTTTTCTGAAACTAAACAGTAAAAATCAAAACAACCAACGCTCAATGCGCAATCATCAATCATCTAAACAGGTAAGTTGATGTGGATTCCTCTACTGTCCACATAGAAAGAAAGCGCTTTGAGGTGGAATCATCTATCCTCCACAGTCAAAACCTCTCTAGGGTTGTTAACAATGCAACACACCATAGAGAAAAATGTAATCCCACTGAATAGGAAAGACGAAGAAATCCAAGATTCCACACTAGGTAAGCAAAATGTTAGATTAAGACTTTCCCACCCAGTAGGTCTTTTAAAACCAAACAGTGAAAATTAAAACAACCAAGGTTCTTCCCTTTTTCGACACGAGAGGGAGATAACAACTATCAAACTATATGAAACAAGCTCCTATACGATAATATCTGTGTAAAACAAGAATATAAAGGATAAATAATAACAACCAATCTTGTAAGTGGAGTATCTCCCCTTAAAAAGAAATAGTTCAATGCAGATTCCTCATACATCCACACAAGTTGATGTGGATTCCTCTAACATCCACAGAGAAAGAAAACACTTTGAAATGGATTCCTTTATCATGCAAATTCAAGCCAAAAACACGAAGTCGTCCACTAATATTCTATCTCCGTGGAACTTTCGAAAAACTGTAACATTACTAGTGGGCATGCACAACCACTCAGCGAAATAGCGATTGAATCACAAAATTGAGGTAGTTAAATGATCTGAAACATGGTTCCAAGGAGGCACACAACAAAGAGAAATCTATCAAAAGCCAATATCAAATCCCCATGCGATTTTCCAAAGATTACCAAGATCCTGAGTCAGCGTCCACAACAAGCTCAATGTGCATTCTTCAAACATCTACACAGGTAAGTTGATGTGGATTCCTCTAACACCCACATAAAAAGAAAGCACTTTGAAGTGGATTCCTCTATCATCCATAGTCAAAACCTTTCTTGGGTTGTTACCAACGGCACACACCATAGAGAAAAATGTAAACCCACTACATAGGAATGATGAAGAAATGCAAGATTCCGCACTAGGTAACCAAAAAGTTAGAGTACGACCCAGTAGGATTTTTTAAACTAAACAGTAAAAATCAAAACAACCAAGCGCAATGCGCATTCATCAATCATCTAAACAGGTAAGTTGATGTGGATTCCTCTAACATCCACATAGAAAGAAAGCGCTTTGAAGTGGAACCCTCTATCATCCACAGTCAAAACATTTCTAGAGTTGTTACTAATGCAAAACACCATATAGAGAAAAATGTAAACCCACTGAATAGGAAAGACGAAGAAATACCAGCTTCCACACTAGGTAAGCAAAATGTTAAATTATGACTTTCCCACCTAGTAGGTTTTTTTAAACTAAACAGTGAAAATCAAAACAACAAGGATTCTTCCCTCTTTCGACGCGAGAGCGAAATAACAACTATAAAACTATATGAAACAAGCACCTGTACGATAATATCTGCGTGAAACAAGAGTATAAAGGGTAAATAATAACAACCAATCTTGTAAGTGGAGTATCTCACTTAAGAAGAAATAGTTCAATGCAGGTTCCTCATACATCCACACAACTTGATGTGGATTCCTCTAACATCCCCATAGAAAGAAAACACTTCGAAATGAATTCCTCTATCATCCATGGTCAAGCCAAAAACACGCAATCGTCAACTAATATTCTCTCCGTGGAACTTCCACAAAACTGTAACATTACTAGTGGGCATGCACAACCACTCAGTGAAATAGCGATTGATTCACAAAATTGAGGTAGCTAAACGATCTAAAAAATGGATCCAAGGACGCAAACTACAAAGAGAAATCTATCAAAAGCCAATCTGAAATCGCCATGTGATATTCCAAACATTACCACGATCCCGAGACAGGGTCAACAACAAGCTCAATGTCGATTCCTCAAACATGTACACCGGTAAGTTGATGTGGATTCCTCTAACATCCACATAAAAAGAAAGCACTTTGAATTGTATTCCTCTATCATCCATAGTCAAAACCTTTCTTGGGTTGTTACGAACGGCACACACCATAGAGAAAAATGTAAACTCGCTACATAGGAGCGATGAAGAAATGCAAGATTCTGCACTAGGTAACAAAAACGTTAGATTAGGACCCAGTAGGTTTTTTGAACTTAAACAGTGAAAATTAAAACAACCAAGCTCAATGTGCATTCATCAATCATCTAAACAGGTAAGTTGATGTGGATTCCTCTAACATCCACATAGAAAGAAAGCGCTTTGAAGTGGAATCCTCTATCATCCACAGTCAAAACCTTTATTGGGTTGTTGCCAATGCAACACGCCATAGAGAAAAATGTAAACCCACTAAATAGGACTTTCTCACCCAGTAGGTTTTTTAAAACTAAACAGTGAAAATCAAAACAACCAAGATTCTTCCCTTTTTCTACATCAGAGGGAGATAACTATTAAACTATATGAAACAAGCTCCTATACGATAATATATGTGTAAAACAAGAGTATAAAGGATAATTAATAACAACCAATCTTGTAAGTGGAGTATCTCCCCTTAAGAAGAAATAGTTCAATGCAGATTCCTTGTAAATCCACACAAGATGATGTGGATTCCTCTAACATCCAAATAAAAAGAAAACACTTTGAAATGGATTCCTCTATCATCCATTGTCAAGCCAAAAACACGCAATCGTCCACCAATATTCTGTCTCCGTGAAACTTCTGCAAAACTGTAACACTACTAGTGGGCATGCACAACCACTCAGCAAAATAGCGATTGAATCATAAAATTGAGGTAGCCAAATGATCTGAAACATGATCTAAGGACGCAAACTACAAAGAGAAATCTATCAAAAGCCAATCTCAAATCCCCATGCGATTTTCCAAACATTACCAAGATCCCAAGACAGGGTCCACAACAAGCTCAATGTGGATTCCTCAAACACGTACACAGGTAAGTTGATGTGGATTCCTCTAACATCCACATAAAAAGAAAGCACTTTGAATTGGATTCCTCTATCATCAATAGTCAAAACCTTTCTTGGGTTGTTACCAACGACACACCATAGAGAAAAATGTAAACCCATTACATAGGAACGACGAAGAAATGCAAGATTCCGCACTAGGTAAGCAAAATGTTAGATTAGGACCCAGTAGGTTTTTTGAAACTAAACAGTAAAAATCAAAACAACAAAGCTCAATGCACATTCATCAATCATCTAAATAGGTATGTTGATGTGGATTCCTCTAACATCCACATAGAAAGAAAGCGCTTTGATGTGGAATCCTCTATCATCCACAGTCAAAACCTTTCTTGGGTTGTTACTAATGTAAAACACTATAGAGAAAAATGTAGACCCATAGAATAGGAAAGACGAAGAAATCGAAGATTCCACACTACCTAAGCAAAATGTTAAATTAGGACATTCGAACCCAGTAGGTTTTTTAAAAATAAACAGTGAAAATCAAAACAACCAAGATTCTTCCCTTTTTCGACACGAAAGGGAGATAACTATCAAACTATATGAAACAAGCTCTTGTACGATAATATCTGCGTAAAACAAGAGTATAAAGGGTGAATAATAAAAACCAATCTTGTAAGTGGAGTATCTCCACTTAAGAAGAAATAGTTCAATGCAGATTCCTCATACATCCACACAAGTAGATGTGGATTCCTCTAACATCCACATAGAAAGAAAACTCTTTGAAATGGATTCCTCTATAATCCATGGTCAAGCCAAAAACATGCAATCGTCCACTAATATTCTCTCCGTGGAACTTCCGTAAAACTGTAACATTACTAGTGGGCATGCACAACCACTCAGTGAAATAGCGATTGATTCACAAAATTGAGGTAGCTAAATGATCTAAAAAATGGATCCAAGGACGCAAACTACAAAGAGAAATATATCAAAACGCAATCTGAAATCCCCATGTGATTTTCCAAACATTACCAAGATCCTGAGACAGCGTCCACAACGATCTCAATGTGGATTCCTAAAACATGTACACAAGTAAGTTGATGTGGATTCCTCTAACATCCACATAAAAAGAAAGCACTTTGAAGTGGATTCCTCTATCATCCATAGTCAAAACCTTTCTTGGGTTCTTACCAACAACACACACCATAGAGAAAAATGTAAACCCGCTACATAGGAATGACGAAGAAATGCAAGATTCTGCACTAGGTAATCAAAACGTTAGCCTATGACCCAATAGGTTTTTTGAAACTAAAAAGTAAAAATCAAAACAACAAAGCTCAATGTGCATTCATCAATCATCTAAACAGGTAAGTTGATGTGGATTCCTCTAACATCCACATAGAAAGAAAGCGCTTTGAAGTGGAATCCTCTATCATCCACAGTGAAAACCTTTCTTGGGTTGTTACCAATGCAACACACCATAGAGAAAAATGTAAACCCACTGAATAGGAAAGATGAAGAAATCCAAGATTCCACACTAGATAAGCAAAATGTTAAATTAGGACTTTCCAACACAGTAGGTTTTTTAAAACTAAACAGTGAAAATCAAAACAACCAAGATTCTTCCCTTTTTCGACACGAGATGGAGATAACAACTATCAAACTATATCAAACAAGCTCCTATCCAATAATATCTGTGTAAAACAAGAGTATAAAGGGTAAATAATAACAACCAATCTTGTAAGTGGAGTATCTCCCCTTAAGAAAAAATAGTTCAATGCAGATTCCTCATACATCCACACAAGTTGATGTGGATTCCTCTAACATCCACATAGAAAGAAAACACTTTGAAATGGATTCCTTTATCATCCAAAGTCAAGCCAAAAACACGCAGTCGTCCACTAATATTCTGTCTCCGTGGAACTTTCGAAAAACTGTAACATTACTAGTGGGCATGCACAACAACTCAACGAAATAGCGATTGAATCACAAAATTGAGTTAGCTAAATGATTTGAAACATGGATCCAAGGAGGCACACAACAAAGAGAAATCTAGCAAAAGCCAATCTCAAATCCCCATGTGATTTTTCAAAGATTACCAAGATCTTGAGACAGGGTCCACAACAACCTCAATGTGGATTCCTCAAACATCTATACAAGTAGCTTGATGTGGATTCCTTTAACATCCACATAAAAAGAAAGCACTTTGAAGTGGATTCCTCTATCATCCATAGTCCAAACCTTTCTTGGGTTGTTACCAACCGCACATACCATAGAGAATAATGTAAACTCGCTAAACAGGAACGACGAAGAAATGCAAGATTCTGCTCTAGGTAAGCAAAAAGTTAGATTAGGACCCTGTAGGTTTTTTGAAACTAAACAGTAAAAATCAAAACAACCAAGCTCATTGCTCATTCATCAATCATCTAAACAGGGAAGTTGATGTGGATTCCTCTAACATCCACATAGAAACAAAGCACTTTGAAGTGGAATCCTCTATCATCCACTGTCAAAACTTTTCATGGGTTGTTACCAATGCAAAACACCATAGAGAAAAATGTAAACCCGCTGAATAGGAAAGACGAAGAAATCCATGCTTCCACACTAGGTAAGCAAAATGTTAAATTTGGACTTTCCCACCCACTAGTAATTTTAAAGCTATTCAGTGAATATCAAAACAACAAAGATTCTTCCCTTTTTCGACACGAGAGGGAGATAACAACAATCAAACAATATGAAACAAGCTCCTATATGATAATATCAGTGTAAAACAAGAGTATAGAGGGTAAATAATAACAACCAATCTTGTAAGTGGAGTATCTCCCCTTAAGAAGAAATAGTTCAATGCAAATTCTTCATACATCCACAAAAGTTGATATGTATTCCTCTAACATCCACATAGAAATAAAACACTTTGAAATGGATTCCTCTATCATCCATAGTCCAGCCAAAAACATGCAGTCGTCCACTAATATTCTGTTTCCGTGGAACTTCCGCAAAACACTAACATTACTAGTGGGCATGCATAACCACTCAGCGAAATAGCGATTGAATCACAAAATTGAGGTAGCTAAATGATCTTAAAAATGGATCCACGGAGGTACACAACAAAGAAAAATCTATCAAAAGCCAATCTCAAATCCCTATGCAATTTTCCAAAGATTACCAAGATCCCGAGTCAGCGTCCACAACAAGCTCAATGTGGCTTCCTCAAACATCTACACAGATAAGTTGATGTGGATTCCTCTAGCACCCACATAAAAAGAAAGCACTTTGAAGTGGATTCCCCTATCATCCATAGTCAAAACCTTTCTTGGGTTGTTACCAACGGCACAAACCATAGAGAAAAATGTAGACCCACTATATAGGAACGATGAAGAAATGCAAGATTCCGCACTAGGTAAGCAAAAAGTTACAGTAAAACCCAGTAGGTTTTTTGAAACTAAACAGTAAAAATCAAAACAACCAAGCTCAATGCGCATTCATCAATCATCTAAACAGGTAAGTTGATGCGGATTCCTCTAACATTCACATAGAAAGAAAGCGCTTTGCAGAGGAATCCTCTATAATCCACAGTCAAAACCTTTCTTGGGTTGTTATCAATGCAACACACCATAGAGAAAAATGTAAACCCACTGAATAGGAAGGACGAAGAAATCCAAGTTTCCACACTAGGTAAGCAAAATGTTAGATTAGGACTTTCCCACCCAGTAGGTTTTCTAAAACTAAACAGTGAAAATCATAACAAAGATTCTTACCTTTTTCGACACGAGAGGTTGATAATAACTATAAAACTATATGAAACAAGCTCCTATAGGATAATATTTGTGTAAAACAAGAGTATAAAGGGTAAATAATAATAACCAATCTTTTAAGTGATGTATCTCCCCTTAAGAATAAATAGTTCAATGCAGATTCCTCATACATCCACACAAGTTGATGTGGATTCCTCTAACATCCACATAGAAAACACTTTGAAATGGATTCCTCTATCATCAATTGTCAAGCCAAAAACACACAATCATCCACTATTATTTTGTCTCCATGGAACTTCCGCAAAATTGTAACATTACTAATGGGCATGGACAACCACTCGGAAAAATAGCGATTGAATCACAAAATTGAGGTAGCTAAATGATCTGCAACATGCATCCAAGGAGGCACACAACAAAGAGAAATCTATCAAAAGCCATTCTCAAATCCCTATGCGATTTTTCCAAAGATTACCAAGACCCTGAGACAGGCTCCCAAACAAGCTCAATGTGGATTCCTCAAAAATGTACACAGGTAAGTTCATGTGGAATCCACTAACATCCACATAAAAAGAAAGCACTTTGAATTGGATTCCTCTATCATCCAAAGTCAAAACCTTTCTTGGTTTGTTACCGACGGCACACAACATAGAGAAAAATGTAAACCCACTACATAAGAATGACGAAGAAATGCAAGATTCTGCACTAGGTAAGCAGAAAGTTAGACTAGGACCCAATAGGTTTTTGAAACTAAACAGTAAAAATCAAAATAACCAAGCTTAATGCACATTCATCAATCATCTAAAAAGGTAAGTTGATGTGGATTCCTCTAACATCCACATAGAAAGAAAGCATTTTGAAGAGGAATCCTCTATCATCCACAGTCAAAACCTATCTTGGGTTGTTACCAGTGCAACACACCATAGAGAAAAATGTTAACCCACTGAATAGAAAAGACGAATAAATCCAAGATTCTTCCCATTTTTGAACACGAGAAGGAGATAAAAACTATCAAACTATATGAAACAAGCTCTTATAGGATAATATCTGTGTAAAACAAGAGTATAAAGGATAAATAATAACAACCAATCATGTAATTGGAGTATCTCCGCTTAAGAAGAAATAATTCAGTGCAGATTCCTCATACATCCACACAAGTTGATGTGGATTCCTCTAACATCCACATAGAAAGAAAACACATTCAAATGGATTCCTCTACCATCCATAGTCAAGCCAGAAACACGCAATCGTCCAATAATATTCTGTCACAGTGGAATTCTACAAAACTGTAGCATTACTAGTGGGCATGCACAACCACTCAGCAAAATAGCGATTGAATCAAAAAATTGAGGTAGCTAAATGATCTGAAAAATTGATCCAAGGACAGAAACAACAAAGAGAAATCTATTAAAAGCCAATCTGAAGTCCCAATGCAATTTTCCAAAGAGTGCTTTCTTTTTATGTGGATTCCTCAAACATCTACACAGGTAAGTTGATGTAGATTCCTCTAACATCCACATAAAAAAAAAGCACTTTGAAATGGATTCCTCTATCATCCATAGGAACGACGAAGAAATGCAAGATTCCGCACTAGTTAAGCAAAAAGTTAGACTAGGACCCAGTAGGTTATTTGAAACTAAACAGTAAAAATAAAAAAAACTAGCTCAATGCCCATTCATCAATCATCTAAAATGCGAAGTTGATGTGGATTCCTCTAACATCCACATCGAAAGAAAGCGCTTTGAAGTGGAATACTCTATCATCCACAGTCAAAACCTTTTTTGGGTTCTTACCAATGCAACACACCATAGAGAAAAATGTAAACACACTGAATAGGAAAGACGAAGAAATCCAAGATTCCACACTAGGTAAGCAAAATTTTAGATTAGGACTTTCCAACCTAGTAGGTTTTTTAAAACTAGAAAGTGAAAATCAAAACAACCAAGATTCTTCCCTTTTTCGACACCAGAGGGAGATAACAACTATCAAACTATATTAAACAAGATCCTATCCGATAATATCTGTGTAAAACAAGAGTATAAAAGGTAAATAATAACAACCAATCTTGTAAGTGGAGTATCTCCCGTTAAGAAGAAACAGTTCAATGCAGATTCCTCATACATCCACACAAGTTGATGTGGATTCCTCTAACATCCACATAGAAAGAAAACACTTTGAAATGGATTCCTGTATCATCCATAGTCAACCCAAAAACGGGCAGTCGTCGACTAATATTTTGTCTCCGTGGAACTTCCCCAAAACTGTAACATTACTAGTGGGCATGCACAACCACTCAGCGAGATAGCGATTGAATCACAAAATTGAGGTAGCTAAATGATTGCAAAGATGGATCCAAGGTGGCACACAACACAAAGAAATCTATCAAAAGCCAATCTGAAATACCCATGCGATTTTCCAAAGATTACCAAGATCCCGAGAGAGGGTCCACAAAAAGCTCAATGTGGATTCCTGAAACATCTACACGAGTAAGTTGATGTGAATTACTCTAACATCCACATAAAAAGAAAGCACTTTGAATTGGATTCCTCTAATACCCATAGTCAAAACCTTTCTTGGGTTGTCACCAACGGTATTATTTCACCTTCTACCATTAATCCCATAGGTCATTCCCATAGGAAGGCTCCCCCTTCTTATCCCATGCTTCCACCTCCAATGGTTTCATCCCCACCCGCTACATAGGAATGATGAGGAAATGCAAGATTCCGCACTAGGTAAGAAAAAATTTAGATTAGGACCCAGTAGGATCCAAGGTGGCATACAACACGGAGAAATCTATCAAAAGCCAATCTGAAATACCCATGCGATTTTCCAAAGATTACCAAGATCCCGAGAGAGGGTCCACAAAAAGCTCAATGTGGATTCCTGAAACATCTACACGGGTAAGTTGATGTGAATTACTCTAACATCCACATAAAAAGAAAGCACTTTGAATTGGATTCCTCTAATACCCATAGTCAAAACCTTTCTTGGGTTGTCACCAACGGTATTATTTCAACTTCTACCATTAATCCCATAGGTCATTCCCATAGGAAGGTTCCCCCTTCTTATCCCATGCTTCCACCTCCAATGGTTTCATCCCCACCCGCTACATACGAACGATGAGGAAATGCAAGATTCCGCACTAGGTAAGAAAAAATTTAGATTAGGACCCAGTAGGATTTTTGAAACTATACGGTAAAAATTAAAACAACCAAGCTCAATGTGCATTCATCAATCATCTAAATAGGTAAGTTCATGTGGATTCCTGTAACATCCACATAGAAAGAAAGCGCTTTGAAGTGGAATCCTCTATCATCCACAGTCAAAACCTTTCTTGGGTTGTTACCAATGCAACACACCATAGAGAAAAATGTCAACCCACTGAATAGGAAAGATGAAGAAATCAAAGATTCCCCACTAGGTAAGCAAAATGTTAAATTAGGACTTTCCCACCCAGTAGGTTTTTTAAAACTAAACAGTGAAAATCAAAACAACCAAGATTCTACCCTTTTTCAGCACGAGAGGTAGATAAAAACTATCAAACTATATGAAACAAGCTCCTATACAATAATATCTGCGTAAAACAAGAGTATAAAGGGTAAATAATAACAACCAATCTTGGAAGTGGAGTATCTTCCCTTAAGAAGAAATAGTTCAATGCAAATTCCTCATACATCCACACAAGTTGATGTGGACTCCTCTAACATCCACATAGAAAGAAAACACTTTGAAATGGATTCTTGTATCATCCATAGTCAAGCCAAAAACGGGTAGTCGTTCACTAATATTTTGTCTCCGTGGAACTTCCACAAAACTGTAACATTAATAGTGGGCATGCACAACCACTCAGTGAAATAGCAATTGAATCACAAAATTGAGGTAGCTTAATGATCGAAATCATGGATCCAAGGCGGCACACAACAAAGAGAAATCTATCAAAAGCCAATCTGAAATACCCATGCAATTTTCCAAAGATTACCAAGATCCCGAGACAGGGTCCACATCAAGCTCAATGTGGATTCCTAAAACATCTACACATGTAAGTTGATGTGGATTCCTCTAACATCCACATAAAAATAAAGCACTTTGAATTGGATTCCTCTATCATCCATATTCAAAACCTTTCTTGGGTTGTTACCAACGATATTATTCCACCTTCTACCAGTAATCCCATAGGTCATTCCCATAGGAAGGCTCCCCCTTCTTTTCTCATGCTTCCACCTCCTATGGTTTCATCCCCACCTGCTACATAGGAACGACGATGAAATGCAAGATTCCACACCAGGTAAGCAAAAAGTTAGATTAGGACCCAGTAAGTTTTTTGAAACTAAACAGTAAAAATCAAAACAACCAAGCTCAATGCGCATTCATGAATCATCTACACAGGTAAGTTGATGTGGATTCCTCTAACATCCACATAGAAAGAAAGCGCTTTGAAGTGGAATCCTCTATCATCCATAGTCAAAACCTTTCTTGGGTTGTTACCAATGCAACACACCATATAGAGAAATGTAAACCCACTGAATAGGAAAGACGAAGAAATCAAAGATTCCACACTAGGTTAGCAAAATGTTAGATTAGGACTTTCCCACCCAGTAGGTTTTTTAAAACTAAATAGTGAAAATCAAAACAACAAAGATTCTTCCCTTTTTCGACACGAGAGGTTGATAACAACTATCAAACTATATGAAACAAGCTCCTATATATAATATCTGTCTAAAATAAGAGTATAAAGGGTAAATAATAACGACCAATCTTTTATGAGGAGTATCTCGCCTTAAGAAGAAATAGTTCAATGCAGATTCCTCATACATCCACACAAGTTGATGTGGATTCCTCTAACATCAACACAGAAAGAAAACACATTGAAATGGATTCCTCTATCATCCATAGTAAAGGCAAAAACACGCAGTCGTCCACTAATATTCTGTCTCCGTGGAACATTCGCAAAACTGTAACATTACTAATGGGCATGCACAATCACTCAGCAAAATAGCGATTCAATCACAAAATTGACGTAGCTAAATGACCTAAACCATGCATCTAAAGAGGCACACAACAAAGAGAAATCTATAAAAAGCCAATCTGAAATCCCCATGCGATTTTCCAAAGATTACCAAGATCCCGAGACAGGTTCAAAAACAAGCTCAATGAGGATTCCTCAAACATCTACACTGGGAAGTTGATGTGGATTCCTCAAACATCTACACAAGTTGATGTGGATTCCTCCAACATCCACATAAAAAAAAAGCCCTTTGAAGTGTATTCCTCTATCATCCATAGTCAAAACCTTTCTTGGGTTGTTACCAACGGCACACACCATAGAGAAAAATACTACATAGGAATGACGAAGAAATGCAAGATTCCGCACTAGGTGAGCAAAAAGTTAGAGTACGACCCAGTAGGATTTTTTAAACTAAACAGTAAAAATCAAAACAACAAAGCTCAATGTGCATTCATCAATCATCTAAACAAGTATGTTGATGTGGATTCCTCTAACATCCACATAGAAAGAAAGCGCTTTGCAGTGGAATCCTCTATCATTCACAGTGAAAACCTTTCTTCGGTTGTTACCAGTGCAACACACCATAGAGAAAAATGTAAACCCACTGAAAAGGAAAGATGAAGAAATCCAAGATTCCACACTAGGTAAGCAAAATGTTAGATTAGGACCTTCACACCCAGTAGGTTTTTTAAAACTAAACAGTGAAAATAAAAACAACCAAGATTCATCCCTTTTTCGACACGAGAGGGAGATAACAACTATCAAACTATATGAAACAAGCTCCTATACAATAATATCTGTGTAAAACAAGAATATAAAGGATAAATAATAACAACCAATCTTGTAAGTGAAGTATCTCCCCTTAAGAAGAAATAGTTCAATGCAGATTCCTCATACATCCAAACAAGTTGATGTGGATTCCTCTAACATCCGCATAGAAAGAAAACACTTTGAAATGGATTCCTCTATCATCCATCGTCAAGCCAAAAACACGCAGTCGTCCACTAATATTCTGTCTCCATGGATCTTCCGTAAAACTATAACATTACTAGTGGGCATGCATAATCACTTAGTGAAATAGTGATGGAATCACAACATTGAGGTAGCTAAATGATCTGAAACATGGATCCAAGGAGTCACAAAAAAGAGAAATCTATCAAAAGCCAATCTCAAATCCTCGTGCGATTTTCTAAACATTACCAAGATCCCGAGACATGGTCCACAACAAGCTCAATGTAGATTCCTCAAACATCTACACAAGTTGATGTGGATTCCTCTAACATCCACATTAAAAGAAAGAACTTTGAAGTGGATTCCTCTATCATCCATAGTCAAAACCTTTCTTGGGTTGTCACAAGGGGCACACACCATAGAGAAAAATGTAAACCTGTTACATAGGATTGACGAAGAAATGCAAGATTCCACAAGAGGTAAGCAAAAAGTTAGATTAAGACCCTATAGGTTTTTTGAAACTAAACAGTAAAAATCCAAACCAAGCTAAATGCACATTCATCAATCATCTAAACAGGTAACTTGATGTGGATTCCTATAAAATCCACATAGAAAGAAAGCGCTTTGATATGGAATCCTCTATCATCCACAGTCAAAACCTTTCTTGGGTTCTTACCAATGCAACACACCATAGCGAAAAATGTAAAACAACTAAATACGAAAAACCAAGAAATCCAAGATTCCACACTAGGTAAGCAAAATGTTAGATTAGGTCTTTCCCACCCAGTAGGTTTTTTAAAACTAAACAGTGAAAATCAAAACAACCAAGATTCTTCCCTTTTTTGACACTAGAGGGAGATAAAAACTATAAAACTATATGAAACAAGCTCCTATACGATATTATCTGTGTAAAACAAGAGTATAAATGGTAAATAATAACAACCAATCTTGTAAGTGGAGTATCTCCGCTTAAGAAGAAATAGTTCAGTGCAGATTCCTCATACATCCGCACAAGTTGATGTGGATTCGTCTAACATCCACATAGAAAGAAAACACTTTGCAATGGATTCCTCTATCATCCATAGTCAAGCCAAAAACACGCAGTCGTCCACTAAAATTATGTCTCTGTGGAACTTCCGCAAAACTGTAACATTACTAGTGGGCATGCACAACCACTCAGCGAAATAGCGATTGAATAACAAAATTGAGGTAGCTAAATCATCTGAAATATGGATCCAAGGAAGCACACAACAAAGAGAAATCTATCAAAAGCCAATCTGAAATCCCCATGCGATTTTCTAAAGATTACCAAGATCCTGAGACAGGGTAAACAACAAGCTCAATGTGGATTCCTAAAACATCTACACAGGTAATTGATATGGATTCCTCTAACATCCACATAAAAAGAAAGCACTTTCAAGTGGATTGCTCTATCATCCATATTCAAAACCTTTCTTGGGTTGTTACCAACGGCACACACCATAGAGAAAAGTGTAAACCCGCTAAGTAGGAACGATGAAGAAATGCAAGATTCTGCACTAGGTAAGCAAAAAGTTAGATTAGGACCCAGTAGGTTTTTTGAAACTAAACAGCAAAAATCAAAACTACCAAGCTCAATTCGCATTCATCAATCATCTAAAGAGGTAAGTTGATGTGGATTCCTCTAACATCGACATAGAAAGAAAGCGCTTTAAAGTGGAATCCTCAATCATCCTCAGTCAAAACCTTTCTTGGGTTGTTACCAATGCAACACACCATAGAGAAAAATGTGAACCCATCGAATAGGAAATACAAAGAAATCCAAGATTCCACAAAACGTAAGCAAAATGTTAGATTAGGACTTTCCCACCCAGTAGGTTTTTTAAAACTAAACAGTGAAAATCAAAACAATAAAGATTCTTCCCTTTTTTGACACAAGAGGGAGATAACAACTATCAAACTATATGAAACAAGCTCCTATACGATAATACCTGTGTAAAAGAAGAGTATAAAGGGTAAATAATAACAACCAATCTTGTAAGTGACGTATCTCCCTTAAAGAAGAAATAGTTCAATGCAGAGTCCTCATAAATCCACACAAGTTGATGAGAATTCCTCTAACATCCACATAGAAAGAAAACACTTTGAAATGGATTCCTCTATCATCCATAGTCAAGCCAAAAACACGCAATCGTCCACTAATATTCTGTCTCCGTGGAACTTCTGAAAAACTGTAACATTACTAGTGGGCATGCACAACCACCCAGCAAAATAGCGATTGAATCAATAAATTGAGGTAGCTAAATGATCTGAAACATGGATCCAAGGACGCAAACTACAAAGAGAAATCTATCAAAAGCCAATCTGAAATCCCCATGCAATTTTCCAAACATTACCAAGATCCCGAGACAAGGTCCACAACAAGCTCAATGTGGATTCCTCAAACACATACACAAGTAAGTTGATGCGGACTCCTCTAACATCCAAATAAAAAAAAAGCACTTTGAATTGGATTCCTCTATCATTCATAATCAAAACCTTTCTTGGGTTGTTACCAGTAGGTGTTTTAAAACTAAATAGTGAAAATCAAAACAACCAAAGCCCAATGCGCATTCATCAATCATCTAAACAGGTAAGTTGATGTGGATTCCTCTAACATCCACATAGAAAGAAAACACTTTAAAATAGATTCCTCTATCATCCATAGTCAAGCCAAAAACACGAAGTCGTCCACTAAAATTTTGTCTCCGCGGAACTTCCGCAAAATTGTAACATTACTAGTGGGCATGCACAACCACTCAGCAAAATAGCCCCTGAATCACAAAATTGAGGTAGCTAAATCCTCTGGAACATGGATCCAAGGAGGCACACAACAAAGAGAAATCTATCAAAAGCCAATCTCAAATCCCCATGCAATTTTTTAAAGATAATCAAGTTCTCGAGACAGGGTACACAACAAGCTCAATGTGGATTCCTCAAACATCTACACAGCTAAGTTGATGTAGATTCCTCTAACATCCACATAAAAAGAAAGCACTTTGAAGTCGATTCCTCTATCATCCATAGTCAAAACCTTTCTTGGGTTGTTAACAACGGCACAGACAGTAGAGAAAAATGTAAACCCGCTACATAGGAACGACGAAGAAATGCAAGATTCCGCACTAGGTAAACAAAAAGTTAGATTAGGACCTACTAGGTTTTTTGAAACTAAACAGTGAAAAACAAAACAAACAAGATTCTTCCCTTTTTCGACACGAGAGGGAGATAACAACTATCAAACTATATGAAACAAGCTCCCATACGATAATATATGTGTAAAATAGGAGTATAAAGGGTATTTAACAACAACCAATCTTGTAAGTGGAGTATCTCCCCTTAAGAAGAAATAGTTCAATACATATTCCTCATACATCCACACAAGTTGATGTGGATTCCTCTAACATTCACATAGAAAGAAAACACTTTGAAATGGATTCCTCTATCATCCATAGTCAAGCCAAAAACACGCAATCGTCCACTAATATTTTCTCTCCGTGGAACTTCCGCAAAACTGTAACATTACTAGTGGGCATGCACAACGACTCAGCGAAATAGCGATTGAATCAATAAATTGAGGTAGCTAAATGATCTGAAACATGGATCCAAGGATGCAAACTACAAAGAGAAATCTATCAAATGCCAATCTGAAATCCCCATGCGATTTTCCAAACATTACCAAGATCCCGAGACAGGGTCCACAACAAGCTCAATGTGGATTCCTCAAACACATACACAGGTAAGTTGATGCGGATTCCTCTAACATCCACATAAAAAGAAAGCACTTTGAATTGGATTCCTCTATCATCCATAGTCCATACCTTTCTTGGGTTGTTACCAACGGCACACACCATAGAGAAAAATGTAAACCTGCTACATAGGAACGACGAAGACATGCAAGATTCTGCACTAGGTAAGCAAAATGTTAGACTAGGACCCAGTAGGTTTTTTGAAACCAAAGAGTAAAAATTAAAACAATGAAGCTCAATGCGCATTCATCAATCATTTAAACAGGTATGTTGATGTGGATTCCTCTAACATCCACATAGAAAGAAAGTGCTTTGAAGTGGAATCCTCTATCATCCACAGTCAAAACCTTTCTTGGGTTGTTACCAATGCAACACACCATATAGAGAAATGTAAACCCACTGAATAGGAAAGACGAAGAAATCAAAGATTCCACACTAGGTTAGCAAAATGTTAGATTAGGACTTTCCCACCCAGTAGGTTTTTAAAAACTAAACAGTGAAAATCAAAACAACAAAGATTCTTCCCTTTTTCGACACGAGAGGTTGATAACAACTATCAAACTATATGAAACAAGCTCCTATAGATAATATCTGTCTAAAATAAGAGTATAAAGGGTAAATAATAAAGACCAATCTTTTATGAGGAGTATCTCGCCTTAAGAAGAAATAGTTCAATGCAGATTCCTCATACATCCACACAAGTTGATGTGGATTCCTCTAACATCCACATAGAAAGAAAACACATTGAAATGGATTCCTCTATCATCCATAGTAAAGGCCAAAACACGCAGTCGTCCACTAATATTCTGTCTCCGTGGAACATTCGCAAAACTGTAACATTACTAATGGGCATGCACAATCACTCAGAAAAATAGCGATTGAATCACAAAATTGACGTAGCTAAATGACCTAAACCATGCATCCAAGGAGGCACACAACAAAGAGAAATCTATCAAAAGCCAATCTGAAATCCCCATGCGATTTCCCAAAGATTACCAAGATAACGAGACAGTATCAAAAACAAGCTCAATGTGGATTCCTCAAACATCTACACAGGTAAGTTGATGTGGATTCCTCAAACATCTACACAAGTTGATGTGGATTCCTCCAACATCCACATAAAAAGAAAGCCCTTTCAAGTGGATTCCTCCATCATCCATAGTCAAAACCTTTCTTTTTTGACAATTAGAACGAAACTCTGCCCAAATTGTAAGACATTGCTGAGACTTTGAGCTCAAATTGTTGACCATATTTTGTTACTGGAATAAGAAAGCAATTGGTTTTTCAGAGTTTGCGCTGTAATATCTTTGTTATTGAAGAAATCCTTCTTATGTCTTTTTCTTCAATATATCTTTTGTTCCTTTAATTCAACAAGCTGAATTAGTGACAACAGTTAAAAAATGTGTCCTAAAGAGTCGACTGTGGAGAGACTTTGTGCCCCCATAATCACCTTTAGTTTGTTTTCTTTTCATTTCTGTTTAAAGGACCTTGAGGCGACTTTGTGCCCTCATTCTCCTTCGTATCTTACTCTTGAGCAATCCAGGTGAAGACTTTGAGCTGCATCTCGATTTGTTGGTTATCACATCCTTTGCTACATTTTGTTGTTACTGCGAGGAGTATTCTTGTGGTTTGCTGAATAGTATTTTTGAAAGAAGAGGAGTAATGTCTGTCATTTCTCCTCAGTTTTTCCTTTGATCTGAGTGCATCATCTCTGAAAGAAGAGAGATGGATGGTTTGTCCCAACCATGAGTATTATTTTCTATTTATATATATATATATAGCATACCTACAGGGAACCTCCCCTTGATGAGAGGAGAGATCAGTGTCTTTCTGATGTGGGAAAACTACACATTTGGATGACTAATCTTCCTACTTTGGTTGATCAGACCTATTTTATTTATCAGTACGCTGATCGATAAAGTATTCAACCAACAGTTTTTGGTGACTCTGCTAGGTAAAGAGCACAAATTTTTGAAGTCTCAAACTTCAAGTTGAAGCAGATCCTGCTCTTTTCCAATTTTTGTTCTGCAATCTGGTAACTTCACGATATACTAGAGGCCAGAAATCCCAAGGTGTTTTAGATCATACTTTTGAGTTGGCGCGATAGAGTAATTTTTGGTTGTTTCCTCCACAATCTCAACTTGGACGAACTGTTGGTCGAGCATTCCCTACCCACACTCCACCTGGATTAGTGATCCCACTTTTGCATAATCAAATCATGGCTCAAGGACCCTGGGGCAATTCTTTTGGTCCCTTGAATTTGACTCCACCTCTACATGAGCTTCCACACAATTCAAGGAAGAATTTCCCTAAATTCTTCAGTGATAGGAAGGTTCATCCCGATGAACACATTGCAATTTTCAGCATAGCCTGCGGGGTAATAGGGGTGGAATTTGAAGATATAGCGGTCAGGCTATTCATAGAGACACTAAAAGGTGCTGCTACTGACTGGTTCTACCACTTGCAGGTTGAGTCAGTGACTAATTGGGACACTTTAAAAGACAAATTCGAAGCAAGATTCAAGCCTATAGAAGATGCACATGCCTTGCTAGCCCAGCTCACTCAGATGAAGGAGCCTCATGAGCCTATGAGAGAGTTTATTGCCAGGATCGACACGCTGAGACACAAAATTCCCTTTGCTACCCAGCCAACAGCTTAGAACCTCAAATGCTTCTTCATCAACTCACAATTGCCTGAAGTGAGTTTCTTGCTAAGACGGGCCAGACACGTAGACCTTGTTGCTGCTCAGGACTTGGCTACTGAGGTAGAAGATGATCTTATCTTGACTAAAAAGATAAAGAGAGACCCTAATAAAAAGAATCCTCTTCATCTTCCAAATACTCCCCTGCAGTCACTACTGACCCAATGGTACAAAAACTAGCAAATGAAATGCTAGCTCTGAGAAAGCAAGTGGCGTAAGGGATGTCATCAGCTCTTGCATACAGAGATATGCCCAAGAGGACTTTCCAGAATCAGGCGTACCAAGGCAACGCTGCCAGGAATCAAGCACAGCAAAATCGCCTTCCTCCTCCATAGAGGAATCTTGCCCTTGAAGCGCCTCCAAACAACTCAGCAGTGTGATATCTTGAAGCTAAAATGAATTTTTCATTCCAGTGCGAGTTAAATCCCAAAGATGATGCTAATCTCTTCTTTGAGGAAGAAGAAGAATTAGCTGGCGACTCCCATATTGGTTTCCTAAATTATCAAGATGAACCCAGAAGTGAAAGCCATGCAGCTGAGGGGTCATATGTTGTATTCACCTGGTCTAAAAATCAATCAGCTCAACAAGCTGATAAAGAAAAAGCAAAGGAGCGACCTCAATCAGCAGTTTCAATTGCTAAACGGGGATTTACTCTTCCTTTCCAGCGAAAGGATCCAGTGGTTTCAAGAAAGGTAAATACCCCTACGCCTTCTACTTCAATTTCGCAGTCCAATCCTCCCCCTTTAAAAAATCAAAAGGATGAACTCCCATCCTCTGCTCCTAACTCATTTCAGGTATTTGATATCATTGACCATATAAAGAGAACCAAAATTCAAATGTCTAAATTTGAATTTTTACAGTCCCGCCCTGAGCAATTAGACAGATTAGTTCAATGTGTTAAAAATCAAATCATCCATGTTAAACAAATGATCCCCAAGGTGACACATGATGCAACCAGAAATGCACCCAACAGGGACAACCTTGTCACCGCTCCCCCTGTTGCTCCTGGTAGGACAGAACCTTTTTATGTCACATTGCTGATAAATGCATATAAGTTGAATAATTGCATTATTGATTCCAGAGCTTTAGACCATGCCATTCCTGCTAAAGTGGTTGAATCCCTTGATCTCACACTGACCAGGGCATTTAGGAGATGTTTCTCCATGGAGAATAAGCAAGTGCCATTGCTAGGACAAATCAAAGATGCCCAATTTGCATTTGCAGCCTTCCCAGCCAAGAGTATTAAGATCACTGTTTTGGTGGTTGGACAAAATTTTTGCAAGGACGTGGGGGGCGAATTAAGCATGGATCTATCTGAAGCAAAGATCCCTGTCCAAGGCGTGATGAAAAGACTGCTCCCTGAAAAAGAAGCAAAATTTGTGGTCACTCAGACATCAGCCCCTAAAGCTCAAATTCTTTTTGAATCCACAAGTATGGGTAATTATTGTGTCTACAGATGAAGTGCATAAAACACCTGAAAATATCAACTCAAAAATTAGTTCAACAAAAACATCAAAAAAATTGGTAGGCTGCAGTACAGACCAAGAAGGTTTCTCCAATTCTGATAAAGAAAAGTCAGTATCAGATGAAATGTGGACTTTGGAATTTGATGGCCGCTGTTCTTCTACCAATTCAAGAGCTGGGATTGTTTTGATATCTCCTCAAAAAGATATGTTCCCTTCATCTTACAAATTATAGTTCAGTAACACTAACAATACAGTTGAATACGAATCTTTGTTGCTGGGCATGAACGCTGCTCAAGAAAAAGGCATTAAATTTCTTCATGCCAAAGGAGATGCTGAATTAATAGTTTGCCAAGTGAGAAATTTATACCAAACTAAGAATGAAAGATTACGCCACTACCGTAACTTGGTTTGGGACCAAATTGAAAGTTTTAATGCTTTCAATATTTCTGCCATACCTAGAGTCTAATGACAGCGCTGATGCACTTGTTTTATGAACTCTCTTAGTTCCTCATTCAGATTTCAAAGAAGACAGGTATACCATTGAGCTGGTTTATAGGCCAAGTGTTCCTGACAATGCTGATCATTGGCAAGTGTTCAATGATGATCATCAAATCATTGCATTTTTGGAACGAAAAAATAATTTTGAGCAGCTGTGTTTTGAAGGTAGCGAACCTCAAAAGAATGAATCTATGTCTGAATTCAGCGCAGATATAAATGAAGAATTATTGCAGCTAAAAAGAAACAAAATTCTCAAAACCTTGGTTTCTCTTGAAAAATTGTTTGACAAACATGATAGATTCATTAAACAACAGCAAACAGACTCGAATTTCTCTCAAGGATTCGATCAAGTGAATCTGTCTAATGAAGAAAATTCCAAGATGATCAATATTGGTTAGTGTTGCACCCCTGAAGAAAGATTCAAATTCACTTTTTTATTTTGTCAATACATGGATGTCTTAGCATATTCATATGAAGACTTGAAGTCTCTCAGACCAGATGAAATCAGCCATAACATTCCTCTCAAGGCCGACTCAATGCCATACAAGTAAAAATCGAGACAGTGTAATCCGAAAATGTCAGGTACTATTCTGTCTGAGATACAAAAGATGTTAAATGCTAGAATCATCTTCCCAATCAATCATTCTACATGGATTGCAAACATAGTGCCGGTAAGGAAGAAGAATGGCGAAATTCGCATTTGTGTAGATTTTAAAAATCTGAATCAAACATCTTTGAAGGATAATTATCCTTTACCAATTATGGATCAAGTGCTTCAAACAGTGACAGGTGCAGAGATGTTATCAATGTTGGATGGTTTCTCAGGTTATAATCATGTTGAAGTTGGTGAAACTGACCAATACAAGACTGCATTCACTACGCCTTGGAATATATTTGCATATAAGAGAATGTCTTTTGGTCTAATAAATGCTAGTGCTACTTTTCAGAAAGCTATGAATCTGGGTTTCAAAGATGAGATTGGTAAATTCATTGTGATATACCTTGACGATTTGACAGTGTTTTCAAAGCGTCGATTTGATCATGTACGCCACCTATAGCAAGTGCTGGAGCATTGCCACCAAAATGGTATTTCCTTAAATCTTAAAAAGTCTGTTTTTAGGGTAATAGAGGGAAAACTCCTTGGACACATTGTGTCCAAAGAAGGCATAAAAATTGACTCAAACAAAGTCAAGTCTATTCAAGAGCTTAATCTGCCTACAAATAAGAATGTTGTTCATTCTTTCTTCGAAAAGGTGAATTTTTTACGGAGATTCATCCCTGAATTTGCTGAGAAGACTAGACATATTGTGAACATGATGAAAGAGAACACTGTCCTCAGCTGGACTAAAGAAGGTAAATCAGCGTTTCAAGATATCAAGACTGCCATTGCTCACGCCCCTACCTTGATTTGTCTAGATTACCACAAAGATTTCATCATATACAGCTATGCGTCTGAGCATACTCTTTCAATGATTCATGTTCAACAGGACAAAAAAGGTATGGAATCCCACATCTCTTTCATGCGTTGCCCTCTCAAAACCCATGAAATGAAATATTCAAATATAGAGAAGCACGCCTATGCCTTGGTAAAAGCAGTCAAATATTTCCGCTTCTATATTCTGAATTCACATACTACTGCCTTGGTTCCAGACACTACAGTCAAGTCTATATTAACTCAGCAGGAGTTTGGCATAAAGAGAGGTAATTGGATTGCAAAAATCCAAGAATTTGATCTGGATATTAAGCTGACAAAGCTGATCAGAGGTAAAGGCCTTTGCCAATTAATGGTTGACAATAAACTAGAAGATACACAGCATGAAGACGCTGATGTGAAAAATACTCCAACAGTCCTTTTTGTCTCCACTACCAATGAATGGTATTCAGGGATTGCCTATTTTCTGACTTATGGTGAATGTCCTACTCATTTGTCTTACAAAGAAAGGAGGAATATCAGGTTGAAAGCTACCAATTTTATCCTTTGGGGTAACGCCCTGTACAAGAGAAGCATAGATGGAGTATCCCTTCGTTGTGTAGACAAGGAGCAGCAAACCCAGCGTTTGAAATATTTCTACAATTTGCCCTGTGGAGGACATTTTTCAGCTTCTGTGACTGATCACAAGATTTTGCGAGCCAGGTATTACTGGCCAACTCTTTTTCAAGATGCACATAAGTGGGTGAGAAAATGTGAACTCTGTCAACAATTTGTTGGAAGACCCAAGTTGGCTGCCCTGCCTCTTAAGCCAGTAATCATAGAGGAACCTTTCCAGCAATGGGGACTTGATTTTATTGGGACAATAAACCCATTTTCAAGTGCTGGACATGATTATGTCCTTACAGCAACTGATTATTTAACCAAGTGGGTAGAAGCAATCCCAACTAAGCATTCTACTTCAGAAGTTGTATGCAATTTCCTCAAAGAAAATATCATTTACAGGGTTGGAGTTCCACTCAAAATTGTTACTGATAATGCAGCTTGTTTCACCTCTCAAGAGATTACGCAATTTTATTTTCATTATGGAATTACACTCTCATTTCTCTGATTATTTTCCACAAGGGAATGTACAAGTTGAGTTCAGCAATAAAAATTTGGTAACTATTATCAAAAAGCTAGCATATGATAATCAAATGACATGGCATAAAACATTGGTTAATGCTTTGTGGGCAGACAGGATCACACCAAATAGAGCAATTGGTATGTCTCATTTTCAACTTCTTTACGGTATTAATGTTGAGATACCAATCACATTGGCGCTACCAACCTTGAAATTGGCGAAGGCCATTGAAGATCAGACATTTGAGAGTTCTCTTGACAAAAGAATCATGTGCCTGACTCAGCTGGAAGAATAGAGAACCATGGTGGTGGATAAAATTGTTGCTCATCAAACTCTGGTAAAAAACTCTTTGATCAAAAGGCCAGAAATCATGATTTTCAAATTAGGGATCAAGCCTTGTTATGGGACAAAAGAAGAAAACCAAAGGGGATGCATGGAAAGTTTGACTCCCTTCGCAGAGGCCCGTTTATAATTCATCAGCACATTGGTGAAAACAGCTTTCTATTGAAATACCAAAATGACACACTCTTTTCTCTGCCCCACAATGGGCAGCATCTGAAACACTTCCATTCTTGAAGTATCAGATCATTGCCTCTGTATATATTTATATTTGTATAGTTTTACTCTGTTTTGTTTTGTTTGTTTCCCTTTTTGAAGCCTTTCATTTATGGGTAGCATGACTCCGTAACCCAATGGTACACATGAAGACACTGGAGATTTTGGATTCTACTCCTTTCAATTCTTTTTGCAATTGAAAGAAATTCCCCAACTGGGGCCAGCTATTGTCCCCCAAAAAATATCATCTATTTTTAGAACAACATTTGAATTATTTTGGTCTTACAGAGCAAAATTATCTCTTCCCTTTCCAAATTTTGTCTTGGGCATTCAAACTCCTCATTTTTCAAGCTTTTCAAAAATCTACGGACTATAAATAGGGTCATTTCTACAAGTTCAACGGGTTTCACGACTTCTACAAGGGTGTTCAATCAAAAGGAATCAGTTTCTAACAATTGGTCATTTTCAAAATTGGTTCATCGCCTTGGTTCAAATAGAAATTTCCATCAGCAAGCATCAGCAGCAGGTTCAACGTTTGGTTCAACATCAAATGGTTCAAACGCAGGTTCGATCAAGCGGTTCGTCATTGGGTTCAAAGCTTTGTTTGAACTGTTGAACAAAAATTTGGTTCAACGACCAAGTCCAATGAAAAGGTTCAAAGCTTTGGTTCGACGGTTGGTTCAAAGACATGGTTCAAAATCAAGTTCAATGTTCGGTTCAATGCTTAGTTCATCAGTTCGGATCATTCAAATTGAACCATTGGCTTGAACCATTTTTTGGTTCAACCGATTGGTTCAATGTCTTGGTTCAATGGACTGATTCATCGCCAAAGTTCAAAGAAGCCCGAAGGCCATTCAAACACTACCCGTAGGGTAGATACCCTTGCGGGAGACTCTTCCCGACTCAAAATAGGTCATTCCTTAAGGCCCAAAAAGGCAAGTATAATTTGAAAAAGAGCCAAACAGAAAAACCGAAAGAAGACAAAGGAATGACGCACTTGGAAACGTCAAATTCAACACAGTGAATTAGCCGTTGATCCTTTAAAGCATACAGACCAGAATACATTCACAGATCTCAAAGCCAAGACCAGCAGAATGCGGGGAGGATCAGAATAGTAAATCAAATCCAGGGCCCGATTCAATCAACCAGACAAGTAGGAACGATGAAGATAAGATCAAATCGCCTAGGAAGTTGCAATTTTCAATAAGCGCGACTTATTTTCTTGCATTGATAAAATCAAATGGGTAAAGCGCCCCTATGTTCCGGTGCATCTCCTTAACAGTTTCCAATGCAAATTGATGTATTGATTGTTCCCAAATCCTTCTTAAGAGGCTATATAAGGGACTTTCTTCGATTGTAATACAGGATCTCTTTTTTGACAATTAGAACGAAACTCTGCCCAAATTGAAAGACATTGCTGGGACTTTGAGCTCAAATTGCTGACCATATTTTGTTACTGGAATAAGAAAGCAATTGGTTTTTCAGATTTTGTGCTGTAATATCTTTGTTATTGAGGAAATCCTTCTTATGTCTTTTTCTTCAATATATCTTCAGTTCCTTTAATTCAACAAGCAAAATTAGTGACAACAGTTAAAAAAGGTGTCCTAAAGAGTCGACTGTGGAGAGACTTTGTGCCCCCATAATCGCCTTTAGTTTGTTTTCTTTTCATTTCTGTTTAAAGGACGTTGAGGCGACTTTGTGCCCTCATTGTCCTTCGTATCTTATTCTTGAGCAATCCAGGTGAAGACTTTGAGTTGCATCTCTATTTGTTGGTTATCACATCCTTTGCTACATTTTGTTGTTACTGCCAGGAGTATTCTTGTGGTTTGCTGAATAGTATTTCTGAAAGAAGAGGAGTATTGTCTATCATTTCCCCTGAGTTTTTCTTTTGATCCGAGTGCATCATCTCTGAAAGAAGAGAAATGGATGGTTTGTCCCACCCATGAGTATTATTCTCTGTTTATATATATATATAGCATACCTCCAGGGAACCTCCCCTTGATAAGAGGAGAGATCAGTGTCTTTCTGATGTGGTAAAATTACACATTTGGACGACTAATCTTCTACTTTCGCTGATCAGACCTATTTTGTTTATCAGTACGCTGATCGACAAAATATTCAACCAACATTACCAACGGCACACACCATAGAGAAAAATGTAGACCCGCTACATAGAAATGACGAAGAAATGCAAGATTCCACACTAGTGCGACCCAGTATTTTTTTTAAACTAAACAGTAAAAATAAAAATAACCAAGCTCAATGTGCATTCATCAATCATCTAAACAGGTAAGTTGATGTGGATTTCTCTAACATCCACATAAAAAGAAAGCACTTTGAAGTGGAATCCTCTATCATCCACAGTCAAAACCTTTCTTGGGTTGTTACCAATGCAAAACACCATAGAGAAAAATGTAAACCCACTGAATAGGAAAGATGAAGAAATCCAAGCTTCCACACTTGGTAAGAAAAATGTTAAATTAAGAGTTTCCCACCCAATAGGTTTTTTAAAACTAAACAGAGAAAACCAAAACAACCAAGATTCTTCCCTTTTTCGACACGAGAGAGAGATAACAACTATCAAACTATATGAAACAAGCTCCTGTACAATAATATATGTGTAAAACAAGAGTATAAAGGGTAAATAATAACAACCAATCTTGTATGTGGAGTATCTCCCCTTAAGAACAAATAGTTCAATCATACACATAGAAAGAAAACACTTTGAAATGCATTCCTCTATCATCCATAGTCAAGCCAAAAACACGCAATCGTCCGCTAATATTTTGTCTCCGTCGAACTTCCGCAAAACTGTAACATTACTAGTGGGCATGCACAACCACTCAGTGAAATAGCGATTGAATCACAAAATTGAGGTAGCTAAATGATCTAAAAAATGGATCCAAGGATGCAAACTACAAAGAGAAATCTATCAAAATCCAATCTGAATCCCCATGCGATTTTCCAAACATTACCAAGATCCCGAGACAGGGTCCACAACAAGCTCAATGTGGATTCCTCAAACATGTAGACAGGTAAGTTGATGTGGATTCCTCTAACATCCACATAAAAAGAAAGCACTTTGAATTGGATTCCTCTATCATCCATAGTCAAAACCATTCTTGGGTTGTTACCAACGGCACACACAATAGAGAAAAATGCAAACCCGCTACATAGGAACGACGAAGAAATGCAAGATTCCGCACTAGGTAATCAAAATGTTAGACTAGGACCCAGTAGGTTTTTTGAAACTAAACAGTAAAAATCAAAATAACAAAGCTCAATGTGCATTCATCAATCATCAAAACAGGTAAGTTGATGTGGATTCCTCTAACATCCACATAGAAAGAAAGCGCTTTGAAGTGGAATCCTCTATCATCCACAGTCAAAACCTTTCTTGGGTTCTTACCAATGCAACACACCATAGAGAAAAATGTAAACCCACTGAATAGGAAAGACGAAGAAATCCAAGATTCCACACTAGATAAGCAAAATGTTAAATTAGGACTTTCCAACACAGTAGGTTTTTTAAAACTAAACATGAAAATCAAAACAACCAAGATTATTCCCGTTTTCGACACGAGAGGGAGATAACAACTATCAAACTATATGAAACAAGCTTCTATACGATAATATCTGTGTAAAACAAGAGTATAAAGAGTAAATACAAAATGAAAACAATACAACAGTCGAGGAGTTGACTGCCACCTAACTGCCACCGAATGGTCACCTCGAATGGTTCCCTGGATCATTCCTCCTTCCTTGAAAAGCAATGGTCTCCATTGCATCAAGATTCCATCTCAGGTGGGGTTGTTGTGTCTTGATGTGATTCGTTGTGAGCCACTCACCTTGGTGGCTAAGCTAGCCTCTCCTGACCACTCGATACAGTGGAATAGAGTGTCCTCTTGTTGTCTTCATCCAAGTATCCACAATCTGATCCTCTTCTACCAGAGCAAGACATTGGGGATCAAGCTTATTAATGTCTAGTTGTTCTGCCACAACTGAAGTGTCCAATAGTGGTGGGTGATATGGTTTGGTTACGGATTGCAGGCCCACACTGAAAGATTCGGCCTCTGCGATGGATTCTTGTGGCTTGACCACCATGAAAACAAATTTCTTGGCACTAAGCAAAGAGACAAATATGGAGGGTGGTACTTCTGGTACCCTGTGGCACCGTGTTTCAAGAGTGAGAGTGATCCATCTAGTTCTTGATTCGTATATACCATGTCGATCATACATGAATCGCTGACCAAAGAGTACATCACAAATATCTAGATTGACCACATCACATAAGACCTCATCTTGGAAAGGTTGTATTGCATATGAGAGAAGACATTGGTAGGTGACACGGAGGTCTCTCCCTGGGCTCAACCATCCAATACTGTACGGTTTTGGGTGAGGCTTCATGGATAGATTTAGGCTTTTTACAACAAGCTCAGTGTGGATTCCTCAAACATCTACATAGGTAAGTTCATGTGGATTCATTTATCATCCACATAAAAATCAAGTACTTTGAAGTGGATTCCTCTATCATCCATAGTCAAAACCTCTCTTGGGTTGTTACCAACGACACACACAATAGAGAAAAAAGTAAACTCGCTACATAGGAATGATGAAGAAATGCAAGATTCCACACTAGGTAAGCAAAAAGTTAGATTAGGACCGATTAGGTTTTTTTAAACTAAACAATAAAAATCAAAACAACCAAGCTCAATGCGAATTCATCAATCATCTAAACATGGAAGTTGATGTGGATTCCTCTAACATCCACATAGAAATAAAGCACTTTGAAATGGAATCCTCTATCATCCACAATCAAAACCTTTCTTGGGTTGTTACCAATGCAACACACCATAGAGAAAAATGAAAACATATTGAATAGGAAAGACGAAGAAATCCAAGATTCCACACTAGGTAAGCAAAATGTTAGATTAGGACTTTCCCACCCAATAGGTTTTTAAAAACTAAACAGTGAAAATCATAACCAAGATTCTTCCCTTTTTCGACATGAGAGGGAGATAAAAACTATCAAACTATAAGAAAAAAGCACCTATACGATAATATCTATGTAAAACAAGAGTATAAAGGGTAAATAATAACAACCAATCTTGTAAGTGGAGTATCTCCCCTTAAGAAGAAATAGTTCACTGCAGATTCCTCATACATCCACACAAGTTGATGTGGATTCTTCTAACATCCACATAGAAAGAAAAAACTTTCAAATGGATTCCTCTATCATCCATAGTCAAGACAAAAACATGCAGTCGTACACAAATATTCTGTCTACATAGAACTTCCGCAAAACTGTAACATTACTAATGGGCATGAACAATCACTGAGCGAAATAGCGACTGAATCACATAATTGAGGTAGCTAAATGATCTAAAACATGCATCCAAGGAGGCACACAACAAAGAGAAATCTATCAAAAGCCAATCTCAAATCACCATGCGATTTTCAAAAGATTACCAAGATCCCGAGACAGGGAACACAAGAAGCTCAATGTGGATTACTCAAACATCTACACAAGTTGATGTGGATTCCTCTAACATCCTCAAAAAAAGACAGCACTTTGAAGTGGACTCCTCTATCATCCATAGTCAAAACCTTTCTTGGGTTGTTACCAACGACACACAATAGAGAAAAAAGTAAACCTGCTACATAGCAATGACGAAGAAATGCAAGATTCCACACTAGGTAAGCAAAAAGTTAGATTAGGACCCAGTAGGTTTTTTTAAACCAAACATTAAAAATCAAAACAACCAAGCTCAATGTGCATTCATCAATCATCAAAACAGGTAAGTTGATGTGGACTCCTCTAACATCCACATAGAAAGAAAGCGCTTTGAAGTGAAATCCTCTATCATCCACACTCAAAACCTTTCTTGGGTTGTTACCAATGCAACACACCATAGAGAAAAATGTAAACCCACTGAATAGGAAAGACGAAGAAATCAAAGATTCCACACTAAGTAAGCAAAATGTTAAATTAGGACGTTCCCACCCAATAGGTTTTTTAAAACTAAACACTGAAAATGAAAACAACCAAGATTCTTCCCTTTTTCGACACGAGAGAGAGATAACAACTATCAAACTATATGAAACAAGCTCCTATACGATAATATCTGTGTAAAACAAGAGTATAAAGGGTAAATAATAACAAGCAATCTTGTAAGTAGAGTATTTCCCCTTAAGAAGAAATAGTTCAGTGCATTTTCCTCATACATCCACACAAGTTAATGTGGATTCCTCTAACATCCACATAGAAATAAAACACATTGAAATAGATTCCTCTATCATCCATAGTCAAGCCAAGAACACGCAATCGTCCACTTATATTCTGTCTCCGTGGAAATTCCACAAAATTGTAACATTACTAGTGGGCATGCACAACCACTCAGCGAAATAGCGATTGAATCAACAAATTGATGTAGCTAAATGATCTGAAAAATGGATCCAAGGACACAAACAACAAAGAGCAATCTATCAAAAGCCAATCTGAAATCCCCATGTGATTTTCCAAAGATTACCTAGATCCCGAGACAGGTTCCACAACAAGCACAATGTGGATTCCTAAAACATGTAGACAGGTAAGTTGATGTGTATTCCTCTAACATCCACATAAAAAGAAAGCACTTTGAATTGGATTCCTCTATCATCCATAGTCAAAACCTTTCTTCGCTTGTTGCCAACGGCACACAACATAGAGAAAAATGTAAACCCGCTACATAGGCACAACGAAGAAATGCAAGATTTCGAACTAGGTAAGCAAAAAGTTAGACTAGGACCCAGTAGATTTTTTGAAACTGAATAGTAAAAATCAAAACAACCAAGCTCAATGCGCATTCATCAATCATTTAAAGAGGTAAATTGATGTGGATTCCTCTAACATTCACATAGAAAGAAAGCGCTTTGCAGTGGAATCCTCTATCATCCACAGTCAAAACCTTTATTGCGTTGTTACCAATGCAACACACTATAGAGAAAAATGTAAACCCACTGAATAGGAAAGACAAAGAAATCCAAGATTCCACACTAGGTAAGCAAAATGTTAGATTAGGACTTTCCCATCCAGTAGGTTTTTTAAAACTAAACAGTGAAAATCAAAACAACCAAGATTCTTCCCTCTTTCAACACGAGAGGGAGATAACAAATATCAAACTATATGAAACAAGCTCCTATACGATAATATATGTGTAAAACAAGAGTATAAAGGGTAAATAATAACAACCAATCTTGTAAGTGGAGTATCTCCCCTTAGGAAGAAATAGATCAGTGAAGATTCCTCATACATCAACACAAGTTGATGTGGATTCCTCTAACATCCACATAAAAATAAAAACTTTGAAATGGATTCTTCTATCATCCATAGTCAAGCCAAAAATAGGTAGTGGTCCACTAATATTCTGTCTCCGTGGTACTTTCGCAAACTGTAACATTACTAGTGGGCATGCACAACCACTCAGCGAAATAGCGATTGAATCACAAAATTGAGGTAGCTAAATGATCTGAAACATGGATCCAAGGAGGCACGCAACAAAGAGAAATCTATCAAAATACAATCTCAAATCCCCATCCAATTTTTCAAAGATTACAAAGATCTTGAGACAGGGTCTATAACAAGCTCAATGTGGATTCCTCAAACATCTACACAGGTAAGTTGATGTTGATTCCTCTAACATCAACATAAAAATAAAGCACTTTGAAGTGGATTCCTCTATCATCCATAGTCAAAACCTTTCTTGGGTTGTTACCAACGGCACACACCATAGATAAAAATGTAAACCAGCTACATAGGAATGATGAAGAAATGCAAGATTCTGCACTATGTAAGCAAAAACTTTGATTACGACCCAGTAGGTTTTTTGAAACAAAATAGTAAAAATCAAAATAACCAAAGTTCAGTGCACATTCATCAATCATCTAAATAGGTAAGTTTATGTGGATTCCTCTAACATCCACATAGAAAGAAAGCGCTTTGATGTGGAGTCCTCAATCATCCATAGTCAAAACCTTTCTTGGGTTTTTACCAATGCAACACGCCATAGAGAAAAATGTAAACCCACTGAATAGGAAAGACGAACAAATCAAAGATTCCACACTAGGTAAGCAAAATGTTAGATTAGGACTTTCCCACCCAGTAGGTTTATTAAAACTAAACACTTAAAATCAAAACAACCAAGATTCTTCCTTTTTTCAACACGAGAGGGAGATAACACCTATCAAACTATATGAAACAAGCTCCTATACGATAATTTCTGTATAAAGGGTAAATAATAACCACCAATCTTGTAAGTGGAGTATCTCCCCTTAAGAAGAAATAGTTCAGTGCATATTCCTCATACATGCACACAAGTTTAAGTGGATTCCTCTAACATCCACATAGAAAGAAAACACTTTGATATGGATTTCTCTATCATCCATAGTGAAGCCAAAAACGAGCAGTCGTACACTAATTTTTTGTCTCCGTGGAAGTTTTGTAAAACTATAACATATCTAGTGGGCATGCACAATCACTTAGCGAAATAGCGATGGAATCACAAAATTGATGTAGCTAAATGATCTGAAACATGGATCCAAGGAGGCACACAAGAAAGAGAAATGTATCAAAAGCCAATCTCAAATCCCCATGCAATTTTCCAAACATTACAAAGATCCCGAGACAAGGTCCACAACAAGCTCAATGTTGATTCCTCAAACATCTACAAAGGTAAGTTGATGCGGATTCCTCTAACATCGACATAGGAAGTTGATGTGGATTCCTCTAACATCCACATAAAAAGAAAGCACTTTGAAGTGGATTCTTCTATCATCCATAGTCAAAACCTTTCTTGAGTTGTTACCAACAGCACACACCATAGAGAAAAATGTAAACCCGCTACATAGGAACGACGGAGAAATGCAAGATTCCGCACTATGTAAGCAATAAGTTAGATTAGGACGCATTAGGATTTTTCAAACTAAACAGTAAAAATCAAAACATCCAAGCTCAATGCGCATTCATCAATCATCTAAACAGGTAAGTTGATGTCGATTCCTCTAACATCCACAAAGAAAGAAAGCGCTTTGAAGTGGAATCCTCTATCATCCACACTCATAACCTTTCTTGGGTTGTTACCAATGCAACTCACCATAGAGAAAAATGTAAACCCACTGAATAGGAAAGACGAAAAAATCCAAGATTCCATACTAGGTAAGCAAACTGTTAGATTAGGACTTTCTCAACCAATAGGTTTTTTAAAACTAAAGAGGGAAAATCAAAACAACCAAGATTCTTCCCTTTTTAGACACGAAAGGGAGATAACAACTATCAAACTATATGAAACAAGCTCCTATCCGATAATATATGTGTAAAACAAGAGTATAAAGGGTAAATAATAACAACCAATCTTGGAAGTGGAGTATCTGCCCTTAAGAAGAAATAGTTCAATGCAGATTCCTCATACATCCACACAAGTTGATGTGGATTCCTCTAACATCCACATAGAAAGAAAACACTTTGAAATGGATTCCTATATCACCCATATTCAAGCCAAAAATGGGCAGTGGTCCACTAATATTTTGTCTCCATGGAACTTCTGCAAAACTGTAACATTAACAGTGGGCATGCACAACCACTCAGCGAAATAGCGATTGAATCACAAAATTGATGTAGCTAAATGATCAGAAACATGGATCCAAGGTGGCACACAACAAAGTGAAAACTATCAAATGCCAATCTGACATACCCATGCGATTTTCCAAAGATTACCAAGATCTCGAGACAGGTTCCACAACAAGCTCAATGTGGATTCCTGAAACATCTACACAAGTTGATGTGGATTCCTCTAACATCCACATAAAAAGAAAGCACTTTTAATTGGATTCTTCTATCATCCATAGTCAAAACCTTTCTTGGGTTGTTACCAAAGTTATTATTCCACCTTCGACCAATAATCCCATAGGTCATTCCCGTAGGAAGGCTCCCCCTTCTTCTCCCATGCTTCCACCTCCTATGGTTTCATCCCCACCCGCTACATAGGAACGACGATGAAATGCAAGATTCTACACCAGGGAAGCAAAAAGTTACACTAGGACCCAATAGGTTTTTTGAAACTAAACAGTAAAAATAAAAACAACCAAGCTCAATGCGCATTCATCAATCATATAAACAGGGAAATTGATGTGGATTCCTCTAACATCCACAGAGAAAAAAAGCGCTTTGAAGTGGAATCCTCTATCATCCACAGTCAAAACCTTTCTTGGGCAGTTACCAATGCAACGCACCATATAGAAAAATGTAAACCCACTGAATAGGAAAGACGAAGAAATCAAAGATTCCACACTAGGTTAGCAAAATGTTAGATTAGGACTTTCCCACCCAATAGGTTTTTTAAAACTAAACAGTGAAAATCAAAAGAACCAAGATTCTTCCCTTTTTTGACACAAGAGGTTGATAACAACTATCAAACTATATGAAACAAGCTCATATGATAAAATCTGTCTAAAACAAGAGTATAAAGGTAAATAATATCAACCAATCTTTTATGTGGAGTATCTCCATTTAAGAAGAAATAGTTCAATGCAGATTCCTCATACATCAATACAAGTTGATGTGCATTCATCTAACATCCACATAGAAAGAAAACACTTTGAAATGGATTCCTCTATCATCCATAGTAAAGGCAAAAACACGCAGTCATCCATTAATATTCTGTCTCCGTGGAACATTCGAAAAACTGTAACATTACTAATGGGCATGCACAATCACTCAGCAAAATAGCGATTGAATCACAAAATTGACGTAGCTAAATGACCTAAACCATGCATCCAAGGAGGAACACAACAAAGAGAAATCTATCAAAAGCCAATCTGAAATCCCCATGCGATTTTCCAAAGATTACCAAGATCCCGAGACAGGGTCCAAAACAAGCTCAATGTGGATTTCTCAAACATCTACACAGGTAAGTTGATGTGGATTCCTCAAACATCTACACAAGTTGATGTGGATTCCTCCAACATCCACATAAAAAGAAAGCACTCTGAATTGGATTCCTCTATCATCCATAGTCAAAACCTTTCTTGGATTGTTACCAACGACACACACCATAGAGAAAAATGTAAACCTGTTACATAGGAACGGCGAAGAAATGCAAGATTCCCCGCTAGGTAAGCAAAAAGTTAGATTAAGACTCCGTAGGTTTTTTGAAACTAAACAGTAAAAATCCAAACCAAGCTGAATGTGCATTCATCAATCATCTAAATAGGTAAGTTGATGTGGATTCCTCTAAAATCCACGTAGAAAGAAAGTGCTTTGAAGTGGAATCCTCTATCATCCATAGTCAAAAAATTTCTTTGGTTCTTACCAATGCAACACACCATAGAGAAAAATGTAAACCCACTGAATAAGAAAGACAAAGAAATGCAAGATTACACACTAGGTAAGTAAAATGTTAGATTAGGACTTTCCCACCCAGTAGGTTTTTTAAAACTAAACAGTGAAAATCAAAACAACCAAGATTCTTCCCTTTTTCGACACTAGAGAGAGATAACAACTATCAAACTATATGAAACAAGTTCCTATACGATAATATCTGTGTAAAACGAGAGTATAAATGGTAAACAATAACCAATCTTGTAAGTGGAGTATCTCCCCTTAAGAAGAAATAGTTCAGTGCATATTCCTCATACATCCACACAAGTTGATGTGGATTCCTCTAACATCCACATAGAAAGAAAACCCTTTGAAATGGATTCCTGTATCATCCATGGTCAAGCCAAAAACACGCAGTCGTCCATTAATATTCCGTCTCAGTGGAACTTCCGCAAAACTGTAAAATTACTAATGGGCATGCACAACCACTCAGCGAAATAGCGATTGCATCACAAAATTGAGATAAGCTAAATGATCTGAAATATGCATCCAAGGAGGCACACAACATACATAAATCTATCAAAAGCCAATCTAAAATCCCTATGCGATTTTCCAAAGATTACCAAGATCCCGAGACAGGGTCCACAACAAACTCAATGTGGATTCCTCAAACATCTACACAAGTGAGTTGATGTGGATTCCTCTAACATCCACATAAAAAGAAAGCACTTTGAAGTGGATTACTATATCATCCATAGTAAAAATCTTTATTGGGTTGTTACCAACAACACACACCCTAGAGAAAATTCTAAACCCACTACATAGGAACGACGAAGAAATGCAAGATTCTGCCCCAGGTAAGCAAAAAGTTAGATTAGGACCCAGTAGGTTTTTGAAACGAAACAGTAAAAATAAAAACAACCAAACTCAATGCGCATTCATCAATCATCTAAACAGGTAAGTTGATGTGGATTCCTCTAACATCCACATAGAAAGAAAGCGCTTTGAAGTGGAATCCTCTATCATCCATAGTCAAAACCTTTCTTGGGTTGTTACTAATGCAACACACCATAGAGAAAAATGTAAACCCACTGAATAGGAAAGACGAAGAAATCCAAGAATCTACACTAGGTAAGCAAAATGTTAGATTAGGACTTTCCCACCCAGTAGGTTTTTAAAAACTAAATAGTGAAAATCAAAACAACCAAGATTCTTCCCTTTTTCGACACGAGAGGGAGATAACAACTATCAAACTATATTTCAAGCGTGGCATAGTGTATATTTCTTTAACAATTTGCATAAGTGGCTGAGTTTTCTTCCTTCCAAATTTTGTTTCGTACCTAGTTGCTATATTGTCCTTGTGCAGGTCATGTTAAAGTGTTCTTTATTATCTTTTGCTGAAATTGTACGTGGATGTTAGGTTGCTGCAAAGTGTCTTGTATCGAACCTCTCTCCATTATTTTCCCTCAGGTTTTAGTTATTAGATCGAACCTCTGCATGTAATACTTATGCACAAGTGATTAATTGAAGTCTAAGGTCTTCATTCTCTCTTGTTCGTTCAGTGTTCAAGGTTCCAAGCTGAGTATGATCATAATTCTGGTGTATCACCCCATTTTAGGTAGGATTTCCCCTTTTAAGTTTTCTCTCCCTTTTCCACGACAGTCAGCAGCGTAGAGTAGGAATCTTCATTGATACATCATACAGGAACTAGCCTTCTCTGGAGGTTCTTCTCACATTTGAGGCACCAACCCTCGTGAGGACATCCCATTGTTTCAGCCGAATAGAGGACTGGTCGTTTCACGCACGTCCTTGAATCAGAGTGCAGCCGGATGTTGACAACAGGTCCACAAAAAGCTCAATGTGGATTCCTCAAACATCTACACAGGTAAGTTGATGTGGATTCCTCTTACATCCACATAAAAAGAAAGCACTTTGAAGTGGATTCCTCTATCATCCATAGTCAAAACCTTTCTTGGGTTGTTACCAACAACACACACCATAGAGAAAAATGTAAACCCGTTACATAGCAATGACGAAGAAATGCAAGATTACGCACTAGGTAAGCAAAAAGTTAGATTAGGACCCGGTAGGGTTTTTGAAACTAAACAGTAAAAATCAAAACAACCAATCTCAATGCGCATTCATCAATCATCTAAACAGGTAAGTTGATGTGGATTCCTCTAAAATCCACATAGAAAGAAAGCGCTTTGAAATGTAATCCTCTATCATCCACAATCAAAACCTTTCTTGGGTTGTTACCAATGCAACACACCATACAAAAAGATGTAAACACATTGAATAGGAAAGACGAAGAAATCCAAGATTCCACACTAGGTAAGCAAAATGTTAGATTAGGACTTTCCCACCCAATAGGTTTTTTAAAACTATACAGTGAAAATCAAAACAACCAAGATTCTTCCCTTTTTCGACACGAGAGGGAGATAATAACTATCAAACAATATGAAACAAGCTTCTATATGATAATATCTATGTAAAACAAGACTATAAAGGGTAAATAATAACAACAAATCTTGTAAGTGGAGTATCTCCCCTTAAGAAGAAATAGTTCAGTGCAAATTCCTCATGCATCCACACAAGTTGATGTGGATTCCTCTAACATCCACATTGAAAAAAAACACTTTGGAATGGATTCCTCTATCATCCATAGTCAAGCCAAAAACACGCAGTCGTCCACTAATATTTTGTCTTCGTGGAAATTCCGCAAAACTATAACATTACTAGTGGGCATGCACAACCACTCAATGAAATAGCGATTGAATCACAAAATTGAGGTAGCTAAATGATCTAAACATGGATCAAAGGAAACACACAACAAATAGAAATCTATCAAAATCCAATCTCAAATCCCCATGTTATTTTTCAAAGATTACCAAGATCCCGAGATAGCGTCCACAACACGCTCAATGTGGATTCCTCAAACATCTACACAGGTAAGTTCATGTGGATTACTCTAACATCCACTTGAAAAGAAAGCACTTTGAAGTGGATTTCTCTATCATCCATAGTCAAAACCTTTCTTGGGTTGTTACCAACGGCACATACCATAGAGAAAAATGTAAACCCGCTACATAGGAATGACGAAGAAATGCAGGATTCCGCACTAGGTAAGAAAAAAGTTAAATTACGACCCAGTAAGTTTTTTGAAACTCAACAGTAAAAATCAAAACAACCAAAGCTCAATGCGCATTCATCAATCATCTAAACAGATAAGTTGATGTGGATTCCTCTAACATCCACATCAAAAGGAAGTGCTTTGAAGTGGAATCCTCTATCATCCACACTTAAAACCTTTCTTGGGTTGTTACCTATGCAACACACCATAGAGAAAAATGTAAACCCACGGAATACGAAAGACAAAGAAATCCAAGATTCCACACTAGGTAAGCAAAATCTTAGATTAGGACTTTCCCACCAAGTAGGTTTTTTAAAACTAAACAATGAAAATCAAAACCACCAAGACTCTTCCCTTTTTCGACACGAGAGGGAGATAAAAACTATCAAACTATATGAAACAAGCTCCTATATGATAATATCTGTGTAAAACAAGAGTATAAAGGGTAAATAATAACAACCAATCTTGTAAGTGGAGTATCTCCCCTTAAGAAGAAATAGTTCAATGCAGATTCCTCATACATCCACACAAGTTGATGTGGATTCATCTAACATCCACATAGAAAGTATACACTTTGAAATGGATTCCTCTATCATCCATAGTCAAGCCAAAAACATGCAGTTGTCCACTAATATTTTGTCTCTGTGGAACTTTTGCAAAACTGTAACATTACTGATCTGAAACAGTGATTAAATAAAAAAATTGAGGTAGCTAAATGATCTAAAACATGGATCCAAGGGGGCACACAACAAAGAGAAATCAATCAAAAGCCAATCTCAAATTCCCATGTGATTTTTAAAAGATTACCAAGATCCCGAGACAGCATCCACAACAAGCTCAATGTGGATTCCTCAAACATCTACACAGGTAAGTTGATGTGGATTCCTCTAATATACACATAAAAAGAAAGCACTTTAAAGTCGATTCCTCTATCATCCATAGTCAAAAACTTTCTTTGGTTGTTACCAACAGCATACACCATAGAGAAAAATGTAAACCCTCTACATAGAAACGACAAAGAAATGCAAGATTCCGCAATAGGTAAGCAGAAAGTTATATTAGGACCCATTTATTTTTTTGAAACTAAACAGTAAAAATCAAAACAACAAAGCTCAATGCGCATTCATCAATAATCTAAACAGGTAAATTGATGTGGATTCCTCTAACATCCACATAGAAAGAAAGAGCTTTGAAGTGGAATCCTCTATCATCCATAATCAAAACCTTTCTTGGGTTGTTACCAATGCAAAACACTATAGAGAAAAATGTAAACCAATTGAATAGGAAAGACGAAGAAATCCAAGATTCCAAACTAGGTAAGCAAAATGTTAGATTAGGACTTTCCCACCCAATAGGTTTTTTAAAACTAAACAGTGAAAATCTAAACAACCAAGATTCTTCCCATTTTCGACACGAGAGGGAGATAACAACTATCAAACTCTATGAAACAAGCTCCTATACGATAATATATTTGTAAAACGAGTATAAAAGGTAAATAATAACAACCAATCGTGTAAGTGGAGTATCTCCCCTTAAGAAGAAATAGTTCAGTGCAGATTCCTCATACATCCACACAAGTTGATGTCGATTCCTCTAACATCCACATAGAAAGAAAACACTTTCAAATGGATTCCTCTATCATCCATAGTCAAGCGAAAAACACACAATTGTCCACTAATATTCTGTCTCCACGAAACTCCTGCAAAACTGTAACATTACTGATGGGCAGTAACAACCACTCAGCGAAATAGCGATTGAATAACAAAATTGAGGTAGCTAAATGATCTTTAACATGTATCCAAGGAGGCACACAACAAAGAGAAATCTGTCAAAAGCCAAACTCAAATCCCCATGCTATTTTTCAAAGATTACCAAGATCTCGAGACAGGATCCACAACAAGCTCAATGTGAATTCCTCAATCATATACACAGGTAAGTTCATGTGGATTCCTCTAACATCCACATAAAAAGAAAGCACTTTGAAGTGGATTCCTCTATCATCCATAGTCAACACCTTTCTTGGGTTGTTACCAACGGCACACACCATAGAGAAAAATGTAAAGCCGCTAAAAAGGAACGACGAAGAAATGCAAGATTCTACACTAGGTAAGCAAAAACATAGAGTACGACCCAGTAGGTTTTTTGAAACTAAACAGTAAAAATAAAAACAACCAAATTTCAATACACATTCATCAGTCATCTAAACGGGTAAGTTGATGTGGATTGCTCTACCATCCACATAGAAAGAAAGTGCTTTGAAGTGGAATACTCTGTCATCCATAGTCAAAACCTTTCTTGGGTTGTTAGGAATTCAACACACCATAGAGAAAAATCAAAACCCGCTGAATAGGAAAGATCTAAAACATGCATCACAAAATTGAGGTAGCTAAATGATCTGAAACATGCATCCAAGGATGCACACAACAAAGTGAAATCTATCAAAAGCCAATCTGAAATCCCCATGTGATTTTCCAAAGATTACGAAGAACTCGAGACAGGGTCAACAACAAGCTCAATGTGGATTCCTCAAACATCTCCACAGGTAAGTTGATTTGGATTCCTCTAACATCCAAATAAAAAGAAAGCTCTTTGAAGTGGATTTCTCTATCATCCATAGTCAAAATCTTTCTTGGGTTGTTACCAACAACACACACCATAGAGAACAATGTAAACCCGTTACAGAGGAACGATGAAGAAATGCAAGATTCTGCACCAAAACGTAGACTAGGACCCAGTAAGTTTTTTCAAACTAAAAAGTAAAAATCAAAACAACCAAGCTTAATGCGCATTCATCAATCATCTAAACAGGTACGTTGATGTGGATTCCTCTACCATCCACATAGAAAGAAAGCGCTTTGAAGTGGAATCCATAGTCAAAACCTTTCTTGGGTTGTTACCAATGCAAGACACCATAGATAAAAATGCAAACCTATTGAATACAAAAGAAGAAGAAATCAAAGATTCCACACTAGGTAAGCAAAATGTTAGATTAGGACTTTCCCACCCAGTAGGTTTTTTAAAACTAAACAGTGAAAATCAAAACAACCAAGATTCTTCCCTTTTTCGACACTAGAGGGAGAGAACAACTATCAAACTATATGAAAGAAGCTCCTATACGATAATATCTGTGTAAAACAAGAGTATAAAGGGTAAATAATATCCAATCTTGTAAGTGGAGTACATCCCGTTAAGAAGAATTAGTTCAGTGCAGATTCCTCATACATCCACACAAGTTGATGTGGATTCCTCTAACATCCACATAGAAAGATAACACATTGAAATGGATTCCTCTATCATCCATAGTCATGCCAAAAACACGCAGTCGTCCACCAATATTCTGTATCCGTGAAACTTTCGCAAAACTGTAACATTACTAATGGGAATGCACAACCACTCAGCAAAATAGCGATTGAATCACAAAATTGAGGTAGCTAAATGATCTGAAACATGGATCTAAGGAGGCATGCAACACAGAGAAATCTATCAAAAGCCAATCTCAAATCCCCATGCCATTCTTCAAAGATTACCAGGATCCCGAGAAAGGGTCCACAACAAGCTCAATGTGGTTTCCTCAAACATCTACACAAGTAGTTGATGTGGATTCCTCTAACATCCACATAAAAAGAAAGCACTTTGAAGTGGATTCCTCTATCATCCATAGTCAAAACCTTTCTTGGGTTGTTGCCAACGGCACACACCATAGAGAAAAACATAAACCCGCTTCTTAGGAACGACGAAGAAATGCAAGATTCTGCACTAGGTAAGCAAAAAGTTAGAGTACAACCTAGTAGGTCTTTTGATACTAAACAGTAAAAATCAAAACAACCAAAGCTCAATGTGCATTCATCAATCATCTAAATAGGTAAGTTGATGTGGATTCCTCTAACATCCACCTAGAAAGAAAGAGCTTTGAAGTAGAATCCTCCATCATCCACAATCAAAACCTTTCTTGGATTGTTACCAATGCAACACACCATAGACAAAAATGTAAACCCACTGAATAGGAAAGATGAAGAAATCCAAGATTCTGCACTAGGTAAGCAAAATTTTAGATTTGGACTTTCGCACCTAGTAAGTTTTTTAAAACTAAACAGTGAAAATCAAAACAATCAAGATTCTTCCCTTTTTCGATACGAGAGGGAGATAACAACTATCAAACTATATGAAACAAGCTCCTATAGAATAATATCTGCGTAAAACGAGAGTATAAAGAGTAAATAACAATAACCAATCTTGTAAGTGGAGTATCTCCCCTTAAGAAGAAATAGTTCAATGCAGATTCCTCATTCATCCACACAAGTTGATGTGGATTCCTCTAACATCCACATAGAAAGAAAACACTTGGAAATGGATTCCTCTATCATCCATGGTCAAGCCAAAAACACGCAATCATCCACTACTATTCTGTCTTCGTGGAACTTCCGCAAAACTGTAACATTACTAGTGGGCATGCGTAAGAACTCAGCGAAATAGCAATTGAATCGCAAAATTGAGGTAGTTAAATCATCTGAAACATGGATCTAAGGAGGCACACAACAAAGAGAAATATATCAAAAGCCAATCTGAAATCCAATTTTCTAAAGATTACCAAGATCTCGAGACAAAGTCCACAACATGCTCAATGAGGATTCCTCAAACATCTACACAGGTAAGTTGATGTGAATTCCTCTAACATCCACATAAAAAGAAAGCACTTTGAAGTGGATTCCTCTCTCATCCATAGTCAAAACCTTTCTAGGGTTGTTACCAATGGCATATACCATAGAGAAAAATGTAAACCCACTACATAGGAATGACAAAATAATGCAAGATTCTGCACTAGGTAAGCAAAAACTTAGATTACGACCCCGTAGGTTTTTTGAAACTAAATAGTAAAAATCAAAACAACCAAGGCTCAATGTGCATTCATCAATCATCTAAATAGGTATGTTGATGTGGATTCCTCTAACATCCACATAAAATGAAAACACTTCGAAATGGATTCCTCTATCATCCATAGTCAAGCCAAAAACACGCAGTGGTCCACTAATATACTGTCTCCGTGAAACTTTCTCAAAACTGTAACATTACTAGTGGGCATGCACAACCACTTAGCGAAATAGAGAATGAATCACAAAATTGAGATAGATAAATGATCTGAAACATGGATCCAAGGAGTGATCTGAAACATGGATCCAAGGAGTAGCTGTCTTGATTTGATTCGCTGTGAGCCACTCACCATGGTGACTCAGTTGGCCTCTTCTGACAACTCGATACAGCAGAATCGAGCGTCCTCTTATTGTCTTCATCCAAGTATCCACAATCTGATCCTCTTGTCAGGAATCTAGAACAACAAACATGCTCTGATCCCACTTGTCAGGATGCGAAACCGGAAACATACAATTGATTACCAAACTTCAAGCAACTTAAATATGCGAAAATAACCAGATTCACCAAGTAACTAGAATTCAGAATAACACAGCATATGAGAGACAATACACAACTTGTATTAACACTTTATACAGAAAAGAATACAATAAAGAAGATGCCACTTCTTCTCCACCACCTTACAGAGGTTTCTCACACCTCAAGTGAACAGTACTTCTTCTCCCCAAAGCTCTCCCTCTCACAGGTCCCAACACCCAACTCAGATACAGAGTTGGTGTTCACCTCCCATGCTCCACGCATAACACAAGTGCTCCACGCACTCCACAAGCACTCCACGTGCTCCACAAGTACTCAAAGTACTTCAAATAGATCTCCCATGAATCTGCAACAACCTGCAATTCAACAGACCATACTTATAGAAGGAACTTCCTTGCCTTCCTCTCTTGCACTATCCGAGTACACACCTGTACTCCAAGTAGATCCTGCCTGATACTGCTCCCTGTTGTGTTGCTGTCTATATGACCTTGCACACCTGCAAATCAAACAACGGTTCTGCTCACCTGTGAACCTCGACCTTGCACACACATACACCTGCAGATCAACGATCTTACTTACCATGTAGATCTCTTATATAGGCCATGCAACTGTGACCAAGATCCTACACTCCTGAAGAACCCAGCTGGCTCTCCAATCCAGCACCAACACACCTGGTACTGTGGCACTAGGAGGAACGCACCATTGCTCTACCTCACACACAGAAGGAGCTTATAATTATGCTCTCTTACTCCCTAGCACACTTTTCCAATACAACCATGAGTCTATTATATAGATCTCATCCAAACAATAATTAGACATCTAATTACAATAATTAGATCCGCAGCTCTCAGTCTAAAATTAGATCTATTCATGCAAACACTTGGTTCGTTAGCTAACTGCCCGTAAATAGCTCGCAGTCGAACCACACAGGCGACCGACGTCGGTCCCTGTCTGCCTGGGGTCGCCGACGCTGGCCGATCTCTGACCGACGTCGGTTGCCTTCCTGCCCTATCCTGCCGACATCGGTTGGCCTGACCGACGCCGGTGTCTCTGACACTCAGCAACTCTCCTGCAACCTCCTCTCCTGTTTGCATCAGTGAAGCTTTTAGCTCCACAATCCTAACACCTCTTCTACTGGAGCAAGACTCTGTGGATGCAGCGCATCAATGTCTAGTTGTTCTGCCACAACTGATGTGTCCAATAGAGGTGGGTGATATGGTTTGAGGAGCTCCACATTGAATATTGGATGCAGACCAAGGTACGCTGGTAGGTTCAACTCAAAAGCATTTTCTACAACTTTTTTGGTGATGGTGTATGGACCATATCGTAGAGGCCAAGTCTTTCTATGTGGGCCTGCAAGCCGTTCCTTCTGAAGCCGTAACCAAACCTTATCACCCACAGAAAAATGGTGTGCAATCCTATGTTTGTCATGGCATAGCTTATACTTCTGATTCATCTTCTCCAGGATGTCGTGAACTTGTTCCTGGATATACTACATGTGTTCAATAAACTTGGTCGCTTTTGCTACCTCAGAGCTTCCATGCGCTGTGTAGTCCATGATGGAGAATGGAATAGCTATATCAATTGGTGCCATGGGTTGGAACCCGAAACATACTTGGAAGGGATTGTGCTTGGTCAAGTTGTGCAATTCTCGATTGTATCCGTGTTGGATGAACGGAAGCCCCTCGTCCCATGTGCGTGGGTGTTTGGAGTGATACATCTGAATCATGTGAACAATCAAGCGATTGACCACCTCGGTCTAACCATCAGTCTGTGGATGGAAGGCTATGGACTTCATCAGCTTAGTATCCATCCTTTTCCATAGAGCGGAGCAAAAGATGCTCAGCAACCTGCTATCTCGATTTGAGACAATGGACTTGGGGAGACCAAAATGGAGCCATACACGACTAAAATATAGTTGAGCAGTTTCCTCAGTAGACATTTTTTTCTTACAAGCAAGCATAATAGCCATTTTTGAAAAACGATCAACTACCACAAAAATACAATCCTTGCCATGTTTGGAAGTGGGCAAACCTGAGAGGAAATCCATTGAGACGGATTCCCAAGACCTGGTGGGCGGCTTAGGTAATACGCAGCCGTATTTGAGATCCCCTTTTTGTGTTTGATTATCAAGTGGAATTGCTGAAGACACATGGCCCACTTTTGGTGCCTCTCATTTCGTAGTTTGCTTTGTGTCTAGATGAATTCCAATGGTCTGTGGTCAGTGTGGATGACCGTGTCTTTCCCCAAGATGTAGTGTTTCCAGTGTTTGCAGGCTTGTACAATGGCATAGAGCTCCTTATCATATGTTGGATATTTCTTGACTGCATCAGTGAAAGTTTCACTGTGGTATGCAATAAGATGGCCATGTTGCATGATGACAGCTCCCACGGCATACTCAGATGCATCTGTCATCAAATCAAACGGTTGATGCAAATCTGGCAAGGCAAGGACAGGGGCTAAGTAGAGTCTGTTCTTCAAATTCTCAAATGCCCTTTGCTATACTTCGCACCACTGAAATGTAGCTTTAGCTCCTTCCTTTAGTCACTTGGGTTAGTGACCAAGCAACGTGTGAAAATCTAAGAACAAACCTGCGGTAGAAATTTGCAAGGCCCAAAAAGCTGCGAAGCTATGTGAGGGTCCTTGGTGTGGGCCATTCTCGAATAACCCAAATCTTTTTTGGATCGATGTGGACCCCTTCCTCATTCACAACGTACCCGAGGTACTGAATTGTTGCCATTCTAAATGTGCATTTGTCAAGATTTGCGTACAACCTGTGCTACTAAAGAGTTTGAAGCACCTTACGGACATGTTGCAAATGGTCTTCCCATGTTTTGCTATAGATGAGAATGTCATATAAGTAGACCACCATGAATGAGTTGGTGAAGGGTCGTAGGATGTCATCCATCATCCTCATGAAGGTTGCAGGTGCGTTAGGCCAAAAGGCATAACCAACCATTCAAAGAGCCCCTCCTTAGCTTTGAATGCAGTTTTCTAGACATCAGTGGGATCGATGGGAATTTGGTGATAACCAAATTTGAGATCCATTTTGGTGAAGAACTTCACACCACGGAGCTGGTCCAGTAGGTCATCGATTATGGAGAGAGGGTAGTGATTCCTCACAAAGATTTTATTCAGGGCTCGGTAGTCAATGCAAAGCCTCCATGTTCCATCTTTCTTTGGTGCCAAGACAATCAGGCTACCACAAGGTGAAGAGCTTGCCCTGATGTGACCCCTTTTGATCAATTCTTGAATCTGTCTTTTTATCTCATCATTCTCCAAAACTGATCTGCGATACACAGGACTGTTAGGCAAAGGTGATCCTGGGATTAAATCGATAGAATGTTTTACCTAGCAATGCAGTGGAACTCCTGTGGGTGACTTGAATAAGTCAGCATATTCCCCTGTGATTCGTCCTATCTGCTCTTGTTGTTGTGTTGATTGTGTAGTTAGGACGCAACATCAGCCTCCTTGGATCTCTGTGGTTTGACCATCGTGAGAACAAATTGCTTTGTCTTCTCCACCAATCTCTTGCATTGCTTAGCACTGATCAAGGAAACAAATGTGGAAGGTGGTACCTCTGGTACCCTATAGCACCGTGTTCCAAGAGTGAGGGTGATCCTTCGGGTTCGAGATTCATAAATGCCATGCCGCTCATACATGAACGATTGACCAAGGAGGGCATCACAAACGTCTAGGTTGACCACATCACACAAGACTTCATCCTGGAATGGTTTTATAGCATATGAAAGAAGACATTGGTGGGTGACACGAAGGTCTCTCCCTGGGATTAACCACCCAATACTATATGGCTTTGGATGAGGCTTCATGGATAGACCTAGACTTTTCACAACTTTAGCCGAGATTAAGTTCTTTTGACTCTCGCTATCAAGAATGAAATGCAGAGGCTTATCTTTTACCCATAATTTGGAGTGAAGCAATCTTTCTTTGTCATCTGGTCTTTCCTCACGAGTTTGTGACGAAGCGACGATGGTGTCAGGCTCAGAATCTACAATTTCTTCTTCGTCCTCTTTGGCTGTAGGTTGCGTATGAGGCAGAGTAGTAGACGTCGAGCATTGTGACTCAGAGAGCAGTGACATGATGGCTCGACATTCTTCTTTGGAGTGAGCTCCAATTTTGTGGTAATCACACGATTTTCCAACCTTCCCCTTTTGGGATTTCTTATCCTAAAAATCCTTCTGCTTCCAGTTTTGGCCTCGTGTTTGACCTTCCTTGTCGCTTTTCCCTTTTGAGGGTTGATTCTTCATATTCTTCCTGTCATGCTTGTGTTCAATCTTCACTACAAATTTATATGCCTCACCGAGGGTTTCGAAATTAAAGAGTTCCATTTCCTGTCGGATGTACCATTGTAGTCCACCACAATATTTGAGAGTTTTATGTTTCTCACTGTCTTCAATGCCCAATCTTGCAGACAAAGAATGAAAAGCGTCTGTGTAATCTTGCATAGATTGGTCCTTGCCTTGGCAGAGTTGTTGCCACTGTATATACAGATCATCATACACACTGAGGAGATAGCATTCTTCTCTTACTGCTTCTATAAAATCATCCCAGGTGGGTTCCACCCTAAGGCCAATGATATCCAAATTGAACCTCTTTTTGTACAGTTCCCACAAGTTTTTCACGGGCAATGATGATTTCAACAGAGCAAAAGTGATCTTTTCTCCATCGGTGAACTTATTTACCGAGAAGTAGGACGACAGTTGGTCCAACCAATTTTCCACCGCATCAGCATTGATTTTACCTAAAAATGTGGGAATATAAAAATTTACCTGAACCTTGAAGGGTGTTGGGGCACTGAAAGGAAGCTCCCTTGATGAGGCGCCCGATTGTGTAGCCGCAGAGCTAGAATTTCCTATCGGAAGCGTTTGAAGAATTTGAGCAAATTGTTGGAGCATCTGCGCTTGTTACCGCTAGAGGGCTTCATTCACCATTTCCTTGAAGGGATAAGATGTCTCGATGTCGTCTGCCATTTGAGGTCATTTGGTGTGCACAGGGGGAGCGTCTAGAAGCTCTATCGCTTCCCACCCAAGTTTCTTGTATCTTGACCTCGTCCTCGGGAACATACACTCTCAAGACAAACCGCTCCGATACCACTGATCTAAAACTCAAAGGTTTTGGTTGACAAATATTGCAATAGCATAGAAATAACACAATAACAAGAGATTCTCTGAGAAGAGACATCGTATTACTTAACAACCGCAATACAAAACAAGTGCTTATCTTTGCGAAGAGATGTTTGCCATCCCCTTTTGGTTTACAATGCATTTATACATATGTTTGAAAACCAATGCGGAAGATTACGTGGCTCGAGGAAAATAACGGGTGATGACTTAACATCCCAGCATTGAGACAATATAAAGCTTGAGGACATACGTCCCGACATTAAAACAATGCAACACTCAAGGATATAACATTAAGACAATGCAACGCTCGAGGACAAAACAAAATGAGAACAATACAAATGTCGAGGAATTAACCGCCACCAAATGGTCACTTCGAGTTGTTGCCCGGATCAAGGCGGCACACAACAAAGAGAAATCTATCCAAAGCCAATGTCAAATCCCCATGCAATTTTCCAAAGATTACCAAGATCCCGAGACAGGTTCCACAACAAGCTCAATGTGGATTCCTCAAACATCTACAAAGCTAAGTTGATGTGGAATCCTCTAACATCCACATAAAAAGAAATCACTTTGAAGTGGATTCCTCTATCATCCATAGTCAAAACCTTTCTTGGGTTGTTACCAACAGCACACACCATAGAGAAAAATGTAAACCCACTACATAGGAACGACGAAGAAATGCAAGATTCTGCACTAGGTAACTAAAAAGTAAGTTTACGACCTAGTAGGTTTTCTGAAACTAAACAGTAAAAATCAAAACAACCAAAGCTCAATGCGCAATCACCAATCATCTAAACAGGTAAGTTGATGTGGATTCCTATAAAATCCACATAGAAAGAAAGCGCTTTGAAGTGGAATCCTCTATCCTCCACAGTCAAAACTTTTCTTGGGTTGTTAACAATGCAACACACCATAGAGAAAAATGTAAACCCCTTGAATAGGAAAGACGAAGAAATCCAAGATTCCACACTAGGTAAGCAAAATGTTAGATTAGGAATTTCCCACCTAGTAGATTTTTGAAAACTAAATAGTGAAAATCAAAACAACCAAGATTCTTGCCTTTTTCGACACAAGAGGTTAATAACAACTATCAAACTATATGAAAAAAGCTCCTATACGATAATATCTGTGTAAAACTAGAGTATAAAGGGTAAATAATAACAACCAATCTTGTAAGTGGAGTATCTCCCCTTAAGAAGAAATAGTTCGATGCAGATTCCTCATACATCCACACAAGTTGATGTGGATTCCTCTAACATCCACATAGAAAGAAAACACTTTGAAATGGATTCCTATATCATCCATGGTAAGGCCAAAAACACGATGTCGTCCACTAGTATTCTATCTCTGTGAAACTTCTGCAAAACTGTAAAATTACTAATGGGCATGCACAACAACTTAGTGAAATAGCGATTGAATCACAAAACTGAGGTAAACTAAATGATATGAAACATGCATCCAAGGAGGCACACAACAAAGAGAAATCTATCAAAAGCAAATCTCAAATCCTTATGCGATTTTCCAAAGATTACCAAGATCCTGAGACAGGGTCCACAACAAGCTCAATGTGGATTCTTCAAACATCTACACAGGTAAGTTGATGTGGATTCCTCAAACATCCACATAAAAAGAAAGCACTTTGAAGTGGATTCCTCTATCATCCATAGTCGAAACCTTTCTTGGGTTGTTACCAAGGACACAGACCATAGAGAAAAATGTAAACCCGCTAAATAGGAATAACGAAGAAATGCAAGATTTCGTACCAAGTAAACAAAATGTTAGATTAGGACTCAGTAGGTTTTTTGAAACTAAACAGTAAAAATCAAAACAACCAAGCTCAATGTGCATTCATCAATCATCTATCCAGGTAAGTTGATGTGGATTCCACTAACAATGCAACGCACCATACAGAAAAATGTAAACCCACAGAATAGGAAAGACGAAGAAATCCAAGATTCCACACTAGGTAAGCAAAATGTTAGATTAGGAATTTCCCACCCAATAGGTTTTTAAAAACTAAACAGTGAAAATCAAAACAACCAAGATTCTTCCCTTTTTTGACATGAGAGGGAGATAACAACTATAAAACTATATGAAACAAGCTCCTATACGATAATATCTATGTAAAACAAGAGTATAAAGGGTAAATAATAACAACCAATCTTGTAAGTGGAGTATCTCTCCTTAAAGAGAAATAGTTCAATGCAAATTCCTCATACATCCAAACATGTTGATGTGGATTCCTCTAACATCCACATAGAAAGAAAACATTTTGAAATGGATTCCTCTATCATCCATCGTCAAGCCAAAAACACGCAGTCGTCCACTAATATTCTGTCTCCGTGGAACTTCCGTAAAAATGTAACATTGCTAGTGGGCATGCACAATCAGTCAGCGAAATAGTGATTGAATCAAAATATTGACATAGCTAAATGAACTGAAACATGGATCCGAGGAGGCACACAACAAAGAGAAATCTATCAAAAGCCAATCTCAAATCCTCATGCGATTTTCTAAACATTACCAAGATCCTGAGAAAGGGTCCACAACAAGCTCAATGTGGATTCCTCCAACATCTACACAGGTAAGTTGATGTGGAATCCTCTAACATTCACATAAAAAGAAAGCACTTTGAAGTGGATTCCTCTATCATCCATAGTCAAAACCATTCTTGGGTTGTTACCAACGGCACACACCATAGAGAAAAATGTAAACCCACTACATAGGACCGACGAAAAAATGCAAGATTTCGCACTATTAAGCAAAAAGCTAAATTACGACCCAGCAGGTTTTTTGAAACTAAAAGTAAAAATCAAAACAACCAAGCTCAATGTGCATTCATCAATCATCTAAACACGTAAGTTGATGTGGATTACTCTAACATCCACATCGAAAAAAAACGCTTTGAAGTGGAATCCTCTATCATCCACAATCAAAACCTTTCTTGGGTTGTTACAAATGCAACACACCATAGAGAAAAATGTAAATCCACTGAATAGGAAAGACGAAGAAATCCAAGATTCCACACTGGCTAAGCAAATTGTTAGATTAGGACTTTCCCACCCAGTAGGTTTTTTCAAACTAAACAGTGAAAATCAAAACAACCAAGATTCTTCCCTTTTTCGACACTAGAGGGAGATAACAACTATCAAACTATATGAAACAGTATCTCCCCTTAAGAAGAAATAGTTCAATGCATATTCCTCATACATCCACACAAGTTGATGTGGATTCCTCTAACATCCACATAGAAAGAAAACACTTTGAAATGGATTCATCTATCATCCATAGTCAAGCCAAAAACACGCAATTGTCCACTAATATTCTCTCCGTGAAACTTCCGCAAAACTGTAACATTACTAGTGCGCATGCACAGCCACTCAGTGTAATAGTGATTGAATCACAAAATTGAGGTAGCTAAATGATCTGAAACATGGATCCAAGGACGCAAACTATAAAGAGAAAAATTTAAACCCGCTACATAAGAATGACGAAGAAATGCAAGAATTTCGCACTAGGTAAGCAAAAACATAGATTACGACCCAATAGGTTTTTTGAAACTAAACAGTAAAAATCAAAACAACCAAAGCTCAATGCGCATTCATCAATCATCTAAACAGGTAAGTTGATGTGGATTCCTCTAACATCCACATAGAAAGAAAGCACTTTGAAGTGGAATCCTCTATCATCCACAGTCAAAACCCTTCTTGGGTTGTTACCAATGCAACACACCATAGAGAAAAATGTAAACCCACTGAATAGGAAAGACGAAGAAATCAAAGATTCCACACTAGATAAGCAAAATATTAAATTAGGACTTTCCCACCCAGTACGCTTTTTAAAACTAATCAGTGAAAATCAAAACAACCAAGATTCTTCCCTTTTTCAACACGAGAGGGAGATAACAACTATCAAACTATATGAAACAAGCTCCTATACAATAATATTTGTGTAAAACAAGAGTATAAAGGGTAAATAATAACAACCAGTCTTGCAAGTGGAGTATCTCCCCTTAAGAAGAAATAGTTCAATGCAAAATCCTTATACATCCAAACAAGTTGATGTGGATTCCTCTAACATCCACATAGAGAGAAAACACTTTGAAATGGATTCCTCTATCATCCATCGTCAAGGCAAAAACACGCAGTCGTCCACTAATATTTTGTCTCCATGGAACTTCCGTAAAACTGTAACATTACTAGTGGGCATGCACAATCACTCAACGAAATAGTGATGGAATCATAAAATTGAGGTAGCTAAATGATCTGAAACATGGATCCAAGGAGGCACACAACACAGAGAAATTTATCAAAAGCCAATCTCAAATCCTCATGCAATTTTCTAAACATTACCAAGATCTCAAGACAGGGTCCACAACAAGCTCAATCTGGATTCCTCAAACATCTACACAGGTAAGTTGATGTGGATTCCTCTAACATCCACATAAAAAGAAAGCACTTTGAAGTGGATTCCTCTATCATCCATAGTCAAAACCTTTCTTGTGTTGTTACCAACAACACACAACATAGAGAAAAATGTAAACCCGCTACATAGAAATGATGGAGAAATGCAAGATTCTGCACTATGTAAGCAAAAAGTTAGAGTACGACCCAGTAGGTTTTTTGAAACTAAACAGTAAAAATCAAAACAAACAAAATTAATCCGCATTCATCAATCATCTAAATAGGTAAGTTGATGTGGATTCCTCTAACATCCACATAGAAGGAAAGCACTTTGAAGTGGAATCCTCTATCATCCACAGTCAAAACCTTTCTTTGGTTGTTACCAATGCAAAACACCATAGAGAAAAATGTAAACCCACTGAATAGGAAAGACGAAGAAATCCAAGATTCCACACTAGGTAAGCAAAATGTTAGATTAGGACTTTCCCACCCAGTAGGTTTTTTAAAACTAAACAGTGAAAATCAAAACAACCAAGATTCTTCCCTTTTACTACACGAGAGGTTGATAACAACTATCAAACTATATCAAACAAGCTCCTATACGATAATATCTGTGTAAAACAAGAGTATAAAGGGTAAATAATGAAAACCAATCTTTTATGTGGAGTATCTCCCCTTAAGAAGAAATAGTTCAATGCAGATTCCTCATACATCAACACAAGTTGATGTGGATTCCTCTAACACCCACAGAGAAAGAAAACACTTTGAAATGGATTCCTCTATCATCCATAGTCAAGCCAAAAACACGAAGCCGTCCACTAATATTCTGTCTCCGTGGAACTTCCGCAAAACTATAACATTACTAGTGGGCATGCACAACCACTCAGTGAAATAGTGATTGAATCACAAAATTGAGGTAGTTAAATGATCTAAAACATGGATCCAAGGAGGCACACAACAAAGAGAAATCTATCAAAAGCCAATCTCGAATCCCCGTGCGATTTTTCAAAGATTACCAAGATCCCGACACAACGTCCACAACAAGCTCAATGTGCAATCATCAATCATCTAAATAGGTAAGTTGATGTGGATTCTTCTAACATCCACATAGAAAGAAAGCGCTTTGAAGTGGAATCCTTTATCATCCACAGTCAAAACCTTTCTTGGGTTGTTACCAATGCAACACACCATAGAGAAAAATGTAAACCCACTGAATAGGAAAGACGAAGAAATCCAAGATTCCACACTAGGTAAGCAAAATGTTAGATTAGGACTTTCCCACCCAGTAGGTTTTTTAAAATTAAACATTGAAAATCAAAACAACCAAGATTCTTCCCTTTTTCGCCATGAGAGGGAGATAACAACTATCAAATTGTATGAAACAAGCTCCTATACGATAATATCTGTGTAAAACAATAGTATAAAGAGTAAATAATAACCAATCTTGGAAGTAAAGTATCTCCCCTTAAGAAGAAATAGTTCAATGCAGATTCCTTATACATCCACACACGTTGATGTGGATTCCTCTAACCTCCACATAGAAAGAAAACACTTTGAAAAGGATTCCTCTATCATCCATAGTCAAGCCAAAAAGGGGCAGTCGTAAACTAATTTTCTGTCTCCGTCGAACTTCTGCAAAACTGTAACATTACTAGTGGGCATGCACAATCACTCAGCGAAATAGTGATGGAATCACAAAATTGAGGTAGCTAAATGATCTGAAACATGGATCCAAGGAGGCACACAACAAAGATAAATCTATCGAAAGCCAATCTCAAATTCCCATGCGATTTTCCAATCATTACCAAGATGCCGAGACAAGGTCCACAACAAGCTCAATGTGGATTCCTCAAACATCTACACGGGTAAGTTGATGTGGATTCCTCTAACATCCACATAAAAAGAAAGCACTTTGAATTGGAATCCTCTATCATCCATAGTCAAAACCTTTCTTGGGTTGTTACCAACAGCAGACACCATAGAGAAAAATGTAAACCCCCTACATAGGAATGCTAAAGAAATGCAAGATTCTGCACTATGTAAGCAAAAATATAGATTAGGACCTTGTAGGTTTTTTGAAACTAAACAGTAAAAATCAAAACAATCAAGCTCAATGCACATTCATCAATCATATAAACAAGTTAGTTGATGTGGATTCCTCTAACATCCACATAGAAAGAAAGCGCTTTGAAGTGGAATCCTCTATCATCCACAGTCAAAACCTTTCTTGGGTTGTTACCAATGCAACACACCATAGAGAAAAATGTAAACCCACTGAATAGGAAAGACGACGAAATCCAAGATTCCACACTAGGTAAGCAAAATGTTAGATTAGGACTTTCCCACCCAGTAGGTTTTTTAAAACTAAATAGTGAAAATCAAAACAACCAAGATTCTTCCCTTTTTCGACACGAGAGGAAGATAACAACTATCAAACTATATGAAACAAGCTCATATACGATAATATCTGTGTAAAACAAGAGTATCAAGGGTAAATAATAACAACCAATCTTGTAAGTGGAGTATCTCCCCTTAAGAAGAAATTGTTCAATGCAAATTCCTCATACATCCAAACAAGTTGATGTGGATTCCTCTAACATCCGCATAGAAAGAAAAAACTTTGAAATGGATTCCTTTATCATCCATCGTCAAGCCAAAAACACGCAGTCATCCACTAATATTCTGTCTCCGTGGAACTTCCGTAAAACTGTAACATTACTAGTGGGCATGCACAATCAATCAGCAAAATAGCGATGGAATCAAAATATTGAGGTAGCTAAATGATCTGAAACATGGATCCAAGGAGGCACGCAACAAGGAGAAATCTATCAAAATCCAATCTCAAATTTCCATGTGATTTTATAAACATTACCAAGATCCCGAGACAGGGTCCACAACAAGCTCAATGTGGATTCCTCAAACATCTACACAGGTAAGTTGATGTGGACTCCTCTAACATCCACATAAAAAGAAAGCACATTGAAGTGGATTCCTCTATCATCCATAGTCAAAACCTTTCTTGAGTTGTTACCAACGGCACACACCATAGATAAAAATGTAAACCCACTGCATAGGAATGACGAAGAAATGCAAGATTCCGCACTATGTAAGCAAAAAGTTGGATTAGGACCCGGTAGCTTTTTCAAAACTAAATAGTAAAAATCAAAACAATCAAGCTCAATGTGCATTCATCAATCATCTAAACAGGTAAGTTGATGTGGATTCCTTTAACATCTACATCGAAAGAAACTGCTTGGAAGTGGAATCCTCTATCATCCACAGTAAAAACCTTTCTTGGGTTGTTACCAATGCAACACACCATAGAGAAAAATGTAAACCCACTGAATAGGAAAGACGAAGAAATCCAAGATTCCACACTAGGTAAGCAAAATGTTAAATTAGGAATTTCCCACCCAGTAGGTTTTTGAAAACTAAACAATGAAAATCAAAACAACCAAGATTCTTCCCTTTTTCAACACGAGAGGGAGATAACAACTATCAAACTATATTTCAAGTGTGGCATAGTGTATATTTCTTCAGCAATTTGCATAAGTGTTAAGAGTTTTCTCCCTTCCCAAATTCTGTTTTGTACCTAGTTGCTATATTGTCTTTGTGCAGGTCATGTTAAAGTGTTCATTATTGTCTTTTGCTGAAATTGTAAGTGGATGTTAGGTGGCTGCAAAGTGTCTTGTATCGGAACTCTCTCCATCGTTTTCCCTAAGGTTTTAGTTATTAGATCGAACCTCGACATGAAATACTTATGCAGAAGTTATTAATTGAAATCTAAGGTCTTCCTTCTCTCTTGTTCGTTCAGTGTTCAAGGTTCCAAGCTGAGTAGGATCATAATTCTGGTGTATCACCCCCTTTTAGGTAGGATTTCCCCTCTAAGTTTCTTTTCTCCCTTTTCCATGACAATCTGCAGCGTAGAGTAGGAATCTTCATTAATACATCATACAGGAACCAGCGTTCTCTGCAGGTTTTTCTCACTATTGAGGCACCCACCCTGGTAAGGAGATCCCATTGTTTCAGCCGGATAGAGGACTGGCCGTTTCGCGCACTTCCTCAAATCAGGGCACAGCTCCAGGTTCACAACAGGGCCACAACAAGCTCAATGTGGATTCCTCAAACATCTACACAGATAAGTTGATGTGGATTTCTCTAACATCCACATAATAAGAAAGCACTTTGAAGTGGATTCCTCTATCATCCATAGTCAAAACCTTTCTTGGGTTGTTACCAACGGCACACACCATAGAGAAACATGTAAACCCGTTACATAGGAACGACAAAGAAATGCAAGATTCCGCACTAGGTAAGCAAAAAGTTAGATTAGGACCCGATAGGTTTTTTAAAACTAAACAGTAAAAATCAAACCAACCAAGCTCAATGCGCATTCATCAATCATCTAAACAAGTAAGTTGATGTGGATTCCTCTAAAATCCACATAAAAATAAAGCACTTTGAAATGGAATCCTCTATCAAACTATATGAAACAAGCTCCTATACGATAATATTTGTGTAAAACAAGAGTATAAAGGGTAAATAATAACAACCAATCTTGTAAGTGGACTATCTCCCCTTAAGAAGAAATAGTTCAATGCAAATTCCTCATACATCCACACAAGTTGATGTGGATTCCTCTAATATCCACATAGAAAGAAAACACTTTGAAATGGATTCCTCTATCATCCATAGTCAAGCCAAAAACACGCAGGCGTCCACTAATATTCTGTCTCCATGGAACTTCCTCAAAACTGTAACATTACTAGTGGGCATGCACAACCACTCAGCGAAATAGCAATTGAATCACAAAATTAAGGTAGCTAAATGATCTGAAACATGGATCCAAGGCAGCACACAACAAAGAGAAATCTATCAAAAGCCAATCTACAATCCCCATGCGATTTTCCAAAGATTACCAAGATGCCGAGACAGGGTCCACAACAAGCTCAATGTGGATTCCTCAAACATCTACACAGGGAAGTTGATGTGGATTTCTCTAACATCCACATAAAAAGAAAGCACTTTGAAGTGGTTTCTTCTATCATCCAGAGTCAAAACCTTTCTTGGGTTGTTACCAACGGCACACACCATAGAGAAAAATGTAAACCCACTACATAGGAACGATGAAGAAATGCAAGATTTCGCACTAGGTAAGCAAAAAGTTAGTTTAGGACCCAGTAGGTTTTTTTAAACTAAACAGTGAAAATCAAAACAACCAAGCTCAATGCGAATTCATCAATCATCTAAAGAGGTAAGTTGATGTGGATTCCTCTAACATCCACATAGAAAGAAAGCACTTTGAAGTGGAATCCTCTATCATCCACAGTCAAAACCTTTCTTGGCTTCTTACCAATGCAACATGTTGTCAACCTGGAGCTGCGCCCTGATTCGTGGACATGCAGGAAAAGGCCAGTCCTCTATCTGACTGAAACAATGGGATCTTCTCACGAGGGTGGGTGCCTCGATAGTGAGAAGAACCTCCAGAGAAGGCTGGTTCTTGTATGATGTATCAATGAAGATCCCTACTCTACACAGCTGACTTCCATGGAAAAGGGAGAAAGAAAACTTAAAAGGGAAATCCTACCTAAAAGAGGGGTGATACACCAGAACTATGATCTTACTCAGCTTGGAACCTTGAACACTGAGCGAACAAGAGAGAAGGAAGACCTTAAACTTCAATTTAATCACTCGTGCATAAGTATTTCTGTTGTGTCATAAGCCATTCTGAAGGATTCATTTTTGCCTATAACTTAGCTTTTATCTTTTGCCTTTTGCCCACTTGGCTTTGTCTTTGGGCTTTGTTTGGCGATTTTGCTGGTATTCTTCCAAATTCCTTCAGACAAAAAGTCCGAAGGAATTTATTTTTTCCTTGTCTTCGTCTTTGCAGTGAGCCTTTCGGCAGCCAGTGCAGGTGTCTTCTTGCAGCAGTCCGCGTTAGCATTCATGTGGCCTCCAGTAGTCCAATCGTCTTCTAGCCGTGCCTTAGCTAGTCTACGTGTCATCCAGCATCCAAGTTAGCATCCATGTGGCAGTCCACGTTGTCTATGTGTCAGTCCGCATGGCCTCCGGTAGGCAGTGCAAGTCGGAAGAATTGGAGGCACCCAAATTTTTTGCAAAAGCTTGTGTTTTTCTTACACCTGCCCGCCCTTTGGAATTATTGGAAGCGTCCCTTCCGAAGGGTACCCTGCCCTTCGGAAGTCTTGAAACTGCCTTCTCCTTGCACTTTTGAATTCTTTCGAAATTCCTTCTAAGTGCTTTAAACATTTGACTGAGTCCGTGGATTCATTTTGGCTGTGCTCTTGGCTCTGTGGACATTGCCGAATTCCTTCTGAAGAAATTCTAATTGCCTAGCCCTTTTTTTATTAATGTGCCTTTCGACAGGGAACGCGTCCTCCGCCAGCCTGTAGTCCAGTCAGCAGTCCACGACAAGGTGTCAGTCCAGTCATCAGTCCACGATAAGGTGTCAGTCCAGTCAACAGTCCACGACAAGGTGTCAGTCCAGCCAATAGTGCATATGGCCTCCAACTGTCTTTGCTGGCCATTTGATTGAACTGCTCGTTAAACCAATGCTTTGAACTAGGACGTTGAACCAAATTTTGGTTCAACCGTTCAAAGCCGATGTATTAACACGTTGAATTGATTAATTGAACTATGTTGAACCATTTGACGTTGAACCAAGGCTTTGAACCAATGTTTGAACTAAACGTTGAACCTCTCGTTGAACCAATGTTTGGTTTAACGGTTCAAACAAAGCCTTGAACCTACTGATGAACCGTTTGATTGAACCAAAGAAGTGAACTTGTGAATTCTAGACAAGAATCTGAAGAAGCTTTACCAGACCCTGCACTCTCTGAACTGGTTTTGAACCTTTGAACCCCTTGAACCCGTTGAACCAAAATGGTTCAATGGTTCAATGGTTCGCTTCTTGCCTAGAAGCTTGCTGATGGATGCTTTGGTTGAACCTTCGCATCGAACAAATCTTGAAAATGACTGAGTGCTGGAAACTTGTTCTTTTGAGAGCTTGCCAAAGGAAAACAGTGCATTCTTCCTTACTTGGCTAGAGACGATAACTTTCCAAGTGGCAAAAAAGCTGACTCGTGGAAGATTTGTCAACACAACACACCATAGAGAAAAATGTAAACCCACTGAATAGGAAAGACGAAGAAATCCAAGATTCCACACTAGGTAAGCAAAATGTTAGATTAGGACTTTCCCACCCAGTAGGTTTTTTAAAACTAAATAGTGAAAATCAAAACAACCAAGATTCATCCCTTTTTCGACACGAGAGGGAGATAACAACTATCAAACTATATCAAACAAGCTCCTATACGATAATATCTGTGTAAAACAAGAGTATAAAAGGTAAATAATAACAACCAATCTTGTAAGTAGAGTATCTCCCCTGAAGAAGAAATTGTTCAATGCAAATTCCACATACATCCACACAAGTTGATGTGGAATCCTCTAACATCCGCATTGAAAGAAAACACTTTGAAATGCATTCCTCTATCATCCATCGTCAAGCCAAAAACATGCAGTCGTCCACTAATATTCCGTCTCCATGGAACTTCCATAAAACTGTAACATTACTAGTGGGGATGCACAATCACTCAGCGAAATAGCGATGGAATCACAAAATTGATGTAGTTAAATGCTCTGAAACATAGATCCAAGGAGACACACAACAAAGAGAAATCTATCAAAAGCCAATCTCAAATCCCCATGCGATTTTCTAAACATTACCAAGATCCCGAGACAAGGTCCACAACAAACTCAATGTGGATTCCTCAAACATTTAAATAGTTAAGTTGATGTGGCTTCCTCTAACATCCACATAAAAAGAAAGCACTTTGAAGTGGATTCCTCTATCATCCATAGTCAAAACCTTTCTTGCGTTGTTACCAACGACACACACCATAGAGAAAAATGTAAACCCACTACATAGGAACGACGAAGAAATGCAAGATTCCGCACTATGTAAGCAAAAAGTTACATTAGGACACGGTAGGTTTTTTGAAACGAAACAGTAAAAATCAAAACAATCAAGCTCAATGCGCATTCATCAATCATCTAAACAAGTAAGTTGATGTGGATTCCTTTAACATCCACATCAAAAGAAAGCGCTTTGAAGTGGAATCCTCTATCATCCACAGTCAAAACCTTTCTTGGGTTGTTACCAATGCAACACACCATAGAGAAAAATGTAAACCCAATGAATAGGAAATACAAAGAAATCCAAGATTCCACACTAGGTAAGCAAAATGTTAGATTAGGACCTTCCCACCCAGTAGGATTTTTAAAAAACTAAACAGTGAAAATCAAAACAACCAAGATTCTTCCCTTTTTCGACACGAGAGGGAGATAACAACAATCAAACTATATTTCAAGCGTGACATAGTGTATATTTCTTCGGCGATTTACATAAGTGGTAGAGTTTTCAACCTTTCCAAATTATGTTTCGTACCTAATTGCCATATTGTCCTTGTGCAGGTCATGTTAAAGTGATCATTATTGTCTTTTGCTGAAATTGTAAGTGGATGTTAGGTGGCTGCAAAGTGTCTTGCATCGGACCTCTCTCCATCATTTTCCCTCAGGTTTTATTTATTAGATCGAACCTCTACATGAAATAATTATGCACCTGTGATTAATTGAAGTCTAAGGTCTTCCTTCTCTCTTGTTCATTCAGTGTTCAAGGTTCCAAGCTGAGTAGGATCATAATTCTAGTATATCACCCCCTTCTAGGTAGGATTTCCCCCTTTAAGTTTCCTTTCTCCCTTTTCCACGACAGTAAGCAGCGTAGAGTAGGAATCTTCATTGATACATCATATAGGAACCAGCCTTCTCTAGAGGTTCTTCTCACTATTAAGGCACCCACCCTCGTGAGGAGATCCCATTATTTCAGCCGGATAGAGGACTGGTCGTTTCGCGCACGTCTTTGAATCAGGGCGCAGCTCCAGGTTGACAACAAGTCCACAACCAGCGCAATGTGGATTCCTCAAACATCTACACAGATAAGTTGATGTGGATTCCTCTAACATCCACATAAAAAGAAAGCACTTTGAAGTGGATTCCTCTATCATACATAGTCAAAACCTTTCTTGGGTTGTTACCAACAGCACACACCATAGAGAAAAATGTAAATCCGTTACATAGGAACGACGAAGAAATGCAAGATTCTGCACTAGGTAAGCAAAAAGTTAGATTAGGACCCGATAGGTTTTTAAAAAATAAACAGTAAAAATCAAAATAACCAATCTCAATGCGCATTCATCAATCATCTAAACAGGTAATTTGATGTGGATTCCTCTAAAATCCACATAGAAAGAAAGCGCTTTGTAATGGAATCCTCTATCATCCATAGTCAAAACCTTTCTTGGGTTGTTACCAATGCAACAAACCATAGAGAAAGATGTAAACCCTTTGAATAAGAAAGACGAAGAAATCCAAGATTCCACAATAGGTAAGCAAAATGTTAGATTAGGACTTTCCCACCCAGTAGGTTTTTTAAAACTAAACAGTGAAAATCAAAACAACCAAGATTCTTCCCTTTTTCAACATGAGAGGGAGATAGCAACTATCAAACTATATCAAACAAGCTCCTATACGATAATATCTGTGTAAAACAAGAGTATAAAGGGTAAATAATAAAAACCAATCTTTTATGTGGAGTATCTCCCCTTAAGAAGAAATAGTTCAATGCAGATTCCTCATACATCCACACATGTTGATATGGATTCCTCTAACATCCACAGAGAAAGAAAACACTTTCAAATGGATTCCTCTATCATCCATAGTCAAGCCAAAAACACGAAGTTGTCCACTAATATTCTGTCTCCATGGAAATTCCGCAAAATTGTAACATTACTAGTGGGCATGCACAACCGTTCACGAAATAGCGATTGAATCACAAAATTGAGGTAGCTAAATGATCTGAAACATGGATCCAAGGAGGCACACAACAAAGAGAAATCTATCAAAAGCCAATCTCAAATCCCCATGCGATTTTTCAAAGATTACCAAGATCCCGAGACAACATCCACAACAAGCTCAATGTGGATTCCTCAAACATCTACACAGGTAAGTTGATGCAGATTCCTCTAACATCCACAAAAAAAGAAAGCACTTTGAAGTGGATTCCTCTATCATCCATAGTCAAAACCTTTCTTGGGTTGTTACCAACGACACACACCATAGAGAAAAATGTAAACCCCCTACATAGGAATGATGAAGAAATCCAAGATTCCGCACTAGGTAAGCAAAAAGTTAGATTAGGACACAGTAGGTTTTTTGAAACTAAACAGTAAAAATAAAAACAACCAAGCTCAATGCGCATTCATCAATCATCTAAAGAGGTAAGTTGATGTGGATTCCTCTAACATCCACATAGAAAGAAAGCGCTTTGAAGTGGAATCCTCTATCATCCACACTCAAAACCTTTCTTGGGTTGTTACCAATGGAACACACAATAGAGAAAAAGGTAAAAACACTAAATAGGAAAGACGAAGAAATCCAAGATTCCACACTAGGTAAGCAAAATGTTAGATTAGGACTTTCCCACCCAGTAGGTTTTTTAAAACTAAACAGTGAAAATCAAAACAACCAAGATTCGTCCCTTTTTCGACACGAGACGGAGATAAGAACTAACTGTATTCCTCTAACATCCACATAAAAAGAAAACCCTTTGAAATGGATTCCTCTATCATCCATAGTCAAGCCAAAAACAGGCAGACTTCCACTAATATTTTGTCTCCGTGGAACTTCCACAAAACTGTAACATTACTAGTGGGCATGCACAACAACTCAGCGAAATAGCAATTGAATCACAAAATTGAGGTACCTAAATGATCTGAAACATGGATCCAAGGAGGCACACAACAAAGAGAAATCTATCAAAAGCCAATCTCAAATCCCCATGCAATTTTTCAAAGATTACCAAGACCCGAGACGGGGTCCACAACAAGCTCAATTTGGATTCCTCAAACATCTGCACAGGTAAGTTGATGTGGATTCCCTTAACATCCATATAAAAAGAAAGCACTTTGAATTGGATTCCTCTATCATCCATGGTCAAAACTTTTCTTGGGTTGTTACCAACGGTATTATTTCACCTTCTACCATTAATCCCATAGGAAGGCTCCCCCTTCTCCCATGCTTCCACCTCTTACGGTTTCATCCCCACCCGCTACATAGGAATGACGAAGAAATGCAAGATTCCGCACTAGGTAAGTAAAAAGTTAGATTAGGACCCAATGGGATTTTTGAAACTAAATAGTAAGAATCATAACAACCAAGCTCAATGCACATTCAGCAATGATCTAAACAAGTAAGTTGATGTGGATTCCTCTAACATCCACATGGAAAGAAAGCGCTTTGAAGTGGAATTCTCTATCATCCACAGTCAAAACCTTTCTTGGGTTGTTGCCAATGCAACACACCATAGAGAAAAATGTAAACCCACTGAATAGGAAAGATGAGGAAATCAAAGATTCCACACTAGGTAAGCAAAATGTTAGATTAGGACATTCCCACCCAGTAGGTTTATTAAAACTAAACAATGAAAATCAAAACAACCAAGATTATTCCCTTTTTCGACACAAGAGGTTGATAACAACTATGAAATTATATGAAACAAGCTCCTATACGATGATATCTCTGTAAAACAAGAGTATAAAGGGTAAATAATAACAACCAATCTTTTATGTGGAGTATCTCCCCTTAAGAAGAAATAGTTCGATGCAGATTCCTGATACATCCACACAAGTTGATGTGGATTCCTCTCACATCCACATAGAAAGAAAACACTTTGAAATGGATTCCTCTATCATCCATAGTCAAGGCAAAAACACGTAGTCGTCCACTAATATTCTGTCTCCGTGGAACTTCTGCAAAACTGTAACATTACTAATGGGCATGCACAACCACTCAGCGAAATAGCGATTGAATCAAAAAATTGACGTAGCTAAATGATCTAAAACATGCATCCAAGGAGGCACACAACAAAGAGAAATCTATCAAAAGCCAATCTAAAATCCCCATGCGATTTTCCAAAGATTACCAAGATCCCGAGACAGGGTCCACAACAAGCTCAATGTGGATTCCTCAAACATCTACACAAGTAAGTTGATGTGGATTCCTCAAACATCTACACATGTAAGTTGATGTGGATTCCTCTAACATCCACATAAAAATAAAGTACTTTGAAGTGGATTCCTCTATCATCCATAGTCAAAAGCTTTCTTGGGTTGTTACCAATGACACACACAATAGAGAAAAAAGTAAACCCGCTACATAGGTACAACAAAGAAATGCAAGATTCCCCACTAAGCAGAAAGCTAGATTGGGACCCAGTAGGTTTTTTAAAACCAAACAGTAAAAATCAAAACAACCAAGCTCAATGCGCATTCATCAATCATCTAAACAAGGAAGTTGATGTGGATTCCTCTAACATCCACATAGAAGGAAAGCGCTTTGAAGTGGAATTCTGTATCATCCCCAGTAAAAACCTTTTTTGGGTTGTTACCAACGCAACACACCATAGAGAAAAATGTCAACCCACTGAATAGGGAAGACGAATAAATCCAAGATTCCAAACTAGGTAAGCAAACTGTCAAATTACGACTTTCCCACCCAGTAGGTTTTTTAAAACTAAACAGTGAAAATCAAAACAACCAAGATTCTTCCCTTTTTCAAAACTAGAGAGAGATAACAACTATCAAATTATATGAAACAAGCTCCTATTCGATAACATCTATGTAAAACAAGAGTATAAAGGGTAATTAATAACAACCAATCTTGTAAGTGGAGTCTCTCCCCTTAAGAAGAAATAGTTCAATGCAAATTCCTCATACATCCACACAAGATGATGTGGATTCCTCTAACATCCACATAAAAAGAAAAAACTTTGAAATGGATTCCTCTATCATCCATAGTCAAGCCAAAAAATAGGCAGTCGTCCACTAATATTCTATCTCCATGGAACTTTCGCAAAACTATAACATTACTGGTGGGCTTGCACAACCACTCAGCGAAATAGCGATTGAAACACAAAATTGAGTTAGCTAAATGATCTGAAACATGGATCCAAGGAGGCACACAACAAAGAGAAATCTATCAAAATCCAATCTCAATTCCCCATGTGATTTTCCAAAGATTACCAAGATCCTGAGATAGGGTCCACAACAATCTCAATGTGGATTCCTCAAACATGTACACAGGTAAGTTGATGTGGATTCCTCTAACATCCACATAAAAAGAAAGCACTTTGAAGTGGATTCCTCTATCATCCATAGTCAAAACCTTTCTAGGGTGGTTACCAGTGGCACACACCATAGAGAAAAATGTAAACCCGCTACATAAGAACGATGAAGAAATGCAAGCAAAAAGTTAGATTAGGACCTACTAGGTTTTTTGAAACTAAACAGTAAAAATCAAAACAACCAAAGCTCAATGCACATTCATCAATCATCTAAACAGGTAAGTTGATGTGGACTCCTCAAACATCCACATAGAACGAAAACACTTTAAAATGGATTCCTCTATCATCCATAGTCAAGCCAAAAACACGCAGTCGTCCACTAATATTCTGTCTCCGTGAAGCTTTTGCAAAATTGTTACATTATTAATGGGCATGAACAACCACTTAGCAAAATAGCGATTGGATCACAAAATTGAGGTGGCTAAATGATCTGAAACATGGATCCAAGGCAGCACACAACAAAGAGAAATCTATAAAAAGCAAATCTCAAATCCCCATGCAATTTTCCAAAGATTACCAAGATTCTGAGAAAGGGTCCACAACAAGCTCAATGTGGATTCCTCAAACATCTACACAGGTAAGTTGATGTGGATTCCTCTATCATCCATAGTCAAAACCTTTCTTGGGTTGTTACCAACGGCACACACCATAGAGAAAAATGTAAACCCGCTACACAGGAACGACGAAGAAATGCAAGATTCCGCACTAGGTAAGCAAAAAGTAAACCCACTAAATAGGAAAGACTAAGAAATCCAAGATTCCATACTAGGTAAGCAAAATGTTAGATTAGGACTTTCCCACCCAGTAGGTTTTTTAAAACTAAACAGTGAAAATCAAAACAGCCAAGATTCTTCCCTTTTTCGACATGAGAGGATGATAACAACTATCAAACTATATGAAACTAGCTCCTATACGATAATATTTGTGTGAAACAAGAGTATATAAAGGTTAAATAATAACCAATCTTGTAAGTGGAGTATCTCCCGTTAAGAAGAAATAGTTCAATGCCGATTCCTCATACATCCACACAAGTTGAATTGGATTCCTCTAACATCCACATAGAAAGAAAACACTTTGAAATGGATTCCTGTATCATCCATCATCAAGCCAAAAACACGCAGTCGTCCACTAATATTCTGTCTCCGTGGAACTTCCACAAAACTATAAAATTACTAATGGGCATGCACAACCACTCAGTAAAATAGTGATTGAATCAAAAAATTGAGGTAAGCTAAATGATCTGAAACATGCATCCAAGGAGGCACACAACAAAGAGAAATCTATCAAAAGCCAATCTCAAATCCCCATGTGATTTTCCAAAGATTACCAAGATCCTGAGACAGGGTCCACAACAAGCTCAATGTGGATTCCTCAAACATCTACACAAGTAAGTTGATGTGGATTCCTCTAACATACACATAAAAAGAAAGCACTTTGAAGTGGATTCCTCTATAATCCGTAGTCAAAACCTTTCTTGGGTTGTTACCAACGACACACACCATAGAGAAAAATGTAAACCCGCTACATAGGAACGACGAAGAAATGCAAGATTCCGCACTAGGTAAGCAAAAAGTTAGATTAGGACCCAGTAGGTTTTTTGAAACTAAACAATAAAAATCAAAACAACCAAAGCTCAATGCGCATTCATCAATCATCTAAACAGGTAAGTTGATGTGGATTCCTCTAACATCCACATAGAAAGAAAGCGCTTTGAAGTGGAATCCTCTATCATCCAGAGTCAAAACCTTTCTTGGGTTGTTACCAATGCAACATACCATAGAGAAAAATGTAAACCCACTGAATAGGAAATACGAAGAAATCCAATATTCCACACTAGGTAAGCAAAATTTTAGATTTGGAATTTCCCACCCAATAGGTTTTTTAAAACTAAAGAGTGAAAATCAAAACAACCAAGATTCTTCCCTTTTCAGACATGAGATCCCGAGAGATAACTATCAAACTATATGAAATAAGCTCCTATACGATAATATCTGTGTAAAACAAGTGTATAAAGGGTAAATAACAATAACCGATCTTGTAAGTGGAGTATCTCCTCTTAAGAAGAAATAGTTCAATGTAGATTCCTAATACATCCTCACAAGTTGATGTGGATTCCTCTAACATCCACATAGAAATAAAACACTTTGAAATAGATTCCTATATCATCCATAGTCAAGCCAAAAACACGCAGTCATCCACTAATATTCTGTATCTGTGGAACTTCTGCAAAACTGTAACATTACTAGTGGGCATGCACAACCATTCAGCAAAATAGCGATTGAATCACAAAATTGAGGTAGCTAAATGATCTGAAACATGGATCCAAGGAGGCACACAACAAAGAGAAATGTATCAAGATCCAATCTCAAATCCCCATGTGATTTTCAAAAGATTACCAAGATCCCGAGACAGGGTCCACAACAAGCTCAATGCGGATTCCTCAAACATCTACACAGGTAAGTTGATGTGGATTCCTCTAACATCCACATAAAAAGAAAGCACTTTGAAGTGGATTCCTCTATCACCCATAGTCAAAGCCTTTCTAGGGTTGTTACCAACGGCACACACCATAGAGAAAAATGTAAACCTGCTACATAGGAATGACGAAGAAATGCAAGCTTCCGCACTAGGTAAGCAAAAAGTTAGATTAGGACCCAATAGGTTTTTTGAAACTAAACAGTAAAAATCAAAACAACCAAAGCTCAATGCGCATTCATCAATCATCTAAACAGGTAAGTTGATGTGGATTCCTCTAACATCCACATCGAATGAAAACACCTTGAAATGGATTCCTCTATCATCCATAGTCAAGCCAAAAACACGCAGTCGTCCACTAATAATCTGTGTCCATGAAACTTTCGCAAAACTGTAACATTACTAGTGGGCATGCACAACCACTTAGCGAAATAGCGATTGAATCACAAAATTGAGGTAGCTAAATGATCTGAAACATGGATCCAAGGTGGCACACAACAAAGAGAAATCTATCAAAAGCCAATCTCGAATCCCCATGCGATTTTCCAAAGATTACCAAGATTCTGAGACAGGGTCCAGAACAAGCTCAATGTGGATTCCTCAAACATCTACACAGTACTCAATATACTCTAAAGATATAAAAAACAATAATAAGTCTATAACCATTCATATCTTAAGAACAAAAGTTTAGCCCATATAATGGTTTCATAAAGATTCAAGATTGTCAATAACATTTCATGAGTGAAGTTAAACATCATTCAACTCCATTGTAACCACATCATTATTACAAAAGATTAAGCTATTTTATTATTAATATTACATATAAGTTAGGCAAGTATTGGTAAGCAATGAGGTTATTAGTTTTGGTTGTTAAACATTAAATAATTATGTTATTGTGGTTTTTATGCGAAGTTAATATTTTTATTAATCCATAGTGGATTTCACCTCCATTTTTATTTCAATGGGTTGGAAAATTGTTTCCACTACATATTCTTAGTTATAACTTCCATATTTGGCCTTCAAACTATTGCTAGTTTTCTTGAACTTAAAGATTTTGTTATGACTAGTTCTGATTTTTTTGGTACCATTTGGTTGCAAAGACTTATTCCATACTACTTATTAGGAGGAAAATATGCAAATCTGAATATAAAAATCAAAAGTTTGGGGCATACATCTTTTTGGTCTTTGTGGCTATGGTTTTTATTATGCCACATAGAAAACCTAGCATTTATCTCCTCCAATTGTATATATATATATATATATTTTTTACTTTATATATTTAATTTTTTTTACATATATCATCAATTTATGTTTTATCTATTTTGAAGTACATGGTGCTTGAATTATATTTAGACAATAATATCATATTTGGTTATCATGTTGTATACTTATAATATAAAAGTATAAAAGTGATGAATGCCTTAAATTATTTGGTTCATTTTGATATACAATATTTTACTAAAATGATGTGTTGAAATTCATTTATGTGGTACATTTCTCTATTTTATAATCATAATAATAAATGGTATTGTTAGTTAGAATACATGATATAATTTTATAGCATGTTACTTTTATTATTTTAATTATTATGTTCAAGATATATATTTTATAGATTAACATGCTAACATATTTATTTTCAATATTTATAGGTATATATATATAGATATAATGAAAATAAATAATGTATTTGATGTTTTGTATTGAATGTATAGGTTATAGTTAGTAAACTTTGAGAAAATAAAATGCACATATAAAATATCTAGACAAAAATATTCTATAAATTTAAGTTGAATCCTCATCAAAATAGTTGTGATGAAAAAACTTACTTTACTAGGTTTTGCTTGTCTATTTTGCACTTTTGTCTTGTCTTTCCTTCCATCAATTTTCCTTTACGGGATCTTCTAGTCTAACTCTTCATTTTAGGTCAATTAAGTCTCTATAAATTGCTCTCAACCAATCTATCACAACCATTATTGCTGACCTTGGGCATTCTAATAATCCTCCTCACCCTAATGTTTTTTTGCAAATACATGTCAAAAATGTATTTAGATGGTATGAAAATAATTTTATTATTACTTACTATGTTCTCTACAAACTCTCTGTGGTTTATCTCAATGCCTAAATTAGACATCACTAAGAACCCTTGGAGTTTTCTAGGTTACTATTGTTTGTAACCTCACAAAGGGTTTTTTTTCCTAATCTCCTTTAAGGAACCATCATGGGTACAATTTCTTCTTTTTAGGTTGAGCTACTAGTTCCTTAAAAATACCCTAAAGATTGTGTCCCTATGGTCCTATAATTTTGAGGTCTCTAAGCAGACATACCTTAAAGTGCTTATCTAGTTTGAGTTACCATGTCTTTCACTTCTGTAATGGGCCTTCCTATTAAGAAGAAACAGTTCAATGTAAAACAAGAGTATAAAGGGTAAACAATAACAACCAGCCTTGTAAGTGGAGTATCTCCCCTTAAGAAGAAACAGTTCAATGCGGATTCCTCATACATCCACACAAGTAAGTTGATGTGTATTCCTCTAACATCCACATAAAAAGAAAACACTTTGAAATGGATTCCTCTATCATCCATAGTCAAGCCAAAAACAGGTAGTCTTCCATTGATCTTTTGTCTCCGTCAAACTTCCGCACAAATGTAGCATTAATAGTGGGCATACACAACCACTCAGCCATATAGCGATTGAATCACAACAATGACGTAGCCAAATGAATTGAAACATGGATCCAACGAGGCACCCAACAAAGAGAAATCCATCCCAAGCTAGACTAAGATCCCCAAGCGATTTGCCACCAATTAGCCAAATCCCAAGACTAGGGCCACAACAAGCTCAATGTGGATTCCTCAAACATCTACACAGGTAAGTTGATATGGATTCCTCTAATATCCACATAGAAAGAAAGCACTTTGAAGTGGATTCCTATATCATCCATAGTCAAAACCTTTCTTGGGTTGTTACCAACGGCACACACCATAGAGAAAAATGTAAACACACTACATAGGAAATGCGAAATGCAAGATTTCGCACTATGTAAGCAAAAAATTAGATTAAGACTTTCCCACCCAATAGGTTTTTTGAAACTAAACAGTAAAAATCTAAACAACCAAACATCCTTCCTTTTCAAACATGAGAGGGAGATAACTTAACAAGTATCAGACTATACGAAACAATCTCCTATATGATAATATCAATGTAATACAAGAGTATAAAGGGTAAACAATAACAACCAGCCTTGTAAGTGGAGTATCTCCCCTTGAGAAGAAACAGTTCAATGTGGATTCCTCATACATCCACACAAATAAGTCGATGTCGATTCCTCTAACATCCACATAGAAAGAAAACACTTTGAAATGGATTCCTCTATCATCCATAGTCAAGCCAAAAGCATACAACCTTCCACTGATCGTTTGTTTCCATGAAACTTCCGCACAACTGTAACATTACTAATGGGCATGCACAACCACTCAGCCAAATAGCGATTGAATCACGACAATGAGGTAGCCAAATGAATTGAAACATGGATCCAACGAGGCACCCAGCAAAGAGAAATCCATCCCAAGCCAGTCTAAAATCCCCAAGCAATTTTCCAAAGATTAGCCAGATCCCAAGACCTAGCCCACAACAAGCTCAATGTGGGTTCCTCAAACATTTACACAGGTAAGTTAATGTGGATTCCTCTAACATCCACATAGACATAAAGTACTTTGAAGTGGATTCTTCTATCATCCATAGTCAAAACCTTTCTTGGGTTGTTACCAACGATGCACACCATATAGAAAAATGTAAACCCCCTTCATAAGAAAGATGAAGAAATGCAAGATTCCGCACTAAGTAAGCAAAAACTTAGATTAGGACTTTCCCACCCAGTAGGTTTTTAGAAACTAAACAGTAAAAATCAAAACAACCAAGTTTCCTCCCTTTTCCAACATGAGAGGGAGATAACTTAACTATAATAATGTATGAAACAAACTCCTATACGATAATATCAACGTAAAACAAGAGTATAAAGGGTAAACAATAACAACCAGCCTTATAAGTGGAGTATCTCCCGTTAAGAAGAAACAGGTGCTCCACTGAGATTTCCCCAAGTCGTCATCTTACCAAGCACAATTTAAATCTTGCAGATATATCATTTGGAGGCAGCAAAACTTCTGCTTTGGTATTCCCTACCAGAAGCTACCCAACACCTACAAATCTGATGCTTGGAGTACGTGAATCTTTTGCTCTAGTTCTTTCCCATCCAAAGGACCTTTCAGGATTCATTAGGCTAGTCCATGTAGCCACACTTCTAGAAAAGGACCACCATTTTGTCGTCGAGATTCCACTAGTCTATAGTCTTACCTATCCTAGTCTAAAACCCATGGATTTGTCACTTAGAGTCAAAGAATCTTCCACTCTGGTTTTTTCTGCGAAACCCATCCAAAATCTTCAACTCCAGTACTTAGGGTATGCTAGACTTCTCCTTTGGTCGTTTCCCACATAATAGCCATTCAAATTTTTGAGATTCAACAAAAGACATTGTGAAACCACCTTGATACACACATCTGTCCTCTAGTCATAGGTATGCAAAAAGGTTACGCAAATCCAAGCATTCGGATCTAGGTCGAAGTCATCACCCTTGTACTCATGCTACCCAATCGTCCCCCCCACAAAATTTTTTGAAATCTCCTCTGCTCCACTCCACCATCCCTAATCCCAATTTGAATTACTTTATTATTTTAAATAAATAACAAACGTGTGAATTTGAATAAATGTAGTTTCATGTAAAAAGAATTGCTATATTTGGTATTTTTTATTTTTCATGTCATAACCCATCTTTTAAATAAAGTAATAATAATAAAAAGTGTTAATATTATTTTATTATTATAGATAAAAAAAAATAAAGGTGACTTTCCAAATAAAACAAGTCAACATCAAATTTGAAGATCGAAAGTTACTTTTGGGGATTTTCCTTGGAAAAAGTATCAAGTGAACACGCGTTGTGGGGTCATTTGGAAATCATCTTTTGCATATTATCAATTACACTTTTGCAAGTTTGAGCATCTACTTCAACTTTCAACGTCTGAGGACATAAACGCGTGGATAAGGAGATTTAAGAACGAAAACCCTTCACTTTTGTGAGGTGGTTCCATTCAATAACTACAAGTTTGCTTTCAAAACAAGGTACCATCAGAATTTAGCATTGGGATAATCATAACACAAATTTATCATATTCCTAACTCCTTCCAAGGTTCATGCCAGGGTTTCTGACCAATTGTATTAGATGACAATAGTCATACATCCCTCCATTGTTGATGTCATTATTTTCAGCCCTAAATCAATTTTCTATAGTGATATCAACTCGACATAAGATTGATACAAAAAATGCTATATCTGTAATAATGTTTCAGACCTATCATTTCAGACATATGGGCATTGCTAACAGTTAGGGCATCATTCTTCGACCATCCATACGTCATCTCCATCCAGCCATACCTCCCATTGTCATTTTCAGCTTGTGGCATCATCATTAGCCAGCTTGGACACCATTTCCAACCACTGAATTCATCTGTATGGTTAGTTGTACAAGCATTGGTTATGCCCTTAGATTTTATTGTTTGTTAATGCCAAGTGGGCATAGAAATCTAGGGTTACAATTTTGAATTTTGCACACATAATTTTGTCTAGGGTTTTAACCAATATATTCTCGTTTGCACTTTGCATTGCAATCCAATTTCAATAAAAATCCTACTCTCCATGAGCTTTTAACAGCTTTAGTTATTTCTATAAAATTCCAAGTTGAAAGCGATTCATCCTTAATTTTCAGATTTTAAGATTTATTTAGAATCTCATATTTAATTTTAAAAATAGTTTGTTAACAAATCCCATAATTTGGTATTTCAATCAGAATAGGACATTACAATGGTATAAGAGCATTGATCTTGTCAACTTGTAGGGTTATATTGAAATTTTAGTGTAGCATAATGGAAAATAAAACAGAAAGATCTACAAATCCAATTGAGGATATCCTACAGCGAATGAAGAGCCAAAATTTTAAGAACCAATTATTGGAGCAATTTATTATTAGCTATGAAGATCTAACTTCATTTAGAAGATCACGAAAGAAAAATCCTATCCATGAGACCTGGTTAGAAGAGCAATGTGATAGAAATGAGGTCCAACTTCTTGCCTTCAACGCCTCTGATAAAAACTCTGACATTTACAAATCTTATAATAACTTTGAAAAATTCTTAAGAGATTTATGAAGAAATTAGAAGAAAAAGGGAAAGTCAAACCCTTAAAAGATTGCTAAGGAAGAAATCAATAAGTAAAAAGAACAATCAAATTCAAAGCCACAAGACATCATTGAGCAAAAACAAGAGGGATTCAACATGCAAGGTGGGGATAAAGATCCTTTGATAGTAGAAGATGTTTTATTTACTTCTAATGATTGCATGTATATTAATAAAGTCGACGCATCACTAGCTGAATGCAAATAGCCAAAGATGAAAATAGATGTGCCAATCCATGAGCTACCGAACAATCTTCCAAAAGGTGAGTCATTGCCATATATGATTGAATATTAGGATATCATGTTGATTAGCATGCAACTAGGGAGAGTGTTGATCCTAACTCAAAAAAATTGAGTCACAAGGATGAAGGTGTAGAGGATATCTCAACAGTTTCTAATTTGGCAAAAGAAGGTGAACATTTTGATTACAGCCCAAGGTATGTAAAGGATGGTCATATTTTAGATTTGTTCCTTCATACTATGCCATTACAAGATTCTTGTCATCATGGAAAGCATTTTAAAATGCTAACAACGTCAAGTATACAACTTGCAACATAGGACATATCGAGTTTTTTATTCAAATTCAAAATTGTTTTTACATATGGGATCTAGGTGATATTTTAAGATACAAGAAGGATAAAGGCTTTGATGAGATCAATATTACTATTAATAGTGAATTCTTCATCCCATGCATTTATATAGAAAGGAAGTTCATAAGGAATCATATAGAGTGTGTTTTGCATTCTAACGAAGTTAAGGAGGATCAATGCTCATGATTTGTATATCACTCATTGGAGCCAAGTTCTACACTTGGAAACAAGGTTATAGATGATGGCCTAATGGGGATAATCAAAATGGGATGTTTGATGTTGGATAATGGTAAGCAGAATGGGTATCATTTTGATATTCAATAATTTATGACTGAACATGGTGTGGTGTTTTTTGAATCATGCTACACGCATGTTTGTCACCCTTGGATGTATGAAGGGAATTTTTGAAAGATGAGATACTACAAGATGAGTTCACCATTCCTTGTGGCACAAAGGCACAAAAACTTGTCAGCACTTGGGATAGACACAAGGTGTGCAATGAATCTTATGACATGGGTTTAGACAAGCTATGATATTCGGTCTACTTTGGATCAAATTTTCATGGTGTCTGATATTGGACTTCTGAGATTGCCCTTGAATAGAAACTACCATCAAGGGTTGAGGAATTATGTTGGATATATCCTTCCTATAGAAGAAATTATAAGCACCACAAAATATCTCAAGGGGAAGTTCACATGAATACTAGAGTACTGTAGCATAAGCATGGTGAAATGGTGAAGTAACTCCAAACTTGGATATTTATGCGAAGGATCACCAAAAAGACATGACATAAATGTGTGGTGATGAGATATTAAAGTCAATTGATAGAGGAAACACACCCAGGGCAACTATGAATCATATTACCACCATTAATGTCATTGTCATCACCATTATTAGCCACCACATTTTTGAATTACACTCAAAGTAAACATGCAATTTTGCAGTTGTTGTGTCGATGTCATGTTGCCGATTTTAATAATTTCACATCATGAGTTGTTATTAGTCATCAGTCATGAACAACTACAAGTTTACACATTTTTAAAAGATCTTATCACTGGATGATGCAGGTAGGTGGTCCCAGTTGAAAAGAACGTCATGCCACCATAGTTTTGATTCAAGTGAGATTCCAAGTGGTTTGTGACTATTGTAACTTGTTTCCAAAATAATCGTTGTTTATTGATACATCCCCATAATGCTTGAACTCTTTGTTAGATGACTATTACTAATTACATTACATATGATCCATGATACTTTTCTAGATATGATCTCAATTTTAATGAGAGTAATCCGCCTAATGCATAACCAAAATCATTGTTGTTTATTGATACATCCCCTCAAATTTGGCCCATGTTGATTAGAAATATGAAGAAACTTTTGTTCTTATCCTACCGAGAATAAATTTGCAGAAACTTTTGTTCTTATCCTACCGAGGATGATGTTGCATCAAAAAAATATGAACACATTTCATGGGATTGTAAAAATTGTTAGCTTGCTTACAAAGAATATAACTAACAATAAAAGAAACTTATGTGCCACCACATACAATGATATGTCATTTTTACAGACAATTTCGAATGAACAAATAAATCTAATAAGTGTAAGATGAATCCAACTATTAGTAGGGATTATGGTTAGGTCTATATCTTTGGCCAAGCTACAAATTTTTATCTCAATAATAGAAATAACAAATCTATGTATGTAGGTTCTTATCATATCAAGGATGTTGCTACTGCATGAACACATTTCATGGGATTGTAAGGGTTGTTAGCCTACTTACAAATAATATAACTAACGATAAAAGAAACTTCTATAAAGAGTGATATATAATTTCAAGAAACAATTTTGAGTGAACAAATAAAACTAATAAGTGTAAGAAGACTCCAACTATTACTAAGAGTTATGATTAGGTCTATAGCCTTAACCAAGCAACAAATTTTTATCTCAATAATAGAAGTAATAACAAATCTATGTATGGAGGACATAGGACATTGTCACGTATGAAGGACATAAAGGGACACTTAGTTTCAACTAAAATGTAACAACTGATTATAGGAAGAAGTCGCATTTAGTTCCAACTAATGTAATTACATGTGATCCAATAATACTTTTCATTGTTAATATACTTTTCATAATTAATATCTTAATTAACTAAGATTATGATGCTTTTCATAGTTAATATACTTTTCATAATTAATATCGTAATAAACTAGATCCATGATACTTTTCATGGTTAATATATTTTTCATAATTAATATCTTAATTAACTACCATGATACTTTTCATAGTTAATATATTTTTCCATATTTAATATCCTAATTAATTAGACCCATGATACTTTTCATAGCTAATATATTTTCCATTTATGAATCTCAATTTTAAAAGGAATAATTCACCTAATACATAACCAAAATAACAATTTTAACGAAGTAATCCATCTAGTAAAAAACCATTACTAATATGTAATTACATAATCCATGATACCTTTCATACATAATCCACGATACTTTTCATTGTTAATATACTTTTCATAGTTAATATCTTAAGATCCATGATACCTTTCATACTTTTCATACATAATCCACGATACTTTTCATTGTTAATATACTTTTCATAGTTAATATCTTAAGATCCCTGATACTTTTCATTGTTAATATACTTTTCATAGTTAATATATTAAAATCCATGATATTTTTCATAGCTAATATCCTTTCCACTTATAAATCTCAATTTTAATGGAAGTGATCCATCAAATAAATAACCATATTAATATGTAATATATCATTAATATAATATATAATTACATAATCCATGATACTTTTCATTGCTAATATACATTTCATATAATATGCATGATATGTAAATTATCATTAATATAATATATAATTACATAATCCATGATACGTTTCATTGTCAATATACTTTTCATAGTTAATATCTTAAGATTCATGATATTTTTCATAGCCAATATCCTTTTCACTTATGAATCTCAATTTTAATGGGAGTGATCCATCAAACTTTTCATTGCTAATATACTTTTCATAGTTAATATCTTAAGATCCATGATATTTTTCATAGCCAATATCCTTTTCACTTATGAATCTCAATTTTAATAGGAGTGATCCATCAAATATATATAACCATTATTAATATGTTGTCTATCATTAATATGTAATTACATATGATCCATAATACTTTTTATTGTAAATACACCTTTCATAGTTAATATTATAATTAATAATTCATCTTATAAATAACCATTATTAATATGTAATGAAATTAATAATGATCCATGATACTTTTTATTGTAAATATACCTTTCATAGTTAATATCTTGATTAGTAATCCATCTTATGGATAACCTTTATTAATATGTAATCCATTATTAATATTTAATTACATATGATCCATGATACTTTTTATTATTAATATAACCTTTATTAATATGTAATCCATTATTAATATTTAATTATATATGATCCATGATACTTTTTATTATTAATAGACTTTTCATAAAAATCGTTAATATACTTTTCATAGTTAATATTAATATGTGATTACATATGATTCATATAATCCATAATTAATATGTAAATACATATGATCCATGATGCTTTTTATTGTTAATATACTTTTCATCATGATACTTTAACATCCTAAATAGTAATCCATGTAAATACATATGATCCATATACTATATGATCCATGATACTTTTTATTGTTAATAGACTTTTCATCATGATTAGTAATCCATCTTATGGATATTTAGTAATCTATCTTATGGATAACAATTATTAATATATAATCCATAATTAATACGTAATTACATATGATCCATGATTCATACTATTTTTTATTGTTAAAATACTTTTCATCATATTATTACTTATTGTTAATATACTTTTCATAATTAATATCCTAATTAACTAGATCCATAAATTGAATTTATGGTAATCCATTTTATGAATAACCATCATTAATATATAATCCATAATTAATATGTAATACTTTTTATTGTTAAAATACTTTTCATCATGATACTATTTATTGTTAATATACTTTTCATAATTAATATCCTACCTAACTAGATCCCTAATACTTTTTATAACTAACTAGATCCATAATACTTTTCATAAGTAATATCCTCTTCACTTATGAATCTCAATTTTAATGAGAGTAATCCACCTCATACATAACCAAAATAATAGGAATAATCCATCTAATTAATAAAAAATCATTATTAATATCTTAATATTCTAAGATCCATGATATTTTTCATAGTTAATATCCTTTTCACTTATAAATCTCGATTTTAATGGGAATAATCCGCCTAAAGTCGTATGTTAATGGAATAGAAATTGCGTAAAGGGATAGGTACCTTATTGCAGCTGTCAAATAAGCAAGGTAGCTTTTCATTTGGTTGACTCTTCCACTATCATTTATAGTATTTGCCATTGGCCCTATCTCTTGAGCATAACCTGTGTGCATTTTCAATTATTAGAATAAGCAAGGATGATATAGTAGGAGCTCATGGATCAAGTAAATTCATGTTCATGCACTCACCATTTTCTGTGATGATAATAACAGGGTTGTTGCATCTGTCTTTCACGTACATCACTATTTTTTTCCATGCCATATGGCACAACAAAGGACCCAGCATCGCTGTCGGCAACACCACAATAATCATAAAGAACATTGAATTTACTAACTATTCTTGTAAGATGATTTGCGACGAATTTGAAGAAAGAAAAGGGCTTACCGGTTCGCCTGTAGGAATTTCGTCTGTCTCCCCTGCGAAGCATACCATATTTATTAACAATCGTCCACAACAAAATAGATTCTAAGGCGTTTATTTTATGGGGTTGGCTTACCAGTTGTATAGACGGTCAACTACTTCCGCCAGCATCATGTGCTCATCTCTTCCATCGAAGATTATTCCAAAAGCATACCAGTCTGACAGCGACGATCTGCTAATGCGGCCAAGAATCCCCGCTTTAATTCCGCCCAGGAAAATGATCAAACTTGCATGATCGGACTGTGCTGAGACTTGGACTGGAACTTTTCTGACTGTCAGCCATGGAAGGACTATGAAGAGGGTGAGGAGTAGAGTGAACCATAATTCTTTCTTCTTTGCAAGAACTGGTACGCTTACGTGATAAGAATTGTGAGCAGGATTGTCAGTTGCTGTGAGTATGACAAAAACCCAAAGCAAAGCGAGGGCAGTCCAGCCTGCGAAATCGTGGAATCTTTCAAAGACATTGTGGAGCAGATGGCGGACAAGAGGGAATGCTGCCACTGAAGTTATCACTGGCAGGCTTAGTATGGTCGCTGCAGCGCCTATAATCTCGTCTGGAGTAGTCTCGCCATGGTGGAGGGTTTCTACTAGCGAGTAAACGAGCCACATGATGGAGGAAATCTCGCAGCCGTTGTGAATTCCTCCCAGGCAGTGGACCCATGACCTTCCCAACAGCTTCACGGCCACCTCGAACAGGGCATCTGGGGCATAGCTTATTTTCCAACACGGTCAGAAGAAACAGTCCTGGGCATACAATGCGGTGTAATGGTTAATGCAATAAAATCAAATGAACCTTTCATTTTCGCAGTCGGCGTGATAAAATCAAATGAACTTTGTCCTCCAAACCCTGAGTGAAGCTTGTCCTCCAAACCCTGGATTCATAATTTGTTAATTTATTAGAAATATGCAGCTGAAAAGTGATAAGTGAAATGAGTGCAACTTACCAATTCATTTGTTGCCCGGTAGTATTCAGCTCCACCAACAAGGATCACTTCTGCTATAACAGCAACCACTTAATTGATGGGAAAATTGGCCCCAAAGTAACTTAGAGTACCTCCATCAAGAAGAAGAGCCCCCGTCTGCATTTGCATTTGCAAACATCGCTATCTATGATCTCTGTTTATTGATTATGGAAAAGGGTAAAACTCATCCAACCAATCCAATCTACAATATACTTCACAGATTATCAGATTGAATGTAGCATTAAGGGAATTTGAAGTAATGCGTAAGAATTTAAAAAATACCTTTAAAAAAATTTAGGGTTTGCACGTAGAAAATTCAATATAGCTTTTTGCTTTCCCCTTCAAACTTGAGAAAACCTATTAATATATGGATCTGGGGTGGGAAAAAAAAAACAGTAAAAAAAAAGGTGATGGGTAAATTTTGGGAGGCAATCTATTCCAATAGGATAGATATGCAGTTATCGCATGCTCAAATAGCACAAAAGTCTAACCCCGGATTTCACCCTTCTGACAGCAGAAGCGATAGAATTCATCTCCAAAGAACAAATCCTAAACTCTATCAGAAAATTAAAAAACCCTGTCGTTGGCGCACGTGTTTAAGGCGTTAAAGATCGGGCGCGTACAAAAGATAAAAGCCGGGAAAATGATATATTTCGTGGGGCAATAACAATTATCATTACGCTTTTTCGTTTCTTTTCTCGCCAAACTTGTTGAACGCCTCAGGGATACTGAACCCTGCACCTCCCAGCATTGCCCATCTTGCATGAATCAACTCGTATGCTTGGTACCTGCTTTTACAAATATTTTTTATTAAATACATTTACAAATACTGAGGCCCTCAGGGTGTTCATCTCATAACTTACTTGTGAAAGATCTCCGGTTTCTTGCTCAATCCGAAGGGATCATATCCTTAACTGCAAAGTGCAAAAATTATATATAAGTTTCGAAGCCCTAGAAATGAATGTTGGAGAATGAGAATAAGAATGCGCTTACTCGCCAGGGACCTCCCCGTTGAGATAGTCAGGTATATCGGCCTTGTCAAGCAGACCTTCTGGGAGAAAGATTCTTCTATCCGGCCCTGTGAATGACAAATGATTCATGATTCTTCTATACATTTGTCGCATAATTCAGAAGGATAATCCCCGAAAACATTCGCTGTGATCTGACTCTCGCATAGCAAAGGTTACCTGTTGCAATAACAAGAATTGACAAAAAAAAATCAACGAAAAATCAGATCTCTATATTCAAAATCTTCGCACCAAAAATTACAAGGGTTTACCGTTTTGGACACATTCTTCACATTCTCAGAAGAGCTTCAAAGTCGCGGGAGACCTCCATAAATATTGCAGAGATCAAAGGTTGCAATGTAATGATGTCTTAAATGCACAGCCATATGATACATATCGACCGCCATACCCACCGCCATACGAACACACGTATACCCGCTAAAATTGACAAGTGTTTAACGTGCTCCGTACGAAAAGGTAATGTACGCAGATCGCAGATGTACGGTTTTCAAAATCAAGAAGATACGCATAAGAATGTTACTGACATAACTTGAGCCCGAAGTCTATAAAGTTATGGTGTCCCTAATTTTCATGGTTGAATGATTTTCAACGTGTCATAAAACTAAAATCAAGTTTCAAATTTATTTATTTTTCAGATTATAATTATTTGGGTATTCTCTTGGTGATAATATGTTTAATGACATGAAAATTGTTAAAAAAATGATAATCAATATTTTTTTTTGAAAAAATAATTATGTGTTCATTTTTTTTTTAAATCATAGATAATAATTTAAAATATATCGATAAAAAATTAAATATAATTATTTTCCAAAATCATTTACTCAATCAAATAGATTGTGAAAATATAGACTCTAAAAACATCAAAAAAAATTGTTTCTTCCTTTTTTTATTTATTTTGTATTGCTAAACTGAGGGATTTTTAAGTAATTAAGCGGAAAAATGACAAGTTTCAGAGATGGATGAAGGAGAGAAAGTAATGGAGCAAGGAAGAGTATGGATATTTTGAGAGTTGGGAGGAAGAAGACCTGTAACCAGTGTTTCATAGCAGATTTGTTTTGGATGTCATCATGGGTTTGTGTTTTATAGTGCAAAGGGTGATTCTAGATCTCTAATTTCATATTTATTTGCACAAGGGATCTATCCTCTAACCTACTATTGAAACCTCAAGTTTATGGGTGTCTTAGTTCAAATCTCATCCGCTAGTGATTTCCCATCTCATTTTCTTTCAAGTTTGTAGGATGTAATTTTTCGTTTTGGTAAAATCAAGTTTTGTAAAGCACAAAAGTGTAAAACGAAGTCAAATTCACTCAAAAATCAACCCTAATTTGGTATATAAAGTATAAAGTAATAATAATTTAATTTTTTTTGGTGGTGGAGGTGACGATGAAAATGAAGGTTAATGTTTCTTTATATAACATGGTAAGGAGATGTTTTGTTTCATGGTAACTTGAACAATGATAAAGGGTAAAGCCATATAAAACATATAAGCAGTGAAATATTTCAAAATATGTTAAGTGGTAATAGTATATTTTAATATATTAATTATGTAATAGTATATTTTAATATATTAATTATGTAATAGTATAGTAATATATTAATAGTATTAATATTCCTTAATAATAGGGTTGGTAAAATATTTAGAGGATGAACTTCAACTTGTTAGAATCCTCCTCAGGGTCAAGTGATCAAACTGGATTTCAGTCGAGCATCGAAGGGCAATCTAGGTTACACTATCATAGAAGGCATTTTCAAAGAATCCAAAGGTTATTTTCTCTTCAATTTCAGTGAAGCATTGTGTCAATGCACAAACAATCATGTTGAAGCAAATGCCCTTTAGGGGGTTTATCAATTGCTTTGCAAAATAATTGGACTAATATTGATATTGAGGGTGATTCCCAGTTAATAGTGGAAGCTATGAAGAAAGGAAGCATTAACAATTTGAATGATTCCAACATTATAGACGACTACATGAAATTTATGGAAAGTTTTAATCATTTTATTCTTATTTAATAGGATCATTCATTGGGTCTTATTTCATTGCCAAATTTGGATAGTAACGTTAAGGATCTAATTGCTAAAGATTGCTCTCATTTCACATTTAATGATGCCACTTATGACTAAGAATGGTAATCACGATCTTATCTTTTCTAAACAATTTGGCACTAAAATTGGCATCAGGATGGACCAATCATGAAAACTTCTAAAACCCATTGTTACTGTCAATATCTCAAAACGCCAAAAGCTAAATACAATTTGTGGTAGTTTGGGAATCCTCGTCTCGAGCAATGATGACTCCAAACTTGTTGAATTCTTAACAGATTTGATAATTGAAGATTAAATTCACAAAGATAATAGTGTTTTTGTTTTAATTTCCACCAACTGATTATGAACATCATATGTATACTCCTAATTCTATCAAAAAAATTAATTATTATATAAATAGATGGGCTCAACACCTTTGTTAATCTATTAAAAAATTAATATTAATATTAATATTAATTATTTTATATTTTATATATATATATATATATATATATATATATATATATATATATTAAAATGTAATATGTATAATATACAATACATTAATTATATAGTATATTATAAATATATATAATAATATTAATAATTAACATCGTATGATTAATAATAATAATTTTAACGTCCACGAGACTAAAAATAGTAAATTATTATATTATTAATATATATAATAATTTTATAATTTTATTTTATATATAATATAAATATATATTCTTATATTATAATTATAAATATATACTATTATTATTATTAATATATATAATTATTTTATAATTTTATTTTATATACAATAAAAAATATATTATACTACTATTATTATTATAAATATATACTATTAACATAAATGTTTAACATAATTATTTATATATTAAATTAATGTAATAATATATTATATAAATCTATAATTATTTTAATAGTTAAAAATAATATCATATTGTTATAATTTAAAAACACATATTTGGATTATAGCATTAAAAATAAAGAGATCAGATTCTATTACTAAATTTTGTACATAATTCATTATCAAGACATAATAATATCATGAAAACTAAATCTCAGAAAGAAAAATAAGCATTTAAAAATAAAGTATTGTATGTAATCTCTCTAATAAGCATTATTTTATTCCCCTTACTCTATTAGAAAATTGATTGTCTTTATGTTTTGAACAACACGCTTTGTGCATTCTAGTCTTCACATGTGTTGATTTGTTAAGGTGTAATCGCTTTGGCATCTAACACCCTTGTGGAAATCACTCCATACACATAGTCTCCTACGCTAAGGCCAAAAATGACCTCTATCTCCATTTCAAAGTAACCCTGAATGTCTCTAATAACAAGTTGAGAAACATGTTTCCCATCTTCTGCTTTAACCCCCGTGGATATGGCAAATCCTCTTTTAAATTTAAAAAATTCATGTACAACCACCATAACAAAACTCAATACTTAAAACCACAATATGCCCCTAATAAACCAAGAAAGAACAAATCAAAACCTAATCCTAGCATGATTGGAAAAGTATATCAAAACCCTAGCCAAATAAAGCTTGAAAAAAATTTGTTGTTGAAGTCCTTACAAAAGTAAATCAATGGAAATTTGGTGAGAAATTTAAACCAAAAATCTATTGTTGTCAGCGATTCACGATACCACAAAAATTTCAGCTATGAGGTTGAATGGGTAGGCATAATAAAGACAATAAAAAAATGAGTAAAGAAGTGCCAAAAATGGTTTTTTTTTTCAATAACATAGGTGTGCATCATCTTATCTCGCATTAGCATTTTGAGATCTATTGAGATTTTCTTAATGTTGTTATGAATCGTTATCATCCATAGTTAATATTTTAAGATCTATTAAGTTTTTCTTAATTTACACATTCAATATTCACAATGAGGCAACCGAATATGGAATATTAATTTATGTGTTTAGGACTAAATAATGTTTAGATAAAAATATGTAAACTCTTCATTATAGAAGTTGCCTCCAGTGTAAAAATGAAAAATTGAAAATGAAAAATGAAAATTGAAAAATAAAAAGAGAGGAAGAGGAAGAGGATTGTCATAAAAGATAATATATGTGTAGTTGGATCCTAATTTGAAATATGTGTTATTGTTTTATATTTGAATTTTTTTTTTTGTGTTGTGGATTTTAATAAAAAATTTCATGCTTTTTTCAAATATAGTAGATATAGACATCCCCTCTAAGTTGTCCAAGTAACTAGCTTAAATGTTATCATATGCAAAGAAAACACATCATTTTTTTCATAAATACTATTAAATAAGTTTTAGATTCTTTAAAATGACCCCAAGACATTAGTAAGCATTATTTTTCATGTTTTTAGGGTACTTGTTTATTTTCAAATTATTTATCTAAATTAGGTATTATTGATACATTTATTGATTTTAGAAGGTCCCTCTTATTTATGGTTTATGCTCTTATCTTAAGAAAATTTGGTGATTTATACACACCAATACATTTTACAGCTTTCAAAATTCAATGAGATCTTGTGAAACCCACACACCTTCAAACTTTTGGGTGATTGTGGTATACCATTGGCATACCACATAATACTCCATATCTACATAACACCTTCAATATATTGTAGATATATAAAATTTGTGTGCTACTTCATGCTATGTCAAGTGGCATTTCTAGAGTTAATGCCATAGCAAAATAAACCTAAACTTTCTTACCAAAAAATCTCAAAATGACCTAATTTCCTTTCTAGATCGAATGATACATGTTAATAAATAACTATAATTTTTCAATTAATAAAAAATTGATTTTCTTAAAATTTAAAAACTTGTATAAAATAACGGCTTAGCTATATTTTGCCCTGAATCGTCTAAACTACCAAAAAAAGGTAAAACTAAATCTAACCACCTTTACATTAATTTAAATACAAAAACATTGTTTCACTAAATCATATATTTATATTATTTTAAAGATATAAAAGGCATAATAATAAGTCTATCACCATTCATATCTTAGGAATCAAAGTTTAGCCCATACAATGGTTTCATAGAGATTCAAGATTGTCAATAACATTTCATGAGTGAAGTTAAACATCATTCAACTCCATTGTAACCACATCATTATTATATAAATATTAAGCTATTTTCTTATTAATAATACATTTAAGCTAGGCAAATAATTTTGGTGGGTAATGAGGTTGTTAGTTTTGGTTGTTAACTATTAAATAATTTTGTTGTGGTTTTTATGTGAAGCCAGTATTTTTATTAATCCATGGTAGATTTTCCCTCCATTTTTATTTCCATAGGTTGGAAAATTGTTTCCACTACATATTCTTAGTTGAGCTTGAGGATTTTGTTATGACTAGTTTTAATTTTTTTGGTACCATTTGGTTGCAAAAGACTTATTGTATACCAATTATTAGGAGGAAAAATGCAAATTTGAATATAAAAATCAAAGGTTTGGGGGCACACAATTTTTTCGTCTTTGTGACTATGGTTTTTATTATGCCACATAAAAGACCTAATCTCCATCTCTTCCAATTGTATATATATTTTTCTTTACTTTATATATTTAAATTTCTTTTTACATATATCATCAAATTATGTATTATTTATTTTGTAGTATATGGTGCCTTGAATTATATTTGGATAATAATATTACATTTAGTTATCATGTTGTATATTTATAATATAAAATATAAAAGTGATGAATACCTTAAATTATTTGGTTCATTTTTATATACAATATTTTATTAAAATAATGTATTGAAATTCATTTATGTGGTACATTTTTCTATTTTCTAATCACAATGATACATGGTATTGTTAGTTAGAATACATGATATAATTTTATAGCACGTTATTTTTATTATTTTAATAATTATGTTCAAGATATATATTTTATAAATTAACATGCTAACACATTTATTTTCATTATTTATTGATAGATACATTTTTTGGGGGGGATGTATTTGATGTTTTGTATTGAATGTATAGGTTACAGTTAGCAAACTTTGTGAAAATAAAATGCACATAAAATATTCAGACAAAAATATTCTATAAATTAAAGTTGAATCCTCATAAAAATGTTTGTGGTGAAAAACATACTTTACTAGGTTTTTCTTGTCTATCTTGCACTTTTGTCTTGTCTTGCTCTATATCAATTTTCCTTTGCGAGATCTTCAAGTCTAACTCTTCATTTTAGGTGGATTAAGTCTCTATAAATTGCCCTCATCCAATCTATCACAACCATTATTGTTTACCTTGGGAAGGATGACAGTGAAACAAACTCAAAAATTTCTATTGAAGGTCTACTATGAGGTGCACATTCTAATAATCCTCATCACCTTGATGTTATTTTGCAAATACATGTCAAAAATGTGTTTAGATGGTATGAAAATGCTTTTAATATTGCTTACTATGTTCTCCATAAACTCTATGTGGCTTACCTCAATACCTAAATTATAAATCAGTAAGAACCCTTGAAGAATTCTAGGTTACTATTGTTTGTAACCTTACAAAGGGTTTTTTTCATAATCTCCTTTAAGGAACCATCATGGGCACAATTTCTGATTTCTAGGTTGAGCTATTAGTTCCTTCAAAATACCCTAAATATTGTGTCCCTATTGTCTTGTAATTTTAAGGTCTCTAAGTAGACATCCCTTAAGGTGCTTGTCTAGTTTGAGTTACCATGTCTTTCATTTCCGTAATGAGCCTTCCTATTTAATATTGTCAAACCTATAAGGTGTGTGTTTTTCCATAAAATGGACATATTTTATTATATGTCCCCTAAAAAATACATGTGTTAATGTTGATTTCACTAAAGACTTGAAAGATTCTATTGATATTCAAGTAGGGTCTAGATGTTTTTCATAGAAAGTCACATAATTTGACCTTACAACATATGTTTTCACTTTTAAATTTCAATCAAGATTCAATATTTCCCTCTCATGATCTTCTCAAGGCCTTTTATTGCACAATTTTTCCCTGAAAATAAAAAGGTGGTTAAAACAAATGATGTGTGGACCACTATGTCTAACAAAAATCCACCATTAAGAATAAAATCCCTAAGGCAGATCCCTCTCTTTCCAATAGAAAATCAAATAGGGTGTGAAAAATGTGGATAATATTATTACTGCTCCCCTCATTACTCCCCAATCTCTCAGTTTTTTGGCTACCTTGTGGAGCCAAGTTTCTCAAGAGAATCACTTTTCAATTGTAACTTCTAGTGCCAAAACATCCTCCATTATCACTCTCACCACGTAGTGGTCACACTATCTCATAGTAGAGAACACTCTCCATAGGAAGATAATGGGGCTAAATGCCACACCATATCACAAAGAACTATTTTATTACCACACCAGTAGCCACTATTGGGTAATCATTTTACACTGCTTTTCTCAATGGAGGATGCAAATAATGGATAAGGAGAGTTACACATCAAGGATTCTAATAAATGAATATGATATCATGGAATGTTTGAGGTCTCATATAGTCCTTTCACAAATTTTGTGTGTTAATTATCAGTGGTTGGGTGTTTTATATTTCACATGTCTACAAGAAGTTAAGATTTTAGGGTTTATTTTATATATATATCTAATAAGTATATATTATGATACATCACACTTTTCCACTTAGCATGAATATGGATATGGTAGTTCTTGATTTCAACAAAAAATTCATCTGTAATTATTGCATTGGAAAAAAACCTATCACATCGGGTTATTTAGTTCCTGTTTGATATTGATGGACATTATTTAGGGGTGTTCAATGTTTATGCTCCTAGTGATGGCCCTAACAAAACAGTGTTACGGAGATGGCTCACTAATTTTTTTTCATTTTTCCACCTAATTCATTTGTGGAAAATTTGATATGATCGATAGTTATGCAGACAATGTTGGCACCTTCTTTGTGTGTTGATGCATAGGGGAAAGTTAAGCTTAGTATTATTTTAAAAATAGTTGGGGCTTGGTGGAGCCCCTCTTTCAATGGTATTCACTAATTAGAAAATTATGATTCACTTGGTTCAACTTCCAAGCTGACATTGATTGGGTTCTCAAATAGTTAGAACACAATGATTTCTAAGAAATGCATGCTTTCCTTTTTAATTTCCTATGGGCATGTTATCATAGTTCACCCATAAGTTTTCTATTCCTATTATAGTTCCATCACTTGTAGAAAGGAATGTGGATGTGACCTTCATAAATTCCCTAACAATCAAATTTTATATATACATCACTTTTCAGACACAAGGGAACCATATGACTCATCACCAGAGTGTGGAATTTGGTTCCATATTTGAAATATGGTACAAATTAGGTTTAGTGGTGGAATGATGTGATCAATCGAACCACCACCTTCCTTTGCCACTATGGAAAGGAGATTGTGTAAGTTCAAAATTTTGTTAATGGCAGCCTCTAAGGAATATCAGGGGGTTTCTTCCTTACTTGATAAAATCCGCTTTGATTATCGATTAAGGCCATGATTTCCACACTCAAGTATAAGATTAAAGTTTTTAAAATTTGTTATGCTAGAGGTGTTAAATTAGGGATTGATTGCACTGGCTTAAGACTATGAAAAATTTTAGTGGCCTATATTGAAAAACACTTGGAGATCACTAGGTGAATTGGTTTCATAATGGTGGCAAATCATGTTAGAAGGCGTATAATAGTGTAGGTAAATTAGGAGGTAGCATGTTATGAATGCAATAATAAGAAGCATTCAACTGTTCAGTGTACAATGGAATTTTCTGACTGCATGCAACATAATGCAATCATCCAACTACATAATGTAATCATTCAACTGCACTATGCTGTCATCTAATGACACTCTACAGTCATCTGACTACATGATGTAATCATCCCACTGTACTATGTAGTTGTTTGACTACACGATGCAATCATCTCACTACACGGTGTAGTCATATGCATGCATCTTGCAATCATATGACTACATGGTGCAATCATCTGAATTCATCCTATAGTCATCCGACAACATGGTACAATCATCTAACTATGTCATGTAGTCATTTGAATGAGTCTTGCAGTCATCTGGCTATGCCTTTCAGTTGTTTGACTGCATCCTGTAATCATTTAGTTGCATACTATAGTCATTTCACAGAAAACGTCTGGTATAATAGCCTAACATATGCATTTTAGAAGATGCATTGGATTCTTACTTGTTATATGGCTTGTAGTTGATGGTGTTAGATGCTATCTTGAAAATTAATTTTTTTTATAAATTAATTTAGGTACAATGTATGATACATACTATTGGTAAAGAAATCAACTAAGCTATTCATAAACAACAAAATTGAACATACAAGATTAATTGACTATGTAATTGATTTATGAATTAAAAAGAGAAATATTATTCATTAAACAACATAAATTTATTAAAACTAAATTTAATTCAAGTATATTTGAAATGCATACAAACTAAAACTTAGGTAGTTAGAACAACCCTTTTTCAACATGTGCTTCATCATTGGCATTTGTATGTACTGTCTTACTAGATTTTTCAATATCTTCTTTGCTTGTTGTATTAGTGACTCTTCTTCTTTCAATAGAGAACTCTAAATTTAAATTGTTCTATCATATGAAAACTCATCCACTGCATAACCTGCAACATATATCAAGATTTTTATTTAATCTATTCCAAAGTTTAGATTTGACAAAAAATAGTGCAGTCAATACCCTTTCATCTTCCACTGACCCCAAAATCATTGTTTGGCACAATTCATAATAGAAAATATTCATTAATTATTTCTTGTAGAACACTATTGGGATACAGTTTCTTATATGGCCTTGAAATAGTACCTAATTTTGTTGGTTCATCTAAGGTCAGATATTATTCAACCATTGTAATTCTAAAATTCGTTGACTATTTTTTCACTAAATCCCTTTGAAAAATACCTTCAACTTCAACTCCATAAATTTCTAAAAACTTACTAAAATAATTAATAAGAGTACTCGTGTATTTGATAAATAAATTACTTGTTATTTCTTTACCTTATAAATTATTCCAAAATATAGAATTCACCACTCCCATGGCTTCAAGCAACTCATCCCTTTGAAATCGATCTCGAATTTTAATAGAAAATATTTTTTAAATGCTATTCAATTTCATTTGTATCTCATCTATGACATTATCATATAGACCATGTGATATAGGTACTTCATCAATTTTTGCTCCAGCCACATGAGTTAGTCTTAGGAAAGTGTGTAGTGGTATCTCCTTTCCATTAAGAACAATACAAAGATGATCATTAATATTGAATTTCAAATAGTTTTTAAGGTCCTTAATATCTATTAAAATTTGTCAGTTGCCAAATATTGGTCCCTTAAAACTTTCATTCTAGTAGCAGTATAATGTTCCCTTAACCGTATGAAGTCAATAATATATATGGATATCTCTTGCACATGTTTCATCAAATAATGTATTTCTTTCAACATGGGTAAAATACCACACAATGTTAGCAAGGTTTCAAAATATGTCAAATGGTACAATAAATCTTCAACATCCATCATATATTTAAACATAAAACCTATTAACAACTGATATTCTTCAAATGTTTTACATGCAGGATCATACATGGAAATCCATCTTGTATCAACATCTTTTAATAGTTTTTTACTATCAGTCATTCTAATCATAAATTTTTCAAACTCTAAAAACCTTTTTAAACTGATTGACATGTATGCTTGGAAGTCATCGATAATTTCCTCCACTTTTGTTACATTTTGAAATCTACTAACAATTTTTTTAAAAAGATTCATTCTATGTGCCATGCATTGGATTAGAGTCATATATAGGGCAACTATTGTTTATAGGCAAACACACAGACCAATTTTGTTCCTCTGCATTATTGATGCACCATCTACACAAACACACACTAACTTGGTACTTATAACATAATAATTCATCCTAGCAATAGCAACCAAATTGGAAATAAACAATTTGAAAAGGTTCTCAACATTACATTTTCTATCATTTTATTTACAAATAATAAGTGAGGTTTTCCTGAATGGTTATCAAATGTATAAACAAGCATTCAAACCCATGATGTGTTGTCAATTGTTGTTACCTCATCAATGGACTTGTAAGGCAGAACTCTGCCAAATTTTACCTTGAATCAGGACAACATTTTTACCTCTATTTGAGCTTGCACTTTTGGATGTGTCTATGCCTTTGTTATGTGTTAAGTCATTTTCCTTATGCTTTCGCAGGGTGTTTTCATCATGTCTAGTGCATTGTGAGTTTCTCTTTTGCAGGTTTGCCAGCAGTGTCACTAGAGAAGTGTAGGTGCCTGTGAATAGGCTGCCATAAGTGTGTATGAGGACGCCTCTGGTAGTTTCTTCCTCCCTGTATTTCCACGGACCCCTAACTCACTGATGTAGAAGGATTTCTCATATCAAATGAAGTGTATGGGCACTTCTTCTTGGTGAAAAGTGTATATTCAGGCTGGGTGGGTCATCTTTTTTGGTGTATCACCTTTTTTTAGTTTAGGTTTAGGTTCTATTTTCAGCATCTTTCTCCCTTTTCATCCCCCCACTTTTTTCATTTTTTGTTAGCAATAGGAAGTCCAAGACCTTAAAGATACATCAGATGGAGCTAGCCCTATCTAGAGACTCTCCCCTCCAGCTTCGCCGGTCCCACAGGCGAGAGGGGAGTTTCCATTGTTGCGTATGGAAGGCAGGAGCTCGGCCTCCTGCCTAGGGTGCAATCCACTGCGTCAACAGTTTTTAGCATGCTCGATGGGACCAACTAGGACAAGTTGTGTCCAAAGAGTTAAAGAATTTTTGATGTGTTCTTCAACCAACCAACCTTTGGAAGATTTTGTATCAACACCAATGGCGACTCCGAGTTGAATCAGCTGGTTAAGCAGCTTAGTGCCATCAAGAAAATCTTATTTTTTGTATGTATAATTCCTTTGCGCAAAATCATGGGCCTTGTATTCCTTCATATGAATTTAATCAAGCTCAATTTTTTTATGGAATCACCTAAAGCAGCCCTCCTTATTGCCTTTCAACAAAAAGGGAAAATTCCAATACCGAGGTCTTTCACCCTGATGGCAATCTCCTGACTTGGAAGGAAATAGTGGAATCATGGGGCAGGAAAGAGGAGAAGAAAGGTTTTGCTCAAAGCCTTGGAAAAGATGAGGTTGTTCCTGCTCATGATGATGCTGGTGACCTCCAAGAAAGGCTCTTCCAAGAAGATATAGCTAGAAGAATTGCAGAGATGGAATCCAGAGAGATTCCTTAGCCAATTTGTGATGGATGGTTTAGACCCAACGGCACATTCCATGTCTGAACACACCCCATATACACACCCCCAAGATAGTTATCAGGCCACAACTGATATTGATGAAGTGTTGGCCAAATGGAAGGAGGAGAATCATTTGATTCTAGCTCAAAGACTGCATCTTTTTCCACACGGTTTTTTCACTCCACCCCTTCTCAAGGAGGAACCTATTTTACAGGAGGCAAGTGAGGAGCAAAAGATCCAATCTACAATTTCCTAGAAGGCTATCATGGATGTTAAATAAGATTAAATCATCATGAAGGCCTCTTTTGAAGACATCATCAGCAATGGAGAAGACACAAGGCATGCGTACATGCAGATGTTCCAGTAATACGAGGAGGAACTTAAGCATGGTGAGCTCTCTCCCCCTTTGTTTGATGACCTTCCTTGTTGCTTCGATGAGGAGGACGACTATGCTGAGGAGCCTGAGTTGGAGGAGGACCAGATGGATGCCTTTGAACATCTAGAGACTCTGGGCCTTGGGCAGGAAAAGGAGAGGTCTGTCTACCTTGAGGAAAGCCTTGAAGAGGAGAGTTTTGAATAAAGAGGTGATGTTATGTGGGATGAGCAATCAGTTTGTGATTCCATTTCAGACATCACAATAGTCACCCTTCTTCAAGAAGGCCAAGAGGAAGCAAAATATGAGTTTGACAGGGTCTTCAACGAAGCAGAAGGGAACAAGTCAAACCATGATGCATTGCAGAGGAATTATGCACATCAAAGGGCTTATGGTGATGAGCCAACAACCATCAATTTCTTGGTGAAATGCACCAACATGAAGGACCAGCATTCAACAAGCTTCTAGGAACAAGAAGAATACATGTATATTGGAAGCATGTTCAATTCTGATCCACTCAGATGCAGGCCAATCCAGGTGACAGGGAAGAGGAGCAGGTCACCATATCTCCTTTTCATTCAGCCACTTGTCTGGCACCATAAGTCTTCTTGCCAGGGAGGGAACTTAAGAAGTTTTCCCTTTGATCTAAGAGGGAATCAGATGTACCTGGTTAGTTGTATATAGTAGTTTGTTTTCAGTTTCTTTCTTGCTTTCCCTAAAGTGTAGTTTGCACAAGTAGTGTTTTTAGCCTTGTGTGTGCTTTCCTTTGTGTGTGTGGGGTAAAAGCTTCATGTTTGATTCTTGGATCTATCAAGGTAGTGGCTAACTCTTTCAAAGTTGCATCTGACTCTATGCCCAATGGACTAAAACCCAACTAGTCTCTAAGCATAGCAGGCATGCTTCCCTCGGGAGTCGCCGATTTGTTGACCATTTTTTGCCTAACAGGAAAAAAATTAGTCCCCTTCTTTCCCTGTTGTTCTGGACCATTTCATTTTTTGATTTTGCACAAGTTTGAAAATTTCTACGAACTCTGTAGGTTTTCTACGAACTGTACAGGTCTAAATCTATAGACTCTGCAGAGCAGGTTTTCTACGGACTCTGTAGGTCCATTTTTATCAACTCTGCAGGTGTAGTCTTTCGATGCATGAAGAACCAGTTCAAAGAGTGCAAGGTTTTACAAAGCTTCTTCAAACTCTTGTCTAGAGAAATTCAGATGGAAGGTTATCATCTTTAAACCATTAAACGATTGAACCTGTTCAATGCTTCGGTTTAATGCCTTGGTTCAATCGGCAAAGTTCATCGCTTTGGTTTAATCAAATGGTTCGTCGGCTTTGTTCAATGCGTTGGTTCAATTGTTTTGGTTCAAACATTCAGTTTGATGCCTTGGTTCAATAGTCGTTTGAACCATTAAACTGGTTCAATCAAATGGTTCATCGGTTGGTTCAAAGGAGCAGTTCAATTCAAAAGTTCAAGTCTCCCAAAGGACAAGTGCCCTTGCGGAGGCTAGTTCTCGGTTCAAGAGCCCTTGCAGAGGGCAGGGAGCACTTCAAAGAGGCCACAAAGAAAGTCACAAAGGTAAGTTATTTTGGAATTTTGTTTAAGACAATTGAAAGGCAAAGGCATAATTCCTTCAGACTTTTTGTCTGAAGGAATTCCTTCAAATAAAAAGTCTGAAAGAATTCGGAAAGGCTGCAAACAAAATCCCGCAAAAGACCAAGGCAAGAAAAATAATTTCTTCAGACGTTTGTTTGAAGGAATTCCTTCAAACAAAAAGTTTGAAGAAATTCAGAAAGGAAGCCACGAGCCCAGAAAAGCCTGGGGAAGAACTCTGAAAAAGTGACAAGACAATTCTTGCAGACTTTTTGTCCGTAGGAAAAAAGCCCGCTGGGAAAAAGCCGAAAGAAATAAGAAAGCCAAAAAAAGTCCAAAGGGTGACAAGCCTGAGGACGTTAAAGTCAAGTACGACGTACTAGCCATTGGTTTCCAAGCAGTGACGAGTTCGCAAACGTCGATTTAAAGATGGTGAAATCGCTGTTTGATTTTTTAAATGCTTAAGCGCCAACTAGAAAAGAGCCCAAGGACCAGCAACCCACTAAGGAGATAGCCCCTGAGGGCTGAAAGAGCCAAAAAGAGACAAAAATAGGAAGAGACAAAGTGCAAAAGTGGACAAACAGTCCAGATGGCAATGAGAGATGTCAACTCAGGGATTTACTCCTGCAGTTGGAACAGTGCTTGCAAGGTGGTCACCAAACGGTGCAAATAGTAAACAGCATGGCTTGTTTTCTCCAATTTAAATTTATAAGCAAACAAGCTATGTAAATGCCTTGAAAAGAGCAGGTTAATCATAGAAAAGAGGTGCGGTCCATGCTTCCTCATTAATGTTGGGACGCCAAAGTCAAGGCAGGAATCGACAATCAAACAGCTTCCTCTTCCCAAGGGCTCAGAACGCACATGGGCCAGTTTGTCAAGAGTGCCAAAGTCTTTTCAGAAAGTGCCAAGTTCTCTTCTCTTTCTATATATTGTAAAAATTCTCATTTGAGAAGGATCTATCTCTCAGCCTTAAGGCAAAACTCTATCGAAAAATATCTCGGGCTTGTAAGGCAGAACTCTGCCAGATTTTACCTTGAATTAGGACTTAGCATTTTTACCTCTATTTGAGCTTGCACTTTTGGATGTGTTTATGCCTTTGTTCTATGTTAAGTCATTTTTCTTATGCTTTCACAAGGTGATTTCAGAATGTCTAGTGCATTGTGAGTTTCTCTTTTGCATGTTTTCTAGAAGTGTCACTAGAGGAGTGTAGGACACCTCTGGTTGTTTCTTCCTCCCTATATTTCCATGGACCCCTAGCTCACTGATGCGGAAGGATTTCTCATATCAAATGAAGTGTATGAGCGCTTCTTCTTGGTGAAGAGTGTATATTCGGGCTAGGTGGGTCATCTTTTTTGGTGTATCACCTTTTTTTAGTTTAGATTTAGGTTCTATTTTCATCATCTTTCCCCCTTTTCATCCCCACCCCTTTCCATTTTTTGTTAGCTGTAGGAAGTCCAGGACCTAAAAGATACATCAGAGGGAGCTAGCCCTATCTAGAGACTCTCCCCTCCAGCTTCACTGGTCTCACAGGCGAGAGGGGAGTTTCCATTGTTGTGTATGGAAGGCAGGAGCTCGGCCTCTTGGCCAAGGTGCAATCCACTGGGTCAATAGGTACATATTCTAATGAAGGCATATCTTCAAAACTATTATCATTGGGTTCTGCATGCAAAATAGTTGTAGACTAATTATTAATAAAGATTGTAACAAAAGTGTAAATAAATAACAAAATGGTAAATCAAATAATATTTAGCACCTCTATCCTGGTATTTCATATCCAGGTACATCTTTCAATGGAGGCATATCTTTGATTGTATTATCATTAAATTCTACATGCAAAAAGGTTGTGGACATTAATTATTAATGAACCTTAATAGTAATGAATAAATAAGAACAATTTATAAATTAATATTTATACCTGTGTTTGTTCTCTCGTTGAAAGAAGATAACAAGTTGTTCTATTTTAAAATTTCTCTTACGCCATCGAATCAACACAGCAAATAAATGACAGTCACCTGACTACTGCACAAAGATGTGTGACTATTCCACACAGTTGCTTCACTGCTTCATGCATTCACCTAATTGTTCCACAAAGTCATCTGATAGCTACCTATAGTGACAACAGAATTTTAAAAAGACCATAAAGGAGTGAATACCATATATATATAGTGGTGAATGCCCCCATATTGGCTTTTTTAGACCCGATGATATGCATGTATAAGGGCAAATTTATTTTAAAAAGTAGACCAACCAGTGCTTAAATTTAAATTCTAAACTAAAATTTAGGCAATCTTGTGTTGTCAACGACCCCACTAAAAAACCAAATGCCAACTTCAAAAAATGAAATATTTGTGAATTAATGAAGATTTGCCACTAAAAAATCTTTATTTCAAACTAGTGAATAGGATTCTAAGGATTTTTTCAGATATCTCAGGGACAAACTTGCCAAGGAGAAAATTAAACCCATAAAAAAAACACATAATCATCTCAACAACCTACCATAGATCTCTAGAGCCTTCGTGGACCACTACAAACTTGTGTCCCAAGCCCAAGATACTATGGCAGAGAGAGCACATGAATTATAATAGTGTTTATATGTGGATCCTTGTAAGTGAAGTCCTTCAGCTTAAAAAATATATGATGCCCCTCTTTCCCTTGATGAACTCCGTGCTATTGTGCAATTCATGGATAATGATAAAATGTTGAGGGTAGTTGGCTTTCCATGTGAATTTTAAAAATATACTTAGTAATTTGTGGGATTTGATTTGCTTTAGGTTTATAGAGAATCCCTACACAATAAATATTTAGGGGCCATCATCAATAAAGGATATATTAATTTTCTTCATAAGTTTGGTGATCTTGCGCTCATTACTAGTTGGCACCCGATAAATATGCTATATGTTTCCTATAAAATCATTGCTAAATCCTTAGCACTCCACCTTCGCCACACCCCCCCTACAATCATCATTCCATAACAAACATCATTTATTAAAATTAGGTAAATCCTTGATAATATTATTGTAGTTTTTGAAGGAATGACATGGGCTCGTGTCTCTCGAAAAAGGACCATCTTTCTCAAGCTTTATTTTGAATACGCTTATGATTAAATTAAATGACCCTTTATCCTCGCCATGCTTAAAGCTTTGGGCTTCAATAAATTCTTTATTTTGGTGGCTCAAACTCTAATTTCTAAAGCTTTGGCTTGTCTCACTGTTGATGCAGTGGATTGCACTCGGGGTAGGAGGCCGAGCTCCTGCCTTCCACACGCAAAAATGGAAACTCCCCTCTCACCTGTGGGACTGGCGAAGCTAGAGGGGAGAATCTCTAGATAAGGGCTAGCTCCCTCTGATGTATCTTTTAGGCCCTGGTTTTTCCTACTGCTAACAAATAAAATAAAAAAGGGGGGGATGAAAAGAGAGAGAGATGCTGAAAATAGAACCTAAGCCTAAAAAATGAAAAGGTGATACACCAGAAAATGTGACCCACCTAGCCTGAATATACACTTTTCACCAAAAAGAAGCGCCCATACACTTCATTTGAAGTGGGAAACTCTTCTGCAACAGTCAGCTAGGGGTCCGTGAAAACACAGGGAGGAAGAAACTACCAGAGGCGTCCTCAGACACACTTATGGCAGTGTATTCACAGGCACCTATATTCTCCCTGAAGACACTTCTGGTAGACCTATAGAAAGGAGACTTCATAATGCACTGGACATGCTGTAATCGATCTATGAAAAGCATGAAAGACAATGACTTAACACAAAAGAAAAACACATACATATACACAAAAGAAGAACACATACATATACTTTAAAGTGCAAGTCCAGATAGAGGTAAAAATGTTAAGTCTTGATTCAAGGTAAAATCTGGCAGAGCTCTGCCTTACAACCCCTAGAGATTTTTGGGCAGAGTTTTGCCTTAAGGCTAAGAGAATGGATCAGGACTTATCATTTTTACCTTTATCTAGACTTGCACTTTAAAGTATATGTGTGTGTTATTCTTTTGTGTTAAGTCATTGTCTTTCATGCCTTTCACAGATCGATTACAACATGTCCAGTGCATTGTGAAGTCTCCTTTCTGCAGGTCTACCAAAAGTGTCTACAGGCTGAATATAGGTCCCTGTGAATAGGGTGCCATAAGTGTGTCTGAGGACGCCTTTGGTAGTTTCTTCCTCCCTATGTTTTCATGGACCCCTAGCTGACTGTTGCAGAAGAGCTTCCCACTTCAGATGAAGTGTATGGGCGCTTCTTTTTGGTGAAAAGTGTATATTCAGGCTAGGCGGGTCACATTTTCTGGTGTATCACCTTTTCTTTTTTTAGGCTTAGGTTCTGTTTTCAGCATCTCTCTCTCTTTTCATCCCCCCCTTTTTAATTTTATTTAGCAGTAAGAGAAACCAGGGCCTAAAAGATACATAAGAGGGAGCTAGCCCTTATCTTGAGACTCTCCCCTCCAACTTCACCAGTATCACAGGCGAGAGGGGAGTTTCCATTGTTGCGTGTGGAAGGCAAGAGCTCGGCCTCCTACACCAGGTGCAATCCACTGCATCAAAAGTTTTTGGCATGCCCAGTGGGACCAACTAGGACAAGTTGTGTCGAAAGAGTTAAATAAATTTTGGTGTGTTCTTCAACCAACCAGCGTTTGGAGGCTTTCACATCAACACCAATGGCGAATCCAAGTTGAATCAGTTGGTTAAGCAGTCCAGGTGCCATCAAGAAATCACATTTTTGTATAACTTTGGTGGAGCTTAGGTTATTATGGAACCACCTCAAACTCCAGTGTTACTTCCTTCGTTGTTGAAGGGTAACCAAGAGAGCTGTTTGGGGGGATTCCATAAATATTCTGAGCTTGATCAAAACATATGAAGAAATACAAGGTACATGGTCTTAAGCAATGGATTATACATGCCAAAATGCGCCTTCACTTGAAACATCTATTCCTATGCATCAATAGACCTTTCCTAGTTTTCCTCAACTCCCCCAGGTCACTGATCCTACTGGCACGCTCCTGACTTGGAAGGAAATAGTGGAATCATGGGGCAGGAAAGAAGAAAAGCAAGGTTTTGCTCAAAACCTTGAAGAAGATAAAGCTTCTCCTACCCATGATTCCTATGATCTCCAAGAAAGGCTCTTCCAAGAGGCTATCATGAGCGACAATGAATAAGAAATCATCATCGATGCTCCTTGTGAAGACCTCATAACAATGGAGAAGACGCAGGTCACACATGCATGCAGATGTTCTAGCAATATGAGGAGGAACATAAGCATGGTGAGCTCCCTCCTCCTTTGTTTTATGAACTTCCTTGTTGCTTCGACGAGGAGGACGACTATGTCAAGGAGCCTGAGTTGGAGGAGGATTAGGAGAATATCTTTGAACATCTAGAGATCCATATCTTTGAGGAGGAAAAAGAGAGGTATGTCTACCTTGAGGAAAGCCTTGAAGAAGAAAGCTTTGAATAAAGAGGTGATGCTCTGTGGGATGAGTAATCAGTTTGTGATTTTATTTCAGACATCACAACAGTCACCCTTCTTTAAGAAGGCCAAGAGGAAGCAGAGGATGAGTTTGATAGGATCTTCAATGAAGCAGAAGGGGACGAGTCAAACTGTGATGCATTGCAGAGGGACTATGCAGATCAAGGGGTCTATGGTGATGATGAGCCAACATCCATTGATTTCTTAGTGAAATGCACCAGCACAAAGGACCAGCATTCAACAAGCTTCCAGGGACAAGCAAACTACATATATGTCAGAAGCATGTTTGAATATGATCCACTCGGATGTAGCCCAATCCAGGTGACAGGCAAAAGGAGCAAGTCACCAAATCTCCTTTTCATTCAGCCACTTGTCTGGCACCATAAGTTTCATTGCCAGAAAGGGGACTTAAGAAGTTTTCCCTTTGATCTAGGAGGGAGGCAAATTTTTTTGGTTAGCTGTATATAGTAGTTTGCTTTCAGTTTCTTTTCCTGCTTTCCCTAAGTGCAGTTTGCACAAGTAGTGTTTTTAGTCTTGTGTGTGTTTTCCCTTTTGTCTAGGGTAAAAGCTTCATGTTTGTTTCTTAGATCTTTGAGGCTATTGCTAACCTTTGTTCAAAGCTGCATTCTGACTCCGTGCCCAATGGACTACAAGGCAACTGGTCTCTAAGCATAACAAGCATGCTTCCCTTGGGAGTCACCAATTTGTTGACCATTTTTTGCCCAACAAGCCAAAAATCGGTCCCCTTCTTCCCTTGCTGCTCTAGGCCAATTCATTTTTTGATTTTGCACAAGTCCAGGAATTTCTACGGACTCTACAGGTCTTTTTCTATGGACTCTGCAGGTCTATTTCTACGGACTCTACAGGTCTATTTCTATGGACTCTGCAGGTCTTTTTCCACGGACTCTATAGGTGAAGTTTCTATGAATTCTGTAAAAAAGTTTTTCTATGGACTCTACAGGTTAGTCTTTTGGCACATGAAGAATCAGTTCAGAGAGTGTTGGGTTTTACAAGACTTCTTCAGGCTCTTGTCTGAAGAAATTCACAAAGAAGGTTGACATCGTTGAACCATTGAACTGGTTCAATGCCCCAATTCAATGCCTAGGTTTAATGGATTGGTTCAACGCTCGATTCAATCAGCAAAATTCAACGCAAGGTTCATCAACAGGTTCAATCAAATGGTTAATCGCATTCAGTTCGGTGCCTTAGTTCAACAACTATTTTAATCATCGAACCAGTTCAATGGATTGGTTCAGCGGTTGGTTGAAAGGAGCGGTTCAATGGGAAAGTTCAAAGGCTTGTTTTAAAGTGGTACAGTTCAAAAAAATGGCACACAGTGTTGAATCGTTGAACCTTTTTGGTTCAATTAGTTGGTTCAACGGCTTGGTTCAAGGGAGTGTCCTAAAGCCAAAAGATGAGTGCCCTTGCGGAGGGCAGTTCTAGGTTCAAAAGCCCTTGCAGAGGGCATGGAGCACTTTGAAGGTAGCCGAAGGATTCCCAAAAAAAGCGAAAAAGACTTATGGCATTGAATGAATTCTTTCAAACTTTTGTCTGAAGGAATTTGAAAAAGGTCGTGAGCAAGAAACCCGGATGAAAATGACTTTTAGGCGAAAGGACAAAAAGACTGAGACAATTCTCATAGACTTTTTATCTGTGGGGAAATTGTCTGAGGGAAGAAATCCACAGAAAATCTCGTAAAAAGGCCCGAAGGAATTTGCCAAGGATGGTGAGGGTTCTGAGAACGTCAAATTTTACACCAAGAAAGCTAGACCATAGAAGGCGCCAAGTGGCAACTGCAGAAGACTTTGACATGTTTTTTAGGAGTAGCAAAACGTGCCACGTGTCCCCTGCAAGGCTCGATAGACGCTGACAAGTGTCAGCATCTGCGATCTCTCTCTTTTGTCCCACGAGAACTGTGGTGGGCCTCGGATGAATATCTAAAGAAGGCGGAAGCTGACACATGTCCTCTTCTGCAAGACCTTCAAAGGGTGTCTAAAGCTTCCATGAGTCAAGCGGATGTTGCCACGTGTCTTGCTCAAATCACAGCCAAATGCGCCACATGTCACTTATTTGAAAATTAGCGAAAAATGGCCAAGGCAAGCAGGGAGAGCCCAAGAAAGTAGCAACCCGCAAGAAGAAGCCAAAAAGAGAGAGACCAGGAAGAAGACAAAGCACAGGGGTGGACAAAGTATCCAAGTGGCGAAGAAGGTGTCAACTCAGGGAGTTACTCCAGTAGGTGATACAGTGTATGCAAATTGATCATTGGGAGGCAAAAATGGCTAGCAACTTGACCCATTTTCTTCATTTTGCATTAATGAGCAGACAAGCCATGTAATCGCCTTGAAGGAGCGGTCTTGTAAGCAGACAATTGGCGCGGCCCATAATTTCTCATATGATGTTTAAGTGGCTTACTCTTCCCAATGATCGGAACGCACATGCGTCATTTTCAAAAAGGGTGCCAAAGGGCCTCTTCTCTTTCTCTATATATTGTAAAGCTTCTCATTTGAGAAAGGGGATCCACTCTCTTAGCCTTAAGGCAAAACTCTGCCCAAAAATCTCTCGGGCTTGTAAGGCAGAGCTGCCAGTTTTTACTTTGAATCAAGACTTAGCATTTTTACCTCTATCTAGACATGCATTTTAAAGTATATGTATGTGTTCTTATTTTGTGTTAAGTCATTGTCTCTCATGATTTTCACAGATCGATTACAGCATGCCTAGTGCATTGTGAAGTCTCTTTTCTGCAGGTCTGCCAGAAGTGTCTACAACAGGAATATAGGCGCATGTGAATAGGTTGCCTAAGTGTGTCACAAAGCACCTTTGGTAGTTCTTTCCTCCCTGTATCTTTATGGACCCCTGACTCACTGAAACAAAAGAGTTTCCCATTTCAGATGAAGTGTATGGGCGTTTCTTCTTGGTGAAAAGTGTATGTTCAGGCCTGAGTGGATCAAACTTTTCTGGTGTATCACCTTTTCATTTTTAGGCTTAGGTTTTGTTTTCAGCATATCTCTCTCCCTTTTCATCCCCCCCTTTTTTCATTTTATTTGTTAGCAGTAGGAAAAACCAGGGCCTAAAAGATACATCAGAGGGAGCTAGCCCTTATCTAGAGACTCTCCCCTCCAGCGTCGCCGGTCCCAAAGGCGAGAGGGGAGTTTCCATTGTTGCGTGTGGAAGGGCGGGAGCTCGGCCTCCTACCCCGGGTGCAATCCACTGCTTTGCTACCTTGACATTTTTTGCAAATCCTCTCGGTCAAGCTTGTGGTGGGCTAAAACCCATTGTTACATACAAAGCTTGATGCCCTTGCTTAAGTGGCTTCAAAATTATCAATGCAAGTGGATCTAGAAAGAGGAAACATTCAAATTTCTTGGCATTCCATTTGCCTTTGATAACTCCCCTTTTGTGCTCTGATAGTATGTAATCGAAAAAGTGGAAAAAAATCACTTACTAGATTACAACTTGTCTCTTTCTCTTGCAACAAAGTTTTAGGTCTACACTAAAATTGTTATAGCTACCCATGTCTATTCTTCTTCTTGTTGGTCTCCTTCAAAAGCATCGTATGAAAAATTAGTAAAGGTTCTTAAAGATTCTATTTGGGATAATGCTAAGAAAACTCGAGGTTTCCACAAGGTAACTTGGGACATTTGTTGTCTTCCTCATGAGAAAGGATGAATGGGCATTATTTATCTTTATAAATAAAACCACTACTCTTTGTGTTAAGTTGGTTGTAAGTGCAATTAAGGGAAATGAGACTTGTAAAATTCTCCTAAAGCACTATATTTTTATAAGTGATCCTTATGGAAAGAAATTTTGGAAAAACATTGGATTTCACACTCTTTTGATTATTTTCATCCCTGTTAAAATAAAATGGTCCTTTGTGGCAAACAACATCTAGAAAGATTTTAAATCAGTGAAACCCCTTGTAAAGTGGGTCAGTGATGGGTTTCAAATTAGTCTCTCTTTTAATGACCATAATCTTTGGAAGCCAACTGTCATGACCAATTCCAACCTTCTTCTAGCGGATATGCTAGGCATAAAAGCTCTTTAGATTTTCAAAAAAAGAATTTACACTATTAAGGATTTGGTTTCATCTCTTCATTTGATCATGTGGCATTCTCTGAAAACTAAACATAAACTATTAAATACAAACTTGAATTCTATTTTATGTTTTTTAGAATTTCTGCCAGATGTCATGCTTCATAAGATGGGTCTACAATCCCCACTTACCTAGTGGAAGGATTGGAGGTGGAATTGCAATAATGCCTTTTGAAATAATTGTCCAAGACTCCTTTATCCTGGATCATGAGTGTATTTTTTTAGCTTTAGGGAAACTCAATAGGCAATTGAATCTAAATTCATTGCCCACAACGTGACTTGTTAGATTGAACAAGATTTGGAATGCCAAGCTTAAGCCCAAATTATCTCATTTTCTTCAATGTTTGGTTTTTCAAGGTGTTCTTCTTAGGGAGTGTCTCGAGCACATTGGGATTCCTAGCCTCAAGTGCTTTCCTTATTTTTGACCTAAAACCTTTAGGTATGTTTTTAGACATGTTTGAGAGCCTGGATTTCCTAGCAATGGATTCATAGCTTATTTTAGCCTTACCACCAAAAGTCATTGAATTGATGAATATCTTTTTGGGGGATAAGGTTCAGTGATCTCCATACATTGCTTCTTGTAGATTTTTGTTAGAGCTATCATTTTGTTTCAACTATGGAAGTCTGTAAATTCAACAATTTTTAACAATGAAGAGCTTTCCAAGTAATTATTTGTTAATGATAAATTGATTGTCATTTTTTTGGCTTTTATATAGATCTAAGCATAGGTAAAGAATGTGGATTTAAAATTTCAACATTTGGTGTAGCTCCTCAATCACTAGGGGAGTGTTCTTGCACCATGAGTCATGTTCATCTCGATTATCCCTTACATGGCTCTATTCCATTATCACCCAGACATCGGCAGAGCCAATCCCACAATCACTTCTCCTCCCTAGAGTCACAGGGTGACAGGAGAAAATGGAGTATGTTGTCATGTAGGAAGTCCTATACTGGCCAACTTTGGTGGACTTTGCCTATGCAAGGTGGTGAGCTAGTGAGGTATTATGTGTTGCCACCACCTAATCGGGGAATCACAATATATTTGGCTCCTTTTGATACCACTAACACTGAAGATGGGTGGGTATTACTTGATCCTCCTTTGATTGAACCCTTTTCTTAGGGTGTTCAACAACTTAAGTGTAATTATTTGCCTTTGTATCCTTTTGGTGTTATAACATGTGCTTAGTTATCCCACTTGTGATTTGATACTTTGATTTTACTTCTAAGTTGTTATAATTAGTCAACAATTTTGTTGTTTTGAATTGTATTTATTTACTTGCATAAAGATTCGGCTGTGAATACCAACCAACCATCTTTTTATTGTAACCATTTATATATTATATTTTTCTACAATTAATACATATTTCAATGAGTTCCAATAAAATGTTTGTGAAGGATTATAGAATCTCAAAGTGATATGGAGAGAATGTTTAAAATGATTTTTTTATGAGATTTTTTTTAAGCCTGTGTTTGAAGATGGTAAATCCTATTTTAAGGCCTATATAATAAAAAAATCCATAAACCAGTTTTGAGGACAGAGGATGACGGTGTCATTCTCATTGGGGTAAATTGAACATTTCAATTATAATCATACAATGCCCTCCACTCGCAATCTCAATCTCATTCTCACCACATTATGTAAAGAAGATCAGTTAAAAGAGGTGCTACACATTTTGCTTACCATGCACAATCCCCCTCTTCACTCTTCTAAATCCTTTCTACTATTGCAGACCAACATTTCCATGAAATCTCTCTCAGAGGCTAAGCAAATCCACTCCCACATCAATCACACTAAATTTTAGTTTGCCCCACACAAACTTTTACAAGCTACCCTTATATGTATGTATGGCCAGTGTGGATTTTAGTGCATGCTCACCAAGTATTTGAACAAATGATTGACCCAGACCTCTTCTCATGGAATATCATAATTGCCACTTACAAAACCCACATATATCCTCACGAGGCATTGACATTATTTTACTCAATGTAAGGAACATGTGTCCAAAATAAGAGCTTTGGGATAGGGTATGGACATCCACCAAAGCATAATGCAAAAGGGAGTTTTGTCAGATGTTGTAGTTGTAAGTTCCTTGGTAGATATGTATGCAAAATGTGGAAGCATCCACAAGGCACGTGAATTGTTTGGCAAAATGGCTCAAATAGATGTGGCATCATGGAATACAATGATTGCAAGATATACACAAAATGGTGTTCTTGACAAGGCTTTAAGGCTTTTCCAAGAAATGCCACAAAGAGATGCGATCTCATGGATTGCAATGATTGCAAGATATGGACAAAATGGGTTTATTGAAAAGGTTGTGGAAAATTTTAAGCAAATGCAATTGTCAGGTCTAAATCTAGATTGCACAACCTTCATCAACATCCTCCCAGCCTATGGCAAAATGTGATCTTTAAAATAGCTTATGGACATCCATCGAAGAATAATCGAAAGTGGATTTTTATCAGATGTTGTAGTTGCAAGTGCCCAGAAAGATATGTATGAAAAATGTGAAATAATACACAACGCACATGAACTATTTGAAAAAATGCCTCATAAAAATGTGATCCCATGGAATGATATGATCGTTGGATATGCACAAAATGGATTTTGCAAGGATGCTCTCAAACTCTTTGAAGTAATGAAGCACTCTTGAATGAACCCTGACAATCTAAAGATTTGCTTGTGTTTTATTAGCTTGCAGCCATGCAGGTTTAGTGGATGAGGGGTGTAAATATTTCAATGGCATGAGTCTAATTGCATCATGCATACACTTATATTATGTGTGCACGATTGATCTTCTTGGCCATGTTGGTTGTCTGGAGGAAACTCTAAATTATATCATCAAAATGCCAATTAAACCTTTGGTGGTTGTGTGGATGTGTTTGCTTGGTGCCTGCAGAGAACATAAAAATACAAAGTTAGGAGTATTTACAACAGCCCTTCTTTTTGAGTTGGATCCTCAAAACCCTGCAACTTATGTTCTTTTGTCAAACATCTATGTAGAAGTGGGCAGGTTGGGTGAGGTTCAAATGGTAAGGAGATTGATGAAAGATAGAGGAATTAAAAAGATACCTAGATGTAGTTGGGTCGAAGGGCATAAAATGGTGCATGCTTTTTGTGGAGGAGATAGATCACACCCATAGACAGGAGATCTATGTAAGTTGGATAAATTGTGTTGGGAGATGAAGGCAACAGGGTATTTGACAGTTTCAAAACTCGTACTGAATGATGTGGAGAAGGAAATATAATTATTCCTCTAATATCTGTTGACGCAGTGGATTACACCCTTGACAGGAGGCTAAGTTCCTGCCTTCCATGCATCACAATGGAAACTCTTCTCTTGCCTGTGGGTATGGCAAAACTGAGAGGAGAGTCTCTAGATAAGAGCTAGCTCCCTTTGATGCATCTAAGTTATTCTAGTAAGTTGATAATACATATTTATAATGGGGGGTGAAAAGAGAGAAGGATTACTGAAAAAATATAACCTAACTTAAGAGGGTGATGCACCAAACAAGTTTGATCTACTCACACTCACACTCTGAACCACAAGAACACATACATACACTTTAACTGGTAAAAGGACCAGACTACAGGGAGCTTGATAGGGAGGCTTTAATGAAACACACAGAAAAGGAACTTACCATAGGCGTTTTAGGGAAAGCACACTTTCTAGTAACCTCCTTCTGCCTCTGCTCTAGATACAACTCTTCTTGTCACATGTAGGAATGGCGCTTTGTCTATACCAACTGTGTTGGTTTCAAGCCTGTGAAAGCATTAGGAAACAATGACTGAACGCAAGACTAACACTCAAACACACTCAGAGATATATCCAACTAGAATAGAGGTAAAAAATGTGTATTCTATTGATTCCAGGTGAAAAATGGTAGGGCTTCGCCTTACAATATGAGAGATATCTTTCTCAAATGAGAAGTTACAATATATATAGAGAAGAGGAAAACAAAAGCGGACTTTTCGAAAAAGACTTTTGGCACCCTTTGGCAAGTGGCCCACGTGTGCTGAGAGCGTTGGGAAGGGGAAGCCGCTGAAAGATAATGTTGTGTCAGCTCCCATTTTGACTTCAGGGGTTTAAAAACATAAGCCACACCATTTGTTTACAAGCAAGACCACTCCTTAAAGGTATTTATGTGGTTTGTCTACTCATCAATGCAAAATGGAGAAAAATGGGTCGCGCCATTTACTGTTCATGCCCCTTGATGACCACTTAGCAGGGACTGTTCTAACCACTGGAGTAACTCCTTCCCCATTGCCACTTGGGTTGTTTTGTCCATTTTTTCACTTGGCTCTTTTGTCTCTTCCTAGTTTTGTCTTTTATGGCTCCTTCGGCCCTCGGGGGCTATCTTCCCAGCCTTGCTGGCTCCTTGTGCTCTTCTCTCAGCGATTCTTCATTTTGGCCTAAAGGCCTTTGAATGTATTTGGGTCCATGCTCAAGCCTTTAAAGATTAACTACTAATTCATGGTGCTTAATCTTGACGTCTTTCGGCCCGTCACCCTCCTTGGCAATTCCTTCAGCTTTTGAGAAAGGTCCTTTTGGCAGTCAAGAGTCCCTCGCAAGGGCACCTACCCTTCGGGGTCCTTCGGCGGCCTTGCTCCTCGAATCATTCAAACAAAATGTTTGAAGGATTTTTTATTTTGTCTTTCTCGCTTATTCCTTTTTTTCGTTGGCTTTTCTTTTGGCCATTTTTCTAGTGGACAAAATGTTTGCAAGAATTATTTCGATCACTTACTTTGACCTTCATAATTTTTCTTCAGGTTTTTTCCTACAACTTTTCTCTAAATTTCTTGCTTTTAAAAGCCTTAGTCCTTTTATTGCCACAGGATTTTCTTCTGAAGGACATTGTCTTTGCCTTATGAATTTCTTTGGACAAAATGTTTGAAGGAATTCCTTCGAGCATTTTGTCCTAAGAAATTCTCTTGTTCTTTGCCTTGAACAAATCCAAAGGAATTCCAACTTGCCTTGTTCACTTTTCTGAAGGAAAACTTACCCTTTCGGCCTTCTTTTCAAGTACTTTCCTGCTCTCTGCAAGGGTTGTTTGGCCTCTAAAATTACTTTTCAAAAAAGTTGCAAAGGTCCTTTTGTCACCTAAGTGTTGGGAACTTGTTTCTTTCCTACAGAGTCCGTAGAAATCAGCGTGCAGAGTCTGTAAAAACAAGCTTGCAAAGTCTGTAGAAACAAGCCTGCAGAGTCCATAGAAACAAGCCTGCAAAGTCCGTAAAAATCAGCCTGTAGAGTCCGTAGAAACAAGACTTATGCAAAATCAAATTTTGAACTGGCTTAGAATAGCAGGGGAAGAAGGAGACTGATTTTGGCCTGCTAGACCAAAATGGTCAACAATTTAGCGATTCCCAGGGGAAGCATGCCTGCTATGCTTATAAACTAGTAGCCTCAAAGTCCATTGGGCACGGAGTCCAGATGCAGCTTTTAAAGAGTTTGCAACCACCTTGAGATATCCAAGAATCAATCACGAAGGTTTACCCCAAAAGGAAATGAAAACACACACAAGACTAAGAAAACTACTAACATGTGCGAAACAACTTAGGGAAAATAGAGAAAAAGCAAGGAAAATATATACATGATGGGAGAAGGGCTCAGTGATAATGCTTGAAATGTATCCCATTAACTGGGATATACAGTTCTTCACCATCCAACCTGGAGAGTTAGAACATGTTGTGCTGCTTACAATGAGTGATGACGTATGGACCACTCCATAGGGCATCAAACCTTGCATGCTTTCCAGGCTTAGCTTGGTCTGCATCCCATTTCAAGATGATGTCTCCTTCAAAGAAACCTTTTGATGAAGATTTCTTGTCGAAGTGTTTCTTTGTCTGCTATTGGTAGCTGTTCATAGAAGCCATAACCTAGTTCCTTGTCTCTTGGAGCTCCGTCAACTCGCATAGCCTAACCTCCATGATGTTGCCTTCTTCTAATTGTAGCTGGTGGGCGAGGTCCAAGGCTGACAATTCAAGTGAAACGAGAATCCTAGCTTCCCTTCCACATATGAGCATGTACGACGAGTTGCCCAATTGCCCTCTTTGGAGTGACCCTATCTGCCCACAAGGCTATTTTCAACTTGGCATGCCAAGTCCTCTGATTCTCCTCTATTGTTCTCTTGATAATCCTGATCAGATTTTTATTGGTGGATTCAGCCAACCCATTCCCCTGTGGGTAGTAATTGGATGAAGTGCTAAGATAAATACCATATCCCAGTGCCCATTCACTTATTTTAGTTCTAAAAAAATCTAAATCATTATCTGAGATTATGGTAGCTGGAACCCCAAACCTTGCCACCAGGTCTTCATAAAAATCTAGGATTGCACTTTCGTTGGCTTCCTTCAAAGTGACAGCCTCTACCCATCTTGTGAAGTAATATGTGGCGGTCAGGACCCACTTGTGTCCAGCACTGTAGGGAGGGTTAATCATCCCTACAAAGTCAAGGCCCCATTGCATGAATGGTTGCTCCACCTAAATAGGATGTAAAGGCATGGCAGCCAGCCATTGCTTTCCATAAAAAAGTGCACATTTCTACTACTTTCATACCCAAAAATGGGTGTCCCTAAATAGAGTGGTCCAGAAATAACCAGCTCTCATTATTATTGCAGTTGTAGGCCTAGGAGCAAAGTGACCACTAGCTTGCCCATCATGGAACTCGAACAACACTCTGTCAGCCTGACTTGTGTTTGTGCACCTTAAAAGTACTCCTAATAGGTCCCTTTTAAACAGCACTACATCAATCAAGACATAAGGGAGAGATTGGATCCTGAAATATCTCCTCTTGGTCCCATCAAGACCCTGCGGGCACTCACCAGTGAGAAAGAAATACCTCAAGTCTGATGTCCAATCCTTCATAATAGCTGGGTCTTCTATTGTAGTTGCATTATGAATTAACATATTATCCTCTTTTTGTTGTCTAAAATCTACAGTAAGGTGTTCACATAGGCCTCTCCCTCTTACCAGATTGGTGATCTTGATATCCACATCGTATTCCATTACCTTAGTGATCCACCCCTCTCTCTTTTCATTTAGGTCATAGTTGATCAAGAAATCCTTGATGCTGGGATATGGAACCATGAGGTGAATTATATTGTTGGACATCATATGCCTGAATTTCTTCAGACTCTGTATGACTATAAGGACTTGCTTCTCCACATATGTATACTTGACCTCAAAACCTTCTAGGCATTGGCTAAAAAATGCAAGTGGTTGTTCAAGGTTATCACCATTTGCTTGGGTATGCATGGTGGAGATTACCTTTTCATTTTTGAAGGTGTAGAGGTTGAAATCCTTGGTGAAGTCAGAGCTGATCAAAGTAGGACCCTGGGCTATAGCCTGCTTGATCTCTTCAAAACTATCCTTTCTTTGTACTGTCCACACAAACTTCTCATCCTTCTTCAACATAGAGGTCAATGGCTTGACTACCTCCAAACAATTTGGAATAAATATTTGGATGAAATTTATTTTGCTGAAGAAGCTTTGCAGGCCCTTCTTGTGTTTAGGCAAAGACAGTTCCAAGATGGGGAGAACTCTCTCTGGATCAATGGTCAAGCCTTCCTTTGAAACAACGTGGCCAAGGAGTTTACCCTTATGGACAGTGAACACACATTTCTTTGGGTTAAGAGAGATATCAAACTCTCTACACCTCTCAAAAATTTATCTGAGGTGTTTCATGTGTTGGTCCACCTCCTTAGAGGATACTATCATGTCGTCAAGATATACCAACACAAAGTTATTTATCAGGCCTCGAAAGGCCATGTCCATGGCTCACTGAAAGGTGGCACCAACATTAGACAGTCTAAATGGCATTTTCTTGTAAGCAAACATCTCCCATTTGATTATATCTTGAATACCCATCTAGGAGGGAGAAACGCTCACTGCCTGTCACCATTTGAAGGATCTGTTCGATGCTTGGGAGAGGATAATGGTCTTTCAAAGAGACTCTATTAAGGTCTCTAAAATCAATTTATAATTTGATCACCCCATTTTTTTTGGATAGGAATGAGATTGGCTAGCCAAGAAGAGTGTTTGATTGGAAATATTATCCTGGATTCAATTAACTTGGTTAGTTCCTTCTGCATGAGAGGCTCAATCTTTGGGTTGACAGGCCTTTGCTTCTACTTGATTGGCCTGGTGCCTTCTTCTAGCTCAATGGTATGTTGGGCCAAACTTGGTTTGAAACCCTTCAAATCGCTATATTCCCAAGCGAAGACATCATCAAACTCTTAACACAATGTTGACCATTTTTTGCCCAACATGCCAAAAATCGGTCCCCTTCTTCTCTTGTTGTGTTAGGCCATTCAATTTCAGGTTGCATCAGTTCATTGGCCTTGGTTCATAAACTGAGTTCAATGCTTCGGCAAACTTCAATGCTAAGTTCAAAGGCTTAGGTTCAACGCTTTGGTTCAATTCAACGATTCAACGGCCTTTGGTTCAAACGGCTAGAGTTCATCGCTCTGTTCAACGCCTTGTGGTTGAACCGTTGAACCAATTTTGGTTCAATGGCTTGGTTCAAGGAGGCCGCCAATTCAAAGTAGAAAAACCACAAAAAAGGACCCAAAGGAAATGGCCAAGGACGATGATGTCTCGAAAGCTGTCAAATTTAAGGAAGCAAATTGGCTGTTGGTTTTCAAAGTGATGACGATTGCGTGAATGTCAAATTTGACGCAGTGAAATATCTATTTGTTTTTGGAACTGTTTGAACATCAAGCATGGAAAGGGCCCAAGGAATACAGTGACCCACCAAGAGATAACCCGATGCAAAAAAGACAAAGCATCCAAGTGGTGAAGAGATGGAGAGGTATTGAATGACGTGACCTATTTTTCTCCAAGTTGGCATTGGAAGAAGACAAACTACATTTGTTTGTGGAAAAGAGGGGCGGCCATGTTGTTTCATTAATGCTTGAATGCCAAAGTCAAATTTGGTCGATTGTGTAGCATTGTTCCAGCAGGCCTTTTTTGAAGAATGACATCAGTAATAGTGGTTTCCTCTTTCGAATGCTCGTAAGGCACATGGGCCACTGACAAAAAATGAGTGCCAAAATCCTTCCCAGGAAGTGCCAAGTTCTATTCATCTTTCTATAAATTGTAATCTTCTCATTTGAGAAAGGAATCCGCTCTCAGCCTTAAGGCAAACTCTGCCCAAAAATCTCTTGGGCTTGTAAAGCAGAGCTCTACCAAAAATTTACCTTGAATCAAAACACAGCATTTTTACCTCCATTCTGAGTTTTGCATTTATAGTATGTGTCTATGCCTTGATTCTATATTAAGTCATTTTCTCAATGCTTTTGTAGAATGATTTCAGTACGTTTGGTGCATTTTTTGAGTTTTCCTTTTACAGGTATGTCAAAAGTGTCCCTAGAGGAGTAGAGGTGAAGTGGATAGGCTACTGAAGTGCGTCTCATAATGCCTCCTGTAGTTATTCCCTCCTTGTATCTCCACGGACCCCTGACCCACTTATGCAGAAGGTTTTCTCGTGACAAATGAAGTGTATAAGCACTGGTTCTCGATGAAAAGTGTATGTTCGGGCCTGAGTGGGTCACATTTTCTAGTGTATCACCTCTTTTCTTTTTTTAGGCTTAGGCTTTGTTTTCAGCATCTCCTTCTCCCTTTTCATCCCCCCCTCCTTTTTTTTCATTTTATTGGTTAGCAGTAGTAAAAACTGGGGCCTAAATGATACATCAGAGGGAGCTAGCCCTTATCTAGAGACTCTCCCCTCTAGCTTCACCGGTCCCACAAGCAAGAGGGGAGTTTCCATTGTTGCGTGAAGAAGGCAGGAGCTTGGCCTCCTGTCAAAGGTGCAATCTTCTACGTCAATAGTTTCTGGCACACCCAGTGGGACCAACTAGGACAAGTTGTGTCCAAAGAGTTGAAGAATTTTTGGTGTGTTCTTCAACCGAATAGCCTTTAGAGGCTTTGCATCAAACACCAATGGCGACTCCAAGTTAAATCTACTGGTTAAGCAGCCTGGTGCCATCAAAAATCACTATCTGTATGTATAATCCCTTCGCACCAAATCATGGACCTTATTGTCCTTCCTATAATTTTGATCAGGCTCAACATGTTTATGGCATCTCCCCAAGCAACCCTCCTAGTTGCCCTTCAACCAAAAGGGCAAATTCCAATTCTGAGATCTTTCACCCTGATAGTACGCTCCTGACCTAGGGGGAAATAGTGGAATCATTGGGCAAGAAAGAGGAGAAGAAAGGTTTTGCTCAAAACCTTAAAAAAGATAAAACTGCTCCTACCCATGATTCCTATGATCTCCAAGAAAGGCTCTTCCAAGAGGATATAGCCAGAAGAATTACAGAGTTGGAATCCAAGGAGAGATTCCTCAACCAATGTGTGATGGATGGTTCAGACCAAACAACACATTCTATGTCTGAACACACCCCATATATGCACCCCCAAGAGAGCTATCAAGTCGCACCTGATATTGATGAAGTGCTGACCAAGTGGAAGGAGGAGAATCATTCGATTTTAGCTCAAGGACTTCCTCCTCTTGCACACGGTTTTCCCAATTCACCCCTTCTCAAGGAGGAACCTGATCTGTAGGAGGCAAGTGAGGAGCAGAAGATCTAATCTACAGTTCTTCAAGACGCTGTCATGAGTGACAACGAAGGTGGAATCATCATCGATGTTCCTTGTGAAGACCTCATCAGTAATGGAGAAGACTCAGGGCATGCATATATGTAGATGTTCCAGCAATACGAGGAGGAACAAAAGCATATTGAGCTCTCTTCCCATTGTTCAATGAACTTCCTTATTACTTCAATGAGGAGGATGACTATGCTGAAGAGCCTGAGTTGGAGGAGGAAAAGGAGAGGTCTGTCTTCCTGGAGGAATGCCTTGAATAAGAAAGCTTTGAACAAAGAGGTGATGTTCTGTGGGATGAGCAATCAGTTTGTGATTCCATTTTAGACATCACAACTATCACCCTTCTTCAAGAAAGCCAAGAGGAAGCAGAGGATGAGTCTGATAGGATCTTCAACGAGGCAGAAGGAAACAAGTCGGACCATGATGTGCTGCAAGGGGATTAAGCATATCAAAGGGCTTATGGCGATGAGCCAGCAGCCATAGATTTCTTGGTGAAGAGCACAAGCAGTAAGGACCAGCATTCAACAAACCTTCTGGGACAAGAAGAATACACGTATGTTGGTGGCATGTTTGAATCTGATCCACTCGGATACCAGCCAACCCAGGTGAGAGGCAAGAGGAGCAGGTCACCAAATCTCCTTTTCTTTCAGCCACTTGTCTGCCACCATAAGTCTTCTTGCCAGGAAGGGGACTTAAGAAAATTTCTCTTTAATCCAAGAGGGAGGTGAATTTTCCTGGTTAGCTATATATAGTAGTTTGCTTTCAGTTTCTTTTCCTGCTTTCCCTAAGTGCAGTTGCACATGTAGTGTTTTTTAGCCTTGTGTGTTTCCCTTTACGTGTGGGGTAAAAGGCTCTGTGTTTGATTCTCAGATCTTTGGAGCTATTGCTAACACTATTTCAAAGCTGCATCTAACTCTGTGCCAAATGGAATGGACTGGAAGGCAACTGGTCTTTAAGCATAGCAGGCATGCTTCCCCTGGGAGTCACCAATCTGTTGACCATTTTTTGCCCAACAAGCCAAAAATCGGTCCCCTTCTTTTCCTGTTGTGCTAGGCCAGTCAATTTCAAGTTGCATCAGTTCATCGGCCTTGGTTCATGAACTGAGTTCAACGCTTTGACAAAGTTCAACGCTAAGTTCAATGGCTTAGGTTCAATGCTTTGGTTTAATTCAACAGTTTAATGGCCTTTGGTTCAAATGGCTAGAGTTCATTGCTCGGTTCAACGCCTTGTGGTTGAACCGTTGAACCGATTGAACCATTGAACCAATTTTGGTTGAACGAGTTGGTTCAATGGCTTGGTTTAAGGAGGCCGCCAGTTCAAAGTAGAAAAGCCATAATAAAGGACCCGAAGGAAATGGCTGAGGATGATGACATCTCGAAAGCCATCAAATTTAAGGAAGCAAATTAGTCATTGGTTTTCAAAGCGATGACAACCACGTGAACATAAAATTTGATGCAATGAAATATCCATTTGTTTTTGGATCTGTTTGAGCGTCAAGCATGGAAAGGGCCCAAGGAATGCAACGACTCACCCAGAGATAGCCCGAGGGCCGAAAGAGCTAGGAAGAAGACAAACACAGAAAAGACAAAGCATCCAAGTGGCGAAGAGATGGAGAGTTATTGAGCGGCGTGACTTGTTTTTCTCCAAGTTGGCATTGGAAGAAGACAAATTGTAGTTTGTTTGCAGAAAATAGGGGTGGCCATGTTGTTTCATTAATTCTTGAATGCCAAAGTCAAATTTGGGCAATTGTGTAGCATGGTTCCAGCAGGCCTTTTTTGAAGAATGACATCAGTAACAATGGTTTCCTTTTCCCAATGCTCATAAGGCACATGGGCCACTGATAGAAAATGAGTGCCAAAATCCTTCCCAAGAAGCGCCAAGTTCTCTTCCTCTTTCTATAAATTGTAATCTTCTCATTTGAGAAATGAATCTGCTCTCAATCTTAAGGCAAACTCTGCCCAAAAATCTCTCGAGCTTGTAAGGCAGAGCTCTACTAGAAATTTACCTTGAATCGAAACATAGCATTTTTACCTCCATTATGAGTTTTGCATTTATAGTATGTGTCTATGCCTTGATTCTATATTAAGTCATTTTCTCAATGCTTCTACAGAATGATTTCAGCACGTCTGGTGCATTTTTTGAGTTTTCCTTTTACAGGTCTGTCAAAAGTGTCCATAGAGGAGTATAGGTGAAGTGGATAGGCTGCTACAGTGCGTCTCAAAATGCCTCCAGTAGTTATTCCCTCCTTGTATCTCCATGGACCCCTAACCCACTTATGCAAAAGGTTTTCTTGTGACAGATGAAGTGTATAGGCGCTAGTTCTCGGTGAAAAGTGTATGTTCAGACCTGAGTGGGTCACATTTTCTAGGGTATCACCTCTTTTCTTTTTTTAGGCTTACGCTTTGTTTTAAGCATCTCCTTCTCCCTTTTCATCCCCCCCTTTTTTTCATTTTATTGGTTAGCAGTAGTAGAAACCAGGGCCTAAATGATACATCAAAGGGAGCTAGCCCTTATCTAGAGATTCTCCCCTCTAGCTTCACCAGTCCCACAGGCGAGAGGGAAGTTTCCATTATTGCGTGAAAAAGGCAGGAGCTCAGCCTCCTGCCAAGGGTGCAATCTTCTACGTCAACAGTTTCTAGCACGGTCGATGGGACCAACTAGGACAAGTTGTGTCCAAAGAGTTGAAGAATTTTTGGTGTGTTCTTCAACTGACCAGCCTTTGGAGGCTTTGCATCAAACACCAATGGTGACTCTGAGTTGAATCTACTGGTTAAGCAGCCTGGTTCCATAAAAAATCACTTTCTGTATGTATAATCCCTTCGCACCAAATCATGGACCTTATTGTCCTTCCTATAATTTTGATCAGGCTTAGCCTTTTTATGGCATCTCCCCAAGTAGCCCTCCTAGTTGCCCTTCAACCAAAAGGGAAAATTCCAATTCTAAGATCTTTCACCCTGATGGTATGCTCCTGACTTGGGGGGAAATAGTGGAATCATGGGGAAGGAAAGAGGAGAAGAAAGGTTTTGCTCAAAACCTTAAAAAAGGTAAAACTGCTCCTACCCATGATTCCTATGATCTTTAAGAAAGGCTCTTCCAAGAGGATATAGCCAGAAGAATTGCAGAGTTGGAATTTAAGGAGAGATTCATTAGCCAATGTGTGATGGATGGTTCAGACCAAACAGCACATTCTGTCTGAACACACCCCATCTACGTACCCCCAAGAGAGCCATCAGGTCGCACCTGATATTGATGAAGTGCTGACCAAGTGGAAGGAGAAGAATCATTCGATTCTAGCTCAAGGACTGCCTCCTCTTCCACACGGTTTTCCCAGCTCACCGCTTCTCAAGGAGGAACCTGTTTTGCAGAAGGTGAGTGAGGAGCAGAAGATCCAATCTTCAGTTCTTCAAGAGGCTGTCATGAGCGACAACGAAGGCAGAATCATCATCAATGCTCCTTGTGAAGACCTCATCAACAATGGAGAAGACTCAGGGCATGCATATATGAAGATGTTCCAGCAATATGAAGAGGAACAAAAGCATGCTGAGCTCTCTTCCGCCTTGTTCGATGAACTTCCTTGTTGCTTCGATGAGGAGGATGACTATGCTGAAGAGCCTGAGTTGGAGGAGGAAAAAGAGAGGTTTATCTTTCTAGAGGAATGCCTTGAAGAAGAAAGCTTTGAACAAAGAGGTGATGTTCTATGGGATGAGCAATCAGTTTGTGATTCTATTTCAGACATCACAACTATCCGTGCACAACAAGATGAAGGTCTGCCTTTCACAGTCTATGCACACTTTCCCAAGTGCAATCATCTTATCTTTGAATATTTCAACCTTCTCATAGTTCTCCTCCTTCGTTGTGATGCTTGCCTTGTCTCTTTTAAATTGGTCATCTTCATTGAAGATACTCTTTAGAGTGACCAAGCCTTTGAGGAGTTTATTGTTCTTCAGTTGAACAATTTGGTTGCCATACTGCTGTTGTAGCTTTGCTTTTTTTTTAGTAGTGAACTTAGCTTCTTCTTGCAAGAAGAGTGATATTTGCTGGTCACTGTCAAAGACCTGCAAGTTAGTGATGTTGTCAAGTACAAAGGGCTAGATTACTACCTTCAAGTGGCGTGAACTGCAGTCTCGACCTATTTCTCTAGGGATATCAAACTGGACACCAACTGCTACCAACTTATTTGCTTGCTTGTTATGCTCTCTAAGAATGGAGGTAACATTAAAAGCAAGAAATTCTCCACTAAATCCCATACCCTATGTTTATATGACTTAATTAAAGAATTCTTTGTCAGATTTTGGCCTCTTAACTGATTGATAATCAGCTCACTGTCACTGAAAACTTGTTGCTCTTTGATTCCTCTTTTCCTCGCCCACTCCAAACCATGAATGAGGGATTCATAGTCCACAACATTGCTCGTGCAATAAAATTGAAACCTAAAAGCTGAAAAGTATCTCTCCTTTGAAGGAGAAACTAACACCACTCCACCACCAGCTCCCAAATTACTTCTTGAGCCATCAAAGAATAGCTGCCATAAACTTGAGCTTTCTTGGCTCGCTTTCATCAGATTTGGTACAAAAGTACCCTCTTCATGCATGCAATAAATTCCAAGGCTTGCCTCTTCTATGAATTTTTAAGGATCATGCTCGAAGTTGTCAGTTCCCCAATCATCTAAGAGCGAGTCAACAACTCATTCAAAGGTAAAGAATGGAGATTGATCCACTCGGAACTCTTCTTGGTCAATAATGGCATAGCTGACATTTTTTGCCTTGAGCGAGTATGGTTCCAGATGATCTCTGTAGAGTGGCTCCGATTCAATCTTAACCTTAGTCCCATACTTGGTTCTAAAAACTAGATAAGACTAGTTTGTTGCTAGGTAGCTGCCTATCTTGGATGTGAAGTCCCTGGACAAGCAAATAGCAAAGTAAGGAGGGACATTCACCACTACCACATCATGAGAAACTGAGAAGGTCAGGCAGGCATGTAGCATCAAGCTCAAACCTTTCACCACCCCAAGTGTCTTTGCTAGTGTTCCATCTAGCTGCAAGACTCCCTTAGTCATTTTCTCATATTTTAGCCCCAGCTTATCAGCTATGCATTTGGGCATTACTGAGGTGTTTGCTCCACTGTCAATGATGCAATTGTGTACCAAGAAATCTCTTATGACCAAAGACAAATAAAAGAGGGGAACTTTTTCCTCTTTCTTAATTTAGCCTATTGTGGAAGGCTGTGCATTCATCATCAAAACGTTATCAGCTTTTGCTAGGACAGCTTGTTCATTTAGCTCATGCAATTCCTTTTGCAGCATGTCCTTTTGCCCTAGTATTGATAATGAATCCCACAAGGATATATTCATGTGCAGCTTCTTCATCTACTCTACCATGTTGACTCAACGATTGCCTTCTTTCAGATTTTCTTTGGGATTACTTACAACCTGAGGCACTGAAGGTACATCTAGTGGTTTAAAGTTTATAACCTTTTGGTTTACCTGTGATGAAGTGTTGCTAACGTTTGGGCAGCTACTTGAGCTTCTTCCATTGCTCTCCTTTTGGACCTTCTGTTGGTTTCAACATAGTCGCCCTGATTGTCAGCACTACCCATGTAATTGACTGCATAAAACTCACCCTCCAAGTGATTCATAAGAGTAGAATCATTCTGAGTCTGACTGTTGCCCATGCCGTGTTGCATTGAAGCCTCAAAGCTGGGGAATTGGGTGGTTTCCTAATCATCTTGTACATTTGTGTAGTGACTTGGCATTTCATTTGTATAAATACCCTGATGTTGACCATATCCCATGGTTGAACAACTAGGTTGTTCTTGTACCAGATTGTTTTAAACGGGCACCATGGCCTTGGATGATGAAGGGCACCTGGATTATAGCCTTGAAAAGGTCTAGCATGTGTAAACTGACCCTGCCTTTGATTGTAATTCTATAAAGGGGGTCTATTTGCTTGACCATACTGTTGATACCCTTTATTTGGTCGATTGTTTTGACCTTGCTACTTTTTAATAGCCACTAGTTCATTTGTTATGCTTTGCAACAGACTTTTGACTTCATGGAGGTATTTTGATGAAGTAGTAGGTGGCTTGTCTATGCCAGGTAGAAGAGCTAAGATGGGAGCAACAGTTTGGGTATGCCAGACTTTTGCTTGGGTTCTTTCTCGCTTAGTAGGCCATTCAAATTTTTGAGGTTCAATAGAGGACACTTCAAAACTGCCTTGATACACATGTGTCCTCCAACCGTAGGTCCTCCAAAGGTTTATGTGGATCTACGCCATACAAATCTGGGTTGGAGTCATCAACCTTGTACTATTGTTCTTTCCAATCACAACAAGAGGGTTTTAAGGATCCCACAAACTTAGCAGATCAAATAATAGAAAAATATGACAAAGCTTTCCCCAAGGTTTTGTTTCAAAACTATCACATGAAAACTCTTTATAAATTTGACAGTTGCCAGGGAATTATGAATAATTGAAACAAGGAGTCTTCCAATGGTCTTTTGTCTTTGAATAAATTCCATACAACCCATGAACAACTGTAGCACAACTACTGGGCATGCACACCCATTTAGCGAAAAATATGCTAAACAACAACAATGATAGAGCCAAATGAATTGAAACATGGATCCATGAAGGCACCCAACAAAGAGAACTCCATCCCAAGCTAGACTAAAGTCCCCAAGGGATTTGCCAAAGATCGCCAAATCCTAAGATCATGTTCACAACAAGTTCAATCTGGATTCCTCAAACATCCCCACAAGTAATTTGATGTGGATTCCTCTAACATCCACATAGAAAGGAAGCACTTTGAAATGGATTCCTCTATAATCCATAGTCAAGCCAAAAGTAGGTAATCTTCCATTGATCTTCTATCTTCATGAAACTTCTGCACAACTATAACATTACTAGTGGGAATGCACAACTCAGCCAAACTGCTGCTATACCATAGGAATGAGGTAACCAAATGAATGGAAACACGATACAATCAAGCACCCAACAAAGAAAATGTCATCCCAAGCCAGATTAAAATCCCCAAGGGATTTTCAAAAGATTAGCCAAATCCCAAGACCGGGTCTGCAACAAGTTCAATGTGGATTCCTAAAACATCCATACATGGAAGTTGATGTGGATTCTTCTAACATCCACATAGAATGAAAGCTATTTGAACTCGATTCCTCTTTCATCCATACTCAAAACCTTTCTTGGGTTGTCACCAATGGCACAGCCTATAGAGAAAAATGTAAACCCATTGCATAGGAAAGTCGGAGAAATGCAAGCTTCTGCACTAGTTAAGCAAAATGTTAGATAAGGACTTTCTTGCCGAGTATGTTTTTTGAATCATAAATAGTAAAAATCAAAACAACCAAGCTTCCTCCCTTTTCCAACAAGAGAGGGAGATAATGTACTAGCCCTTAGAGTTGGTTGTTTGCTAATGCCAAGTGGGCATAACAATCTAGGGTTACAATTCTAAATTTTGCATGGATAAAGTTGGCTAAGATTTTAGCGAATATATTCTCTTTTATACTTTGCATTGCAATCTGATTTCAATAAAATCCTGCTCTCCGTGGGCTTTCAGCCACTTAAATTATTTCTATAAAATTCCAATTTAAAAGGGATTTACCTTTAATTTTAAAAATTTATGTTTATTTAAAATCTCATATTTGTCAGGGGAAACCACAGAACAATAAACATGCTTTGATCCCTACTTAGTCAGGATCTTGCTCTACCAATTAGAGCACATATGATTACTTCTCGTATTAGCAACTAATCACGAGATTTAACTAGAATCAATAAGTAACTAGAAATATGAAACAACACAGGAATTGAGAGACAATACACAATTGTATTAATAATCACTCAGAAGAATATACAATAAGGAAGATGCCACTTCTTCCTCCACCTCAAAGGTTTGCCACTCCTCAAGACCTTCTTCCCTCTCTCTCTTGGTCACAACAATCAACTCCAATACAGAATTGATGTTCACCTCTCCAACCAGTCAGTAACATGCTGCCAGTTCACCAAGTACACAACTGTACTCCAAGTAGATCACCTGCTCTATGCTGCTACCTACAAATCACTAGACCTTACTCACCATTGTAGATCTCCTATAGAAAGTCATGCCCACATGCTGACCAAGATCATACACACATGAAGAACCCTTCTGATTCTCCAAACCAGTACCCACCTTGGTACTGTGGCACTAGGAGGAACGCACCATTGCTCTCTTCTCTCTGAAGGAGCTTATTGCTCTCTTACTCACTAGCTACAAGTTCACAATACAGCCCATGAGTCCATATATAGATCTCATGCTTACAATAATTAGACTAACCTAATTACAATAATTAGACACGCAACTCAAGACCAAAAATAGCCTTTGCATGCAAACACTCGGTTCAACGAACTAACTGTCTGTGGAACAAGCAGTTCTGGAACTGCCACAGGCGACCGACGCCGGTCCCTGTCTGCCTGGAGGTGACCGTCGTCGGCTGACATCCTGCCGATGTTGGTTGCCTTCCTGTCCACCCTGCCGTCATCGGTTTCCCTGTGCACTGCACCCTGCCGACGTCGGTCTCCCTGGAACTCAGCAACCTCCTCACTGTTTGCACCAGTTGAAGCTTTTAGCTCCACACCCTAACAATATTTAAACTTAAAAATAGTTGACTAAAAAATCCCATAATTTGGTATTTCAATCGGAAGGGGACATTACTATGGTATAAGAGCATTGATCTTGTCAACCCATAGGGTTATATCGAATTTGTAATGTAGAATAATGGAAAACCAAAGAGAAAGATCCACATGTCCAATTGAGGATATTCTAAAGTGATTGTAGAGCCAAAATTTTAAGAAGCAACTACTGGAGCAATTTATTATTAGCTATGAAGATCTAACTTCATTTAGAAAATCACGAAAGAAAAATCCTATCCACGAGGCATGGTTATAAGACTGGTGTGATAGATATAAGGTCCAAATTCTTGCCTTTGACGCATATGATAAAAATTCTGACATCTACAAATCATATAATACCTTTGAAAAATTCTTGGAGATTTATGAAGAAAATAGAAGTAGAAGATAGAAGAAAGAGGGAAACTCAAAACCTCAAAAGAGTGTTAAGGAAGAATCATGAAGTAAAAAGAACAGTCAAATTCAGAGATACATGACATCATTGAGCAAGAACAAGAGGGATTCAACATGGAGGGTGGGGATAAAGACCCTTTGATAGTAGAATATGTTTATTGACTTCTAATGATTTCATATATATCAATGAAGTCGAGGAGGAAAAAGAATCACTGGTTGAATGCAAATTGCCAAAGATGGAAATAAATGTGCCAATCCATGAGCTACCCAACGATCTTCCAAAAGGTCTGTTGTTGCCATATATGATTGAATTTTAGGATATCATGTTGATAAGCATGCAAATGAGGAGAGTGTTGATCTGAACTCCAAAAATATGAATCACAAGGATGAAGGTGTTGAGGATAGCTCAACGGGTTGTAATTCGTCAAAAGAAGGTGAAGACTTTGATTATAGCCCAAAGTATGTAAAGGATGGTCATATTTTAGATTTGTTGCTTCATACATTTCCATTACAAGATTTTTGTCATCATGGAAAGCATTTTAAAAATGTTGATAGGGTCAAGTATACAACTTGAAGCATTAGGGCATATAGAATCTTTGATTCAAATTGAAAATTGTTTTTACATATGGGATCCAGGGGATCTTTTGAGATGCAATAAGAATAAAGGTTTTGATGAGATAAATATTATTATTTGCAATGAATTTTTCATCCCATGCATTTGGGTAGAAAGTAAGTTCATGAGAAATCATATAGCGTAGGTTTTGCATTGTAATGAATTTGTGGAGGATCAATGCTCACGATTCATAGATCACTCCTTGGAGCGAAGTTCTACACTTGAAAACAAGCTTATAGATGATGCCCTAATGGGAATAATAAAATGAGATGAGTGATGTTGGATAATGGTAAGCAAAATGGGTGTCATTTTGATATTCAATATTTTATGACTAAGCATGGTGTGGTGTTATTGGAATCAATCTACATACATGTTTGTCAACCTTGCATGTGGGAAAGGAATTCATGAAAAATGAGATACTACAAGATGGCTTCACAATTCCTTACATCAAGAAGGCACAAAAACTTGTCAGCTCTCGACGTAGACACAAGGTGTGCAATGATTCTTATGACATGGGTTTAGGTGAGGTATCTTCTCATGATGATATTTAGTCTACTTTGGATCAACTTTGCATGTTGTTTGATTTTGCACTTCCAAGATTGCCCTTGAATAAAGACTACCATCAAGAGTTAAGGATTTGTGTTGGATATACCCTTCCTGTTAAGGAAATTATAAGCACCACAAAAAAGATCTCAAGGGGAAGTCTCGAAACAGGGAGTCTTCCACTGATCTTCTGTCTCCATGAAACTTCCAAACAACCTCTGCACAACTGTAGCAAAACTAGTGGGCATGCACACACACTCAGCCAAGTAGTCATTAAATCACAATAATGAGAGATCCAAATGAATTGAAACAAATATCTAGCTAGGCACCCAACAAAGAAAATAAAATCCCTAAGGGATTTGCAAAAGATCGCCAAATCCCAAGATCGGGTCCGCAACAAGTTCAATGTGGATTACTCAAACATCGACACAATTAAGTTGATGTGGATTCCTCTAACATCCACATAGAAATAAAGCAATTTGAAATGGATCCCTTTATCATCCATAATCATGCCAAAAATACGCAGTTTTTTGTTGATCTTCTGTCTCCATAAAAATTATGCACAACTATAACATTACTAGTGGGAATGCACAACCACTCAGTGAAATAGCCACTGAATCACATCAATGAGGTAGCCAAATGAATTAAAGCATGGATCCAACTAGGGTCCCAATAAAGAGAATGCCATCCCAAGCCAGTCTCAAATCCCCAAGGGATTTACCAAAGATTAATGAGATCGAAAGATCGAGTCCACAAGTAAGTTGATGTGGATTCGTCTAACATCCAAATTGAACTGAAGCACTTTGAAGTGGATTCCTCTATCATCCATAGTCAAAACCTTTCTTAGGTTGTTACCAATAGCACACCCCATAGATAAAAATGAAAACGCACTGCATATGAAAGACGAAAACCCACTACATATGAAAGACAAAGAAATGTAAGCTTTCGCACTATGTAAGCATTAATTTAGATTGGGACTTTCCCACCCAATAGGTTTTTTAAAACATAAATAGTATCAATGAAAACAACCAACCTTCCTCCCTTTTCTAACAGGATAGGGAGGTAACAACTATCAGACTGTATGAAACAAGCTCCTATACGATAATATTAATGTAAAACAAGAGCATAAAGGGTAAACAATAATAACCATCCTTTTAAGTCGAGTATCTCTCCTTAAGAAGAAACAAGTGCAGTGTGATAGAAATGAGAGCCAACTTCTTGCATTTGAGCATATGATAAATTTTTTGACATCTACAAATATTATAATACCTTTGAAAAATTCTTGGAGATATACAAAGAAAATAGAAGTAGAAGGTTGAATAAAAAAGAGGGAAAGTCAAAACCTCAAAATATTGCTAAGGAATAAATTAGGAAGTAAAAAGAACAATCAAATTCAGAGCCACAAGACAATGAGCAAGAATAGGAGGGATTCAACATGCATGATGGGGGTAAAGATCCTTCGATAGTAGAGGACTTTTTATTGACTTATTATGATCTCATGTATATGAATGAAGTTGAGGAGGAAAAGGAATCACTAACTGAATGCAAATAGCCAAAGATGGAAATAGATGTGCCAATCCATGAGCTACCCAACAATCTTCCAAAATGTCAGTCATTGTTGAATACGATTGAATTTTAGGATATCATGTTGATAAACATGCAATTAAGGAAAGCGTTGATCTTAACTCAAAAATTTTGAGTCTCAAGGATAGAGATGTTGAGGATATCTCAATAGTTTCTAATTCGGCAAAAGAAGGTGAACAATTTGATTACAACCCAAGGTATGTAAAGGATAGTCATATTATAGATTTGTTGCTTCATACTATGCCATTAAAAGATTCTTGTCATCATGGAAAGCATTCTAAAAATGTTGATAGGATCAAGGATACGACTTGCAACAAAGGCTTGCATATAGATTCCTTTATTTAAATTGAAAATTGTTTTTATATATGGGATCCAAGGGATCTTTTCAAATACAATAATGATAAAAGCTTTGATGAGATCAGTATTACTATTTATAGTGAATTCTTCATCCGATTATTTTGGATAAGAAACAAGTTCATGAGGAATCACCTAGAGTATGTTGTGCATTCTAACGAAGTTGTGGAGGATCAATGCTCATGATTCATAGATAACTCCTTAGAGCCAAGTTATCCCCTTAAAAACAAGCTTATAGATGATGGCCTAATGAGGATAATCAAAACATGATGTTTCATGTTGAATAATGGTAACCAGAATGGGTGTCATTTTGATATTCAATAATTTAAGACGCATGGCATGTGGTTTTTGGAATCAAGCTACATACATGTTTGTCACCCTTGGATGTCTGAAGGAGAATTCATGAAAGATGAGATACTACAAGATGGCTTCACCATTGCTTTCATCACAAAGGCACAAAATCTTGTTAGCACTTTGGGTAGACACAAGGTGTGCAATGACTCTTATGACATGGGTTTAGGTGAGATATCTATCATGATGTTAATTGATCTACTTTGGATTAGCTTTGCATGGTGTTTGATTTTGCACTTCTGAGATTGCCCTTGAGTAAAGATTACCATCAAGAGTTGAGGAATTGTGTTGGATATATCCTTCCTATTGAGGAAGTTATAATCACCACAAAAAGATCTCAAGGGGAAGTTCATATGAGTACTAGATTAGTGTAGCATTAGCATGGTGAAGTAACTCCAAACCTGGATATTTATGCAAAGGATCACCAACAAAACATGACAGGAATGTGTGGTGATGGGATACTACCGTCAAGTGATAGAAGAAACATACCTCGAGCAATAACGAACCAAATTACCGCCATTAATGTTGTTGTCATCACAATTATCAACCACCACATTATTTCAGTTGCACTCATACAAGTGGATATGCAGGTTTGCAACTATTGTGCCAAAGTGATGTTGATGGTTTTGATAATTTCAGATCACGAGGAGTTGTTATCAATCATTAACAACTGCAAGTTTGCACATTTTAAGGGGGTTTTATCATTGGATGATGTGAGTATAAGCTCTCGGCTAAATGAAAAAACATGACAACATTCAAATTAGGATACCATCAAAATTCAGCATTGGAAGAATCAATAATTAAATTTATCATATTTTCAACTCCTTCCAAGGCTCGTGGTAGGGTTTTTGACCAATTGTATCAGCTAGGGTAACATCAATACATCTCTCCATTGTTGACATCATCATTTTCATCCCTAAATGAATTAGCTACAGTGATATTAGCCCTAGATAAGATTCTTACAGTGATGCTATAGTCATACTAGGGTTTCAGACCTATCATTTCAAACTTATAGACATTCATGGCAATTAGGGCATCATTCTTTAGCCATATGTCATACTAGGGTTTCAGACCTATCGTTTAAAACTTATAGACATTCATGGCAGTTAGGGCATCATTCTTTAGCCATATGTACATTTTTAGCTAGTTGTAGCTTCAATTCAGTTATTTTCAGCTTGTGAAGTCATCATCAACCAACTTGGACTCCATTTCAAGCCAACCAATTCATTTTGTATGGTCAGTCATACAAGTAGAAGTTCTACACTTATATTTTGTTATTTGTAAATCCAAGGTGGGCATAAAAATATAGGGTTACAATTTTGAATTTTGCATGCATAATTTTCACTAGGTTTTTGGATAATATATTTTCTCTTGTACTTTGCATTGCAATCTTATTTCAATAAAAATTCTCCTCTTTGTGGCCGTTCAGCCACATTAATTATTTCTATAAAATTCCAAGTTAGAAGGGATTTATCCTTAATTTTCAAAATTCAAAGTTTATTTAGAATCTTAGATATATTCTTAAAAAGAGTTTGTTGACAAATTCCATAATTAATTATTTCAAATGGAATGGAACATTGCATCTCAAGAAGGTTTAAAGATGGATCCAAAGAAGGTGAGAGGTATACTGGATTGGTTGTCATCACAGAGTACATTTGAGGTACGTAGTTTTCATTGGGTAGTGAGTTTTTAATACAAGTTCATCGAGAATTTTAGTGGGATATGTGATGCCTAAAAATATAATTTATTTGGATAGCAGAAGCAGAACATAGTTTCTAGCAGTTAAAGAAAAAGATAATAGATCACCCAATGTTGGCAATCCCTGATTTCAGCAAATTATTTCAACTAAATTATGATGCGAGATCCATGGAAATAAGAGCAATATTAAATCAATAAAGGACACTTATTCCATATACAAGCAAAAATTTGAAAGATGTCAAGCGTTAATATTAAGTATATGACAAGGAGTTCTATGTAATTGTGCTAGCACTAAAGAAATGCAGACCTTATTTGTTGCCAAATGAATTTGTATTGTATACAAATCATCAATCCTTACAATTCATTAATCATCACCACAAGTTGAATCCAAGACATGAAGTGAGTTGAATTCCTACAGAGTTATTCATTTTTTTTAAAACACAAAAGTGGAAAGTCTAACAAATTTTCCAATGCATTGAGTAGAAGAATTCTATCGTTGAATGAGTTGAGAGTGGAAGTCATAGAATTTGATCTTATAAAAAAAAATATTAAAAATATTAAGATTTTCATGAAGCATGGAAGTCATGTAGAGAACCAATCAGTTTAGATAGTAAAAATAAAACACTATGGTTAGATTAATTTATTTAAGAAGGTTTGTTATTTAAAGCAAGTTCACAAATCGAGAAGTTCAATGCAAAAAAATTTAATGAATGAAAAGCATAGTGAAGGATTGATAGGTCACTTTGGTTATAATAAAACATTAGCACAAGTGGTAGAAGAAAAAAAATTGGACAAAAATGAGTGTAGATGTGCGAAAATATGTTCACGAATTTAGAGTTTAATAAATAACAAAAGGGAGAAGTCAAAATACATAATTGTATCAATTGTTGCCTATTTTGGAGCAACCACGAGATGAAATAAATATGGATTTTATTTTAAATTCACCTCGAAAAAGGAAATGATTCAATATTTGTGATAGTTGATATAATTTCAAAGACAATACATTTTGTAACATGTAAAAAAGAAAAATGATGCAACAAACATTTGCTCGAATACATATAAGGTTTCATGGTTATTGAAAGGGCATCAAATTCTAATGATTAAACAACGTCTAGTAATTTTTAAGAGTATTAAATATAAATATGAAGTTTTATGTGACATAATGCCTATGGATGTTTGTTATAATTTGCTTGGAATGCCTTGAAAATTTGACATGATGGTCGTGGTTTGACGATTGCACCAAGTACATTCATGCGATTGATAAAATGAAATTCTAAAACCATTTTTTAGTAAGTTTGTAATTTTGTATTTTGATAACATATTGATTTTTAGTAGAACAAAGGAAGAACATTTCCAACATATGCGCAAAGTGTTAAAAATATTAAGAAATGAAAAGCTACTCATTAATTTCAATAAATGTAGTTTCATGCACAAAGAATTGGTATATTTGGGATTTGTGATTTCTCAACAAGGTTTGAAGATGGATCTAGAGAAGGTGCGAGCTATATTAGATTGGTTGTCATTGCAGAGTACATTTGAGGTACGTAACTTTCATGGACTAGCGAGTTTTTATAGGAAGTTCATCAAGAATTTTAGTGGAATATGTGCACTGATCAATAATGTGATTGTTTGGATATCAGAAGTAAAACATAATTCCTAGGAGTTGAAGAAGATAATATAGCAACTATTGTTAGCATTGCCGAAATTTAGTAAAGAATTTTAGGTAGATTATAATGCTATGCGGCATGACAATAGGAGCAGTATTAAGTCAAGAAAGAAGCCCTATTGCATATTTAAGTGAAAAATTACATGATGCAATGTGTAAATATTCAGTATATGATCATGACTTCTATGAAATAGTGTAAGCACTAAAGAAATTGAGACATTATTTGTTGCCAAATCAATTTGTATTGTGTACAGAGCATCAAGACTTACAATTCATTAGTTGTTAGCATAAGTTGAATCAAAGACATATGAAGTGGATTGATTTCCTACAAAGTTATTCATTTTTGTTGAAACATTGAAGTGAAAAGTCTAACTGCGTTGTTGATGCATTGAGTACAAAACTTCTTTTGTTGAATGATTTAGGATTCAAAGTCATAGGCTTTGATCTTATGAAAAAACAATATGATAAATATAAATATTTTCAAGAAGCATGGAAGTCATGTAGAGACCCAATTAGTAAATATAACACCATGGTTAAATTATTTTATTCACCTAGATTTGTTATTTGATATAAAGCAATTATTCATACCTAAAGGTTCAATGCGACACAATTTGATCAAAGAAAAGCATAATGGAGGATTGACAGATCATTTTGGTTATGATAAAACATTAGTGCAAGTGGCAGCAAATTATTTTTAGCTAAGGATATGCAGATGCGCAAAAATATGTTCAAGAATGTAGAGCTTGTCATCTACTGAAAGGGAGAAGCCAAAGTACCAGATTATGTCAACTATTGCATATTCCAACAAAATCATGGGATGATATAAGTATAGATTTTATTTTAAGTTTGCCTAGAACACAAAAAATAAATGATTCAGTATTTGTAATAGTTGATAGATTTTAATAAATGATACATTTCTTACAACACCTATGTTTTGTTGTTTGGTGAATTTGGTCAAAAAGGTCCATTTGATAAATTTGGTAAAAAAGGTACATTTGGTAAAATTTTCAAAGTGTTGTGTTGTGTAAGAATTACACAGAACTATGTTCTGTTATAAGTTTGTGCATGTCTTCTTTGTTGTGTAGATATTATTTGTGTTATTTTGTGTTATCCTTTGTGAGCGCTTTGTTTATTTTATTTATGTTATCCATGAGCACATGTGTCTGTAATGTTCATGTGTCTTTTTGTTTCATAGTTGTATCCAATCAATGTCTAATTGAGTCTCGAAGACCTAATGTGAGTCACTGCGATAATACTCTCTTACCGCGTAACATTGTGGATATGTTATGTGTGTTTATATCAGTTTGTGATGCTTCTTGAATCAGGGTATTTGAGCAAGTTGATTTTTCATCGTTGAGCAAGGGTAGTACGAAAGATTTCTTATGGGCATTTTTTATTTGTCATGCAGGATGGGTGTCAAGTTTTTGGTCATTTAAAGAAACAACAGTAAAGTAGTACAATATCCTAAAGCATATGTATGTCACGGTACTGAGGTTTTCAAATCATTGTTGGCATTAACGTCTTGCAACATTGTGCGACTTTCTATGTATTTATGATTTTGTAGGAAAATAACCTTTGTTGAGTGTTTGGAAATTGATTCCGTAAGACATGGAAGTTTATATGGACTCATTTAAGAATGGCCTTGATCTATTTTGAGACACATTGAGTTTCAATGTGTTCTTGTTTCTTGGAAATGTGGACACATTTAATGTTTGAGATGCACTAAGGCGTGTTAATGTTGTTAGTGGGATAAAAGCACTTAATGTAAGTAGGTGGGTATTGCGTCTATATAAGCATACCCCTACACTTGTGCTAAGGGACTTCTTTGAGAGGACAATGGAGATTAAATCAAAGGATTTTATTGCAAAAACTATGAGTTGGCAAAAGCAAAGATCTACAGATATGATGTTGTCACACACCTCATTGTGAGATCGCAATATCATTGTGTCATTGTGATGTTGTATTTCCCTTTAGTCGACATCAAATAAAGATCTAAGATGTTGTATTTCGTTCAAATTTTTTATGGGTATTCTGAGGGTTATATGGTCTAAGGCATTTATTAATTGAGATCCCTAACTGTGATTGCATCATTTGGTCTTAGAGCAATGTTGTAGTCCTTGTTATTGATTGATTTTTTTGCATTTGCAAGTGTGGGTAGAAAGTAGTTGCAAACATCTTCCAAGATTATTGGAAAGGTGTAGTTAAATTGTAGATCTAAGATCATTTGGTATCCAGATCTTTGATTTATTATAAAATGGCACATCGAGGAGCCTTAGGTGGTAGAAGAGCTCAAGTGGTTAGATGGTTTGAATTGGCATTTTGTCAGCCCTTTGATGAGTTATTGTTAAACTTTTTCCAACTAGCAAGTCAATTCTTAGTCTTCAGCTTGACAAATAATTCCCAAGTTTGTTGTATCCATATATACAACAATGCCAATTGATTAATGGTAAAATTATGAATAATAATTATTGTTTCCTCCATTTTCCATTCTTGAGAGCTAGACCAAAAAAGAATTTGGTAGTTACAAATGCAAGTGGCACACTAGTTATGGATTAAGAAGTTGCAACCCAAAATGTTCTCTACTAGAAATAACATAAGTATTTTTGATATATGTGCAACTGATACTATCTTAGCTCATCTTTTACATAACCTAAAGCCCAACCTAATCCCTCTTTCTGATCAAAATGCACCTCGATCCATGAGGAAATTAACTATATCAATAGATCAATCTTAGTTTTAAAGCTAATGTCTTATTCCCTAGCCACCAAATTTATGTAGACTAGATTTCTCAAACATGGCCTAGATTCTCGAAAGAAAGCTCCATTTTACCCTTGTGTTCTATAGGAAGGCACCAATTTACATGTGTTGTGTGGGAGAGCTCCATTTCAACCGCAGGGAACGACATGATGGTGATTCTAACACATATACATTATGGAAAGATGGAGCAAAACATATGCTAAATCCTTTGAAGGATAAGTGTAAAAAAGTGCAAAAGAGTCCAAAAGTGTTGATAATTTCTAGAAAAAAATCTTTGAAGGAAGTGAAACAAAGGGAAAGTTATGCATCAATTGCAACTCAGTGCAAAAAGCAACATAAGTAGAAACACTACCACTTGAAGTAAAGGAGATACTAAGTGAGTTCGAGGAGATTCTATCAAATGTATTCCAGATGGATTACCATCGATGAGAAACTTAAGTCATCGCATGGATTTGATGTTTGCTTGGAGTTTATCGAACAAAACAACACATAGATTGACTCCAAAAGAGAATATAAAGACAAGTTCAAGAGTTGTTGAGAAAGGGTTTAATCAAACAAAGTTTTGGCCCATTTGTAGTACCAACAATACCAACACCTAAGAAGAATGGAAAATGGAGAATGGGTATTGATTCCAGAGCCATAGACAAGATTATTATTAAGTATAGATTTTCCATTGCTAGAAATAGATGATTTGAAAAATTGCTTATGTGGAGTGAGATACATCACAAAAATTTATCTGAATAGTAAATGTCTATCACCATATTCACATAACTCAAGGTGATGAATGGAAGACAACATTAAAAACACAAAAAGGGTTGTATGACTGGTTGAATATGCCATTTGATTTGACAAATACACCAAGTGCATTCATCAAATTGATGATTGAAGTTTTTAAACCATTTTCTTGTAAGTTTTTCATTATGTATCTTGATGACATGTTGATTTCCAGTAGAATAGAGGAAGAACATTTGCAACAACTATGTAAAGTGCTAAAAAAGTTTAGACATGAAAAGTTACTTGTGAATTTGAAGAAATGTAGTTTCATGCAAAAAAGAATTGGTGTATTTGGTATTTGTAATTTCTCGTGTCATGGAACCCTTTTCAAAAAAATTAAAAATAATAAAATTAATATTTTTAAGTATTCAAGTGACTTAATTTTTATTAAAAAGTGACAACTTAATATTACTTTATTATAAATTTTTATTTTATAGGAAAAAAGATTTTGAAACCAGAGCTATGAACTAGACAACTGAGTGTTTTGATTATTGGTCCCAAAGAGAGGGTTTTAAACAATGGTCCCTAAACCAAGAGTGTTTAGAGGATCCCAAAAATGTACCAGATCAAAACAAGAGGGTTCAAAAGCTCCCACAACCATAACAGATCACAATAAGATGGTTTTAAGGATCCCACAACCTTAGCAGATCAAACAACATAAAATTATAGCAAAGCTTTCCCCAAAACTTCCATTACAAAACTATCACAAGAAAACTCAACAATTCGATAGCAGACAAAGAACTAGGAAGGCCCAAAATAGGGAGTATTCCACTGATCTTTTATCTCTGCAAAACTTCCATACAACGTCCGCACAACTGTAGCAAAACTAGTGGGCATGCACACCCACTCAACCAAGCAGTCATTGAATCACATCAATGAAAGAGCCAAATGAATTGAAACAGGGATCCAACTAAGCACCCAACAAATAAAACACCATCCAAACCCAGACTAAAATCCCCAAGGGATTTGCCACAGATCGACAATCCCAAGACCAGGTATGCAACAAGTTCAATGTAGATTCCTATAACATACACATCAAAGCACTTTGGAATAGATTCCTCTATCATCCATAGTCAAGCCCAAAAAATGCAATATTTCACTGACCTTATGTCTTCCCAAAAATTCTGCACAAATATAACATTGCTAGTGGCCATGCATAACCACTCAGCCAAACAATCATTGAATCACAACAACGAGGTAGCCAAATGTATTGACACATGGATCCAACAAGGCATCCGACAAAGAGAATGCCATCCCAACCGAGTCTCAAATCCCTAAGGGATTTGCCAAATATTAGCCATATCCCAATATCGGGTCCACAACAAGTTCAATGTGGATTCCTCAAACATCCACACAGGTAAGTTATTATGGATTCCTCTAACATCCACATAGAAAGAAAGAACTTTGAAGTGGATTCCTCTATCATCCATAGTCAAAACCATTCTTGGGTTGGTAACAACAACACACCCCATAAATAAAAACGTAAACCCACTACATAGGAAGGACAAAGAAATGCAAGTTTTCACACTAGGTATGCAAATAATTAGATTAGGACTTCCCCGCCCAGTAGGTTTTTTAAAACATAAACAGTAACAATCAAAAAAACCTTGTTTCCTCCCTTTTCTAATAGGAGAGGCAAATATCTTAATAGCTATCAAACTATATGAAACAATCTCCTATACAATAGTATCAGTGTAAAAAAGAGCATAAAGGATAAATAATAACAACCAACCTTATAAGTGGAGTAATCTCCCTTTAAGGTGAAACAAGTGCTCCAAGAATAGTCTAAATCTTGCAAATCTATCGTATGGAGGCAACAATACTTTTGCTCTAGTATTTTCTGCTAGAACCTACCAAACACCTATAGATCCAATGCTTGGAGTACGTGAATATTGTAATCTTGTTCTTTCCCATCCAATAGACCTTTTAGGATTCTTTAAGCTAGTCCAAGAAGCTACAGCTCTAGAAATGTACCAGTGTTGTGTCACAAATATTTTGTTAGTCCCTACTCTTACCAAACCCAATCTAAAACCCATGGATCTACTGCTTAGTGTGAGTAAATATTCTACTTAAGTTTTTTCTACAAAACCCCACCCAGAATCTTCAACTCCACTACTTAGGGTATGCCAGACTTCTGCTTGGGTTCTTTCCCACCTAGTAGGCCATTCAAATTTCTAAGATTCAACAAAAGATGCTATAAAACTACCTTGATACACACATCTATCCTCCAACCGCATGTCCTCTAAAAGGTTATGTGGATCCAGACCATCCAGATCTGTGTCGGAGTCATCACCCTCATACTCTTCTTCTTTCCCATCACAACAGAAGTGTTTTAGGGATTTTACAACCTTACCAAATCAAACAATAGAAAATTATAGCAAAGCATTCCCTAAAACTTCTATTTTATAACTATCTCAACAAAACTCCTCAGTAATTTGACAGCAGCCAAGAAACAAGGAAGGCAATAAATAAGGATTCTTCCATTGATCTTCCATATATGTGAAACATCCATACAACCTCCACACAATTGCAGCGCAACTAGTGGGCATGCACACCCAATCAGGTAAGCAGCCACTGAATCACAACAATGAGAGAGCCAAATGAATTAAAACATGGATCTAGATAGACACCCAACAAAAAAAACCCAATCCCAAGCCAGACTAAAATCCCTAAGGGATTTTCCAAAGATTGCCAAATTCCAAGACCTAGTCCGCAACAAGTTCAATGCGGATTTCTCATACATCCACACAAGTAAGTTGATGTGGATTCCTCTCACATCCATAGTCAAGCCAAAAACATGCAATCTTCCACTAATATTTTGTCTCCATCAAACTTTTTCACAACTATAACATTACTAGTGGGCATGCACAGCCACTCAGCCAAATATTGATTGAATCAAAACAATGAAGTAGCCAAACAAATTGAAACATGGATCCAACGAGGCACCCGACAAATAAAAATACATCTCGAGCCAATCTAAAATCCCCAAGTGATTTTCCAAAGATTAGCCAAATCCCAAGAACGTGTCCACAACAAGCTCAATGTGGATTCCTCAAACATCTACACAGGTAAGTTGATGTGGATTCCTCTAACATCAACATAGAAAGAAAGCACTTTGAAGTGGATTCCTTTATCATCCATAGTCAAAACCTTTCTTGGGTTGTTGCCAATGACACACACCATAGAGAAAAATGTAAACCCGCTGCATAGGAAAGACGAAGAAATACAAGATTTAGCACTAGGTAAGCAAACAGTTAGATTAAGACTTTCCCACCTAGTAGGTTTTATGAAACTAAATAGTAAAAAAAAAACAAGCTTCCTCCCTTTTCCAACATGAGAGGGATATAATATAACAACTATTAGACTGTATGAAACAAGCTCCTATACGATAATATCAATGTAAAACAAGAGTATAAAGGGTAAACAAAAACAACTAGTCTTGTAAGTGGAGTATCTCCCCTTAAGAAGAAATAGTTCAATGCAGATTCCTCATACATCCACACAAGTAAGTTGATGTGGATTCCAATAACATCCACATAGAAAGAAAACACTTTGAAATGGATTCCTCTATCATCCATAGTCAAGCCAAAAATAAGGAGTCTTCCACTAATCTTTTGTCGCCGTGAAACTTCCACACAACTGTAACATTACTAGTGGGCATGCACAACCACTCAGCGAAATATCAATTGAATCACAATAATAAGGTATCCAAATGAATTGAAACATGGATCCAACGAGGCCCCTGACAAAGAGATATCCATTCCATGCCAGTATGAAATCCCCAAGTGATTTTTCAAAGATTAGACAAATCCAAAGACCGGGTTCACACCAAGCTTAATGGGGATTCCTCAAACACCTAGGCAAGTAAGTTGATGTGGATTCCTCTAACATCCACATAGAAGGAAAGCACTTTGAAGTGGATCCCTCTATCATCCATAGTCAAAACCTTTCTTGGGTTGTTACCAACGACACACACCATAGAGAAAAATGTAAATCCACTGCATAGGAAACATGAAGAAATGCAAGATTCTGAACTAGGTAAGAAAAAAAGTTAGATTAGGACTTTCCCACCTAATAGATTTTTTGAAACTAAACAACAAAACTAAAAAAAACTAGGCTTCCTCCCTTTTCCAACATGATTGGGAGATATCGACTATCAGACTGTATGAAACAAGCTCCAATACGATAAAATCAGTGTAAAACAAGAGTATAAAGGGTAAAAAACAACAACCAGCCTTGTAAGAGGAGTATCTCCCCTTAGGAATAAACATTTCAATGTGAATAACTTCTACATCCACACAAGTAAGTTCATGTGGATTCCTCTAACATCCACATACAAAGAAAACAATTTGAAATGGATTCCTCCATCATTCATAGTCAAGCCAAAAATAGGTAGTCTTCCACTGATCTTCTGTCTCCGTGAAACTTCTGCACAATTGTAACATTACTAGTGGGCATGCACAACCACTCAACCAAATAGCAATTGAATCATAACAATGAGGTAGCCAAAAGAATTGAAACATGGATCCAACAAGGCACCCAACAAAGAGAAATCCATCCCAAGCCAATCTAAAATCCCCATGCAATTTTCCAAAGATTAGCCAAACCCCAAGAATGCATCCACAACAAGCTCCATGTGGATTCCTCAAAAATCTACACAGGTAAGTTGATGTGGATTCCTCTAACATCCACATACAAAGAAAGCACTTTGAAGTGGATTCCTCTATCATCCATAGTCAAAAACTTTCTTGGGTTGTTACCAACGGTACATAGCATAGAGAAAAATGTAAACCCGTTGCATAGGAAAGATGAATAAATGCAATATTTAAAACTAGGTAAGCAAAAAGCTAGATTAAGACTTTCCCACCCAATAGTTTTTTTAAACTAAACAATAAAAATAAATAAAACCAAGCTTCTTTTTCCAACACGAAAGGGAGATACCTTAACAACTATCAGACTATATGAAACAAGCTCTTATACAATAATATCAGTGTAAAACAAGAGTATAAAGGGTAAACAATAACAACCAGTCTTGTAAGTGGAGTATCTCCCCTTAAGAAGAAACATTTCAATGCAGATTCCTCATACCTCCACACAAGTAAGTTGATGTGGATTCCTCTAACATCCACATAGAAAGAAAACACTTTGAAATGGATTCCTCTATCATCCATTGTCAAGCCAAAAATAGGGAGTCTTCCACTAATCTTTTGTCTCCATGAAACTTTTGCACAACTATAACATTACTGGTGAGCATGCACAACCACTCAGCCAAATATTGATTGAATCACAACAATGAGGTATCCAAATGAATTGAAACATGTATCCAACGAGGCACGGGACAAAGAGATATCCATCCCAAGCCAGTTTAAATTTCCCAAGCGATTTTCCAAAGATTAGCCAAATCCCAAGACGAGGTCCACAACAAGCTTAATGTGGATTCCTCAAACATCTACACAAGTAAGTTGATGTGCATTCCTCTAACATCCACATAGAAAGAAAGCACTTTTAAGTGGATTCCTCTATCATATATAGTCAAAACATTTCTTGGGTTGCTACCAATGGTACACACCATAAAGAAAAATGTAAACCCACTGCATAGGAAACACGAATAAATTCAAGATATTGCACTACCTAAGCAAAAAGTTAGATTAGGACTTTCCCACCTAGTAGGTTTTTTGAAACTAAACAATAAAAATCAAAACAACCAAGCTTCCTCCCTTTTCCAACATGATTGGGAGATAACAACTATCAGATTGTATGAAACAAGCTCTTATACAATAATATCAATGTAAAACAAGAGTATAAAGTGTAAACAATAACAACCAGCCTTGTAAGAGGAGTATCTCCCCTTAAGAAGAAACAATTCAATACAGATTCCTCCTACATCCACATAGGTAAGTTCATGTGGATTCATCTAACATCCACATAGAAAGAAAACACTTTGAAATGGATTTCTCTATCATCCATAGTCAAGCCAAAAATAGGTAGTCTTCCACTGATCTTCTATCTCTATGAAACTTTTGCACAACTATGACATTACTAGTTGGCATACACAACACTTGCCAGCCAAATAGCGATTGAATCACAACAATGAGGTAGCCAAATGAATTGAAACATGGATCCAACAAGGCACCCAATAAAGACAAATCCATCCCAAGCCAGTCTAAAATCCCCAAGTGATTTTACAAAGATTAGCCAGATCCCAAGACTGGGTCCACAACAAGCTCAATGTGGATTCCTCAAACATCTACACAGTAAGTTGGTGTGTATTCCTCTAACATCCACATACAAATAAAGCACTTTGAAGTGGATTCCTCTGTCATCCATAGTCAAAACCTTTAATGGCTTGTTACCAATGGCACACACCATAGAGAAAAATGTAAACCCACTACATAAGAAAGACAAAGAAATGCAAGATTCTGCACTAGGTAAGCAAAAAGTTAGATTAGGATTTTCCCACCCAATAGGTTTTTTGAAACTAAACAATAAAAATCAAAACCAACCTTCCTCCCTTTTCCAACATGAGAGGTAGATGACAACTATCAGACTGGATGAAACAAGCTCCTATACGATAATATTAGTGTAAAGCAAGAGTATAAAGGGTAGACAATAACAACCAGTTTTGTAAGTGGAATATCTCCCCTTAAGAAGAAACAATTCAATGTGGATTCCTCATACATCCACATAAGTAATTTGATGTGGATTCCTCATACATCCACATAGAAAGAAAAAACTTTGGAAAGGATTCCTCTATCATCCACAATCAAGCCAAAAACATGCAGTCTTCTACTGATGTTCTATCTCCGTGAAACTTCCACACAACTATAACATTACTAGTGGGCATGCACAACCACTCAACCAAAGAGCGATTCAATCACAACAATGAGGTAACCAATGAATTAAATCATGGATCCAATGAGGCACCCAACAAAGATAAATTCATCCCAAGCTATTTTAAAATCCCCAAGCGATTTTCCAAAGATTAGCCACTTCCAAAGACTGTGTCAACAACAAGTTCAATGTGGATTCCTCAAACATCTACACAAGTAAGTTGATGTGGATTACTCAAACATCCACATAGAAAGAAAACACTTTCAAGTGGATTCCTCTATCATCCATAGTCAAAACCTTTCTTTCCAATAGCACACACCATAAAGACAAATGTAAACCCGCTGCATAGGAAAGACGAAGAAATGCAAGATCCTCACTAGGTAAGAAAAAAGTCAGATTAGGACTTTCCCACCCAATAGGTTTTTTGAAACTAAATCGTAAAAATCAAAACAACCAAGGTTCCTCCCTTTTTCAACATGAGAGGAGAATCACAATAATGAGGTACTCAAATTAATTGAAACATGGATCCAACGAGGCACCCAACAAAGAGAAATCCACCCCAAGCCAGTCTAAAATCCCCAATTGATTTTTCAAAGATTTACCCAGATCCCAAGACCGGGTCCACAACAAGCTCAATGTGGATTCCTCAAACATCTACACAGGTAAATTGATGTGTATTCCTCTAACATCCACATAGAAAGAAAGAACTTTGAATTTGATTCCTCTATCATCCACAATCAAAACCTTTCTTGGGTTGTTACTAATGGCAAACACCATAGAGAAAAATGTACACCCACTGCATAGGAAAGATGAAGAAATGCAAGATTCTGCACTAGGTAAGCAAAAAGTTATATTAGGACTCTCCCACCCAGTAGGTATTTTGAAACTAAATAGTAAAAATCAAAACGGCCAAGCTTCCTCCCTTTTCCAACACGAGAGGGAGATAACAACTATTAGACTGAATGCAACAAGCTCCTATACGATAATATCAGTGTAAAACAAGAGTATGAAGGGTAAACAATAACAACCAGCCTTGTAAGGGGAGCATCTCCCCTTAAGAAGAAATAGTTCAATGTAGATTCCTCATACATCCACACAAGTTGATGTGGATTCCTCCAACATCACATAGAAAGTGTAATATCCCAAATTGGAATATTTTACAAGAATTTGTATTTCCCGTAATTCTGTTTAAATAAAATATAGATTATAGAATTGAAATAATAATGTAAACAATTATATTGAATTTAATATAGAGTTTTTGAATCTTGAATAATATATTATAATTCTACAAGGGTTTTCGTCCTTGGGTTGAGATGACAAGGGTTTCCATCCTTGCACCCAATTTTACATTTAAGGGTTTTCATCCTTAATTGTCATTGTAAAGCATTACACTTCCACAAGGTTTTAATGTTTAATACATGAATGATTTTTCATGATTCTCCTCTTCCATCAATGGTTGGATATAAATATCTTCGTAACCTCTCACCAAGGGATGTGTCTCTTCTAAAAGTAGTGTCACTTCCTTTAAATGAAGGCTATTGATAACAAATGAATGAATTAATTAATGCCTAAAGATGAATGTGCTTTGTCTTGTAATGTTTCTATCTCCTTGTAAGTGGTGTAGTACTCCTTTTACATTAAAGACTTGTTGGTTATGACCAACGATCTCCATCTGACCAACAATCTCACAGAAGATGGACCAGTGATCTCCTCATGACCAATGATCTCTTCTTTGAGTGTTGCATTGATGTCTTTTGAATGTTGTATGGATTCCCTGTGGGTGTTGCGATTTGCCTTGAATATTTGTGATTCATTGTTGACATTGATTTGTTGTTAGTAATGAGTTCCTTGGCTACGATTCATTGTTGGTAGTGATTTGAGGATATTACAGACCTCCCTTCCTTAAACTGCTTGTCCACAAGCAATTGAAAATTGAGTTGTCCATGAAATAATGCTTCTTACCACATTGTATCTTCAAAACATTGTGTTGCCCATGAAACATGGTCTTTCTTAATTATACTTTTAGAGTCACTATTATCATGGTCTGTCTCAGACGTGAATGTATGGAAATGCATGATTTGTAATAGCCTACGATCTATTGAAGCATAGTTTATAACCAATGAGTTTACCCGGTTGTATCCATAATGAACAATGACCACCACAACAAGGACCTTTATAAAGTTCTACTATCTTGAGAGACTCATAAACATAGTTTTAAACAAAGGTCTTTGAGGATAAAATAATTGGTGACAACTAGTGTCATACCTCGAGCGGAGATTTGAAGCACAATATCCTATTGCTTGCCTTGAGTGTTTCTCTGATTGGAGAATTGTTCTAGTTGCAAGATTATAGTTTGCAAAGGATATGATGCTAGCATTCAGGATTAAATAAAAGAATGCATTAAGCTCAATATAAGTAAATTGGTGATAGTCTAGGTTTTTTTCAGCCATCTGTAAAACGTCAATCCCACAAGTTATTTGTACATCTACTTCTCTTTCAACACTTAATATTTCTATAATGCCCCTTATCATAAGATACTTGAAAGGGTTGTGACTTTTCTTAAAAATTTCAAACTGTTGTTTAGATATGCATAACCCTTTACTCCTCATTATAAGAAAAGGTCTCAAAACTCTTCCTATATCAAAAAAAATGTGGATCTCATTTTGCTTGTCATCCTTTTTAATTTCAGCTTGAGGATGGATATGTTGTTTTTGAAGAAGATCGCACCATATATTTACAAGAGAAATAGAATCATGATGGATTCCCAAAAGCATATTCTTGAACATAATTATTAATGCATCACCCAGGATAGCAAATGGCCAGAAACTCTGCACTCTCCATGTAAAGGAATTCCCTTTACTTCCTGACTCAAGAAGTTGCTCCAAAGTTCAAATTGTATCATGACGACCTGATGAAATGTTGTGCCTCATAAATGGCCATAAACGAGGAGCTGACATTGGTAGTAAGGGTTGTTATCAACCGCTATGCCATATCCATGGTCATCAACCTCAAAGGTTTCATTAAGAACTAAGGGTGTTGATTGTCTATTGCTTGAAACAATAGTCACAATTGCACCATCATGAAACCCACAAAGAACAAGATTACCCGTTTGGTTGAATTACTGGGAAGGAACATCATTGTTATGGTAGCATATCCACAACAATTTTCTTGGTTTTATGTCGACAAGGGCATCACCCTGGATTGTACCTATAATGGCTCTTGTGTCATCAAAATTGCTAGCAATTGTCCCAATAGTGCAAGTCCTTGAAATACATTTCGACACTCTCCTTCCAATCTTCTCAATAGCAATTATATTAGACTTTAAAGACAATGTTGGTCCTTGTATGCTCCATATAGAGGATGGATGATTGTCCCTTGGGTTTTGCAAGTTCAAACTTGCATTAAAAAAGGGGCAATATCGATGTATTATTTGGCCACACTCGAATTGTTTCTTGGTTTCTTCATAATTTTTTAGATTAAAGACTACATGCATTTCACCTGAAAACTTTTCAGTTTCATGTCTAAAGGTATGCCAACCATCATAATTTTTTTCTTCTAATACCTCTTGAGCCCCTCTTACAAAAGAAACAGGCATGGAATCAGCTTCCCATTCATCTTTTGTTGTGGATGGTTGTATGCAATTTGTCTCTAATTGCTTCTTTGTTCTCAACTCTTTGATTTCTCTTCTAGAAACCTCTTGTAAATTGAATTTCTCTTCATATTCTAAGCTAACATAACTATGATTGATGAACTCATCTTCTGCATAGTGTCTATTTCCATTCCATGACTCTTTTAAATCCAAATAGTCTGAAAAAGAGATTTCTTTTTGAATCTCTATTGAAAGGGCATTGTATGACTTGAAATTGTCCATAATTTCCTTATGTAGTGACCCCATGGTTCACAGTCTGGCAAGAAAAACAACTCTGATACCACTGTAATATCCCAAATTGGAACATTTTACAAGAATTTAGATTTCCCATAATTATGTTTAAATAAAAAATATAGATTATATAATTGAAATAATAATGTAAATAATTATATTGAATTTAATATAGAGTTTTTGGATATTGAATAATAAATTATAATTCTACAATGGTTTTCATCCTTGGGTTGAAATGACAAAGGTCTTCATCCTTACACCCAATTTTACATTTAAGGGTTTTCATCCTTAATTGTCATTGCGAAGCATTACACTTCTACAAGGTTTTAATGTTTCATACATAAATGATTTTTTATGATTTCCCTCTTCCATCAATGGCTGGATATAAATATCTTCATAACCTCTCACCAAGGGATGTGTCTCTTCTAAAAGTGGTGTCACTTCCTTTAAATGAAGGTTATTGATAACAAATGAATTAATTAATGCCTACAGATTGATGTGCTTTGTCTTGTAATGCTACGATCTCCTTGTAGGTGGTGTAGCACTCCTTTTACATTACAGACCTACTGATTACGACCAGTGATCTCCATATGACCAGCAGTCTCCCAGAAGATGGACCAACAATCTCCACATGACCAACGATCTCTTCTTTGAGTGTTGCATTGATGTCTTTGGAATGTTTTAAGAATTTCCTGTGGGTGCTGCCATTTGCCTTGAAGAGTTGTGATTCATTGTTGACATTGATTTGTTATTAGCAATGAGATCCTTGGATGTGATTCGATGTTGGCAGTGATTTGAGGATATTACAGAAAGAAAAAACTTTGAAATGGATCCCTTTATCATCCATAGTCAAGCAAAAAATAGGTAGTTTTCCACTGATCTTTTATCTTTGAGAAACTTCTACACAACTATAACATTACTAGAGGGCATGCACAACCACTCAACCAAATAGCGATTGAATCACACCAAGGAGGTAGCCAAATGAATTGAAACATGAATCCAACGAGGCACCCAACAAAGAGAAATCCATCCCAAGCTAGTCTAAAATCCCCAAGCGATTTTCTAAAGATTACCCAGATCCCAAGAGTGGGTCCACAACAAGTTCAATGTGGATTCCTCAAACATCTACACAGGTAAGTTGATCTGGATTCCTCTAACATTCACATAGAAAGAAACAACTTTGAAGTGGATTCCTCTATCATTCATGGTTGTTACCAACGGTGCACACCATAGAGAAAAATGTAAACCCACTACATAGGAAAGATGAAGAAATGCAAGACTCCGCACTAGGTAAGTAAAACGTTAGATTAGGACTTTCCCACCTAGTAGGTTTTTTGCAACTAAATACTAAAAATCAAAATAACCAAGCTTCCTCCCTTTTCCAACACGAGAGCGAGATAACTTAACAACTATCAGACTGTATGAAACAAACTCCTATACAATAATATCAGTGTAAAACAAGAGTATAAAGGGTAAACAACATCAACAAGCCTTGAAAGTGGAGTATCTCACCCTAAGAAGATAAAGTTCAATGTGGATTCCTCATACATCCACACAAGTAAGTTGATGTGGATTCCTGTAACATATACATAGAAAGAAAACACTTTGCAATGGATTCCTATATCATCCATAGTCAAACCAAAAACAGGCAGTCTTCCACTGATCTTCACTCTTTGTGAAACTTTTGCACCACTGTAACATTACTAGTGGGCATGCACAACCACTCAGCCAATTAGTGATTGAATCAGAACAATGAGGTATCCAAATGAATTGAAACATGGATCCAATAAGGCACCCAACAAAGAGAAATCCATCCCAATCCAGTCTAAAATCCCCACATGAATCTCCAAAGATTAACAAGATTCCAAGACCAGTTCCACAATAAGCTCAATGTGGATTCCTCAAACATCTACACAGGTAAGTTGATGTGGATTCCTCTAACATCCACATAGAAAGAAAGCACATTGAAGTGGATTCCTCTATCATCCATAGTAAAAACCTTTCTTGGGTTGTTACCAAAAGTGTAAACCATAAAGAAAAATCTAAACCTGCTGCATAGGAAAGATGAAGAAATGCAAGATTCAGCACTAGGTAAGCAAAAACTTATATTACGACTTTCCCACCTAGTAGGTGTTTTGAAACTAAATAGTAAAATTCAAAACAACCAAGCTTCCTCTCTATTCGAACATGAGAGGGAGATAACAACTATCAGACTGTATGAAACAAGCTCTTATATGATAATATCAGTGTAAAACAAGAGTATAAAGGGTAAACAATAACAACCAGCCTTGTAAGTGGAGTATCTCCCCTTAAGAAGAAACAGTTCAATGCGGATTCCTCATACATCCACACAAGTAAGTTGATGTCCATTATTATAACATACACATAGAAAGAAAACACTTTGAAATGGATTACTCTATCATCCATAGTCAAGGCAAGAAATAGGTAGTCTTCCACCAATCTTCTATCTCCGTCAAACTTCCGCACAACTATAACATTACTAGTGGGCATCCACAACCACTCAGCCAAATAGCGATTGAATCACAACAATGAGGTAGCCAAATGAGTTGAAACATGGTTTCAACGAGGCACCCAACAAAGAGAAATCCATCCAAAGCCAATAAAAAATCCCCAAGCAATTTTTCAAAGATTAGCCAGATCCAAAGATCGGGTCCACAACAAGCTCAATTTGGATTCCTCAAATATCTACACAGGTAAGTTGATGTGGATTCCTCTAACATCCACATAAAAATAAAACACTTTGAAGTGGATTCCTCTATCATCCATAGTCAAAACATTTCTTGGGATCTTACCAATAGTGCACACCATAGAAAAAAATGTAAACCCACTAGATACGAAAGACGAAGAAATTCAAGATTTTGCACTAAGTAAGCAAAAAGTTAGATTAGGGTTTTCCCACCCAATAGGTTTTTTGAAAAAAAACAATAAAAATCAAAACAACCAAGATTCATCCATTTCCAACACGAGAGGGAGATAACAAATATCAGACTGTATGATACAAGCTCCTATATGATAATATTAGTGTAAAACAAGAGTATAAAGGGTAAACAATACCAACCAGCCTTGTAAGTGGAGTATCTCCCCTTAAGAAGAAATAGTTCAATGAAATTCCTCATACATCCACACAAGTAAGTTGATGTGGATTCCTATAACATCCACATAGAAAGAAAACACTTTGAAATGGATTCCTCTATCATCCATAGTCATGGCAAAAAAGGGTAGTCCTCCACTAATCTTCTGTCTCCGTGAAACTTCCGCACAACTGTAACATCACTAGTGGGCATGCACAACCACTCAACCAAATAACGATTGGATCACAACAATGAGGTAGCCAAATGAATTGAAACATGGATCCAATGAGGCACCCAATGCAGAGAAATCCATCCCAAGACAGTCTAAAATCCCCAAGCAATTTTCCAAAGATTAGCTAGATCCCAAGACCGGGTCCACAACAAGCTCAATGTGAATTCGCCAAACATCTACATAGGGAAGTTGATGTGCATTCATCTAACATCCACATCGAAAGAAAGAAATTTGAAGTGGATTCCTCTATCATCTATAGTCAAAAACTTTTTTGGGTTGTTACCAACGGCACACAACATAGAGAATAATGTAAACCAACTGCATAAGAATGATGAATAAATGCAAGATTCCATACTAAGTAAGCAAAAATTTAGATTAGGACTTTCCCACCAAGTAGGATTTTTGAAACTAAACAATAAAAATCAAAACCACCAAGCTTCCTCCCATTTCCAACATGAGAGGGAGCTAACAACTATCAGACTATATGAAACAAGATCCTATACGATTATCAGTGTAAAACAAGAGTATAAAAGGTAAACAATAAAAACTAGCGTTGTAAGAGGTGTATCTCCCCTTAAGAAGAAACAGTTCAATGTGGATGCCTCATACATCCACACAAGTTGATGTGAATTCCTATTACATCCACATAGAAAGAAAACACTTGGAAATAGATTCCTCTATCATCCATAGTCAAGCCAAAAACATACAGTCTTGCACTGATCTTCTATCTCAAAGAAACTTTTGCAAAACTATAACATTATTAGTGGGCATGCACAACCACTCAGCTAAATAGCAATTGAATCACAATAATGAGGTAGCCAAATGAATTGAAACATGGATCCAACAAGGAACCCAACAAAGAGAAATCCATCCCAAGCCAGTCTAAAATCCCCAAGCAATTTTCCAAAGATTAGCAAGATCCAAAAACTAGGTCCACAACAAGCTTAATGTGGATTCCTCAAACACCTACACAGGTAAGTTGATGTGTATTCCTCTAACATCCACATAGAAAGAAAAGACTTTGAAGTGTATTCCTCTATCATCCATAGTCAAAACCTTTCTTGGGTTATTGCCAATGGCACACACCATAGAGAAAAACTTTGAAGTGGATTCCTCTATCATCAATATTCAAAAACTTTCTTGGGATGTTACCAACGACACACACCATAGAGAAAAATGTAAACCCGTGCATAGGAAAGATGAAGAAATGCAAGATTTCAAAGTAGGTAAGCAAAAAGTTAGATTGGGAATTTCCCACTAAGTAGGTTATTTGAAACTAAACAGTAAAAATCAAAACAACCAGGCTTCCTCCCTTTTCCAACATGAGAGGGAGATAAAAAATATAACACTATATAAAACAAGCTCCTATATGGTAATATCAATGTAAAAAAAGAGTATAAAGGGTAAACAATAACATTGAATCTTTTATGTGGAGTATCTCCCCTTAAGAAGAAACAGATCAATGTGGATTCCTCATACATCCACACAAGTAAGTTGATGTGGATTCCTCTAATATCCACATAGAAAGACAAAACTTTGAAATGGATTTCTTCTATCGTCGATACTCCAGCCAAAAATAAGTAGTCTTCCATTGATCTTCTCTCTCCATGAAATTTTTGCACAACTGTAACATTACTAGTGGGCATGCACAACCACTCAGCCAAATAACGATTCAGTCACAACAATGAGGAAGCCAAATGAATTGAAACATGGATCCAATGAGACATCCAAAAAAGACAAATCCATCCCAAACCAATCTAAAATATCCAAGCAATTTTTCCAAAGATTAACCAGATCCCAAGAACGGATCCACAACAAGCTCAATGTGAATTCCTCAAACATCTACACAAGCAAGTTGATGTGGATTCCTATAACATTCACATAGAAAGAAAGCACTTTGAAGTGGATTCCTCTATCATCCATATTGAAAACCTTTCTTGGGTTGTTACTATTGGCACACAACATAGAGAAAAATGTAAACCTGCTACATAGGAAAGATGAAGAAATGCAAGATTCTGCACTAGGTAAGAAAATTGTTAGATTAGAACTTTCCCACCCAGTAGGTTTTTGTAAACTAAACCATAAAAATCAAAACAACCGAGCTTCCTTCATTTTGAAACATGAGAGGGAGATAACAACTATCAGACTATATGAAACAAGCCCCTATACGATAATATTAGTGTAAAACAAGAGTATAAAGGGTAAACAATAACAACAAACCTTGTAACTGGAGTATTTCCCCTTAAGAAGAAATACTTCAATGCGGATTCCTCATACATGAACACAAGTAAGTTGATGTGGATTCCTCTAACATCCACATAGAAAGAAAACACTTTGAAATGGATTCCTCTATCATCCATAGTCAAGCCAAAAATAGGCAGTCTTCATATGATATTCTGTCTATGTGAAACTTCCACACAACTGTAACATTACAAGTGGGCGTGCACAACCACTCAACCAAATAGCAATTAAATCACAACAATGAGGTATCCAAATGAATTGAAACATGCATCCAACGAGGCACCCAACAAAGAAAAATCCATCCCAAGTCAGTCTAAAATCCATAAGCGATTTTCCAAAGATTAGCCATATCCCAAGACCAGGTCCCCCAACAAGCTCAATGTGGATTCCTCCAACATCTACATAGGTAAGTTGATGTGGATTCCTCTAACATCCACATAGAAAGAGAGCACTTTGACGTGGATTCCTTTATCGTCCATAGTTAAAACACTTCTTGGGTTGTTACTAATGGCACACACCATAGAGAAAAATGTAAACCCGTTGCATAGGAAAGAGGAAGAAAAGCAAGATTCCAAACTAGGTAAGTAAAAAGTTAGATTAGGACTTTCCAGCCCAGTAGGTTTTTTGAAACTAAACAGTAAAAATCAAAACAACCAAGCTTCCTCCCTTTTCCAACATGAAAGGGAGACAACTTATCAACTATTAAACTGTATGAAACAAGCTCCTATAAGATAATATCAATGTAAAACAAGAGTATAAAGGATAAACAATAACAACCAACCTTGTAAGTGAATTATCTCCCCTTACAAACAAACAGTTCAATGTGGATTCCTCATACATCCACAAAGTAAGTTGATGTGGTTTCCTCTAACATGCACATAGAAAACACTTTGGAATGGTTTCTTCTATCATCCATAGTCAAGCCAAAAACAACCAATCTTCCACCGATCTCGTGTCTTCGTGAAACTTTCTCACAACTATAACATTACTAGTAGACATGCACAACGACTGAACCAAATAACAATTGAATCACAACAATGAGGAAGCCAAATGAATTAAACATGAATCCAATAAAGCACTTTGAAGTGGATACCTCTTTCATCCATAGTCAAAACCTTTCTTGGGATGTTACCAACAACACACACCATACAGAAAAATGTAAACTGACTTCATAGGAAAGATGAAGAAATGCAAGATTCTGCACTAGGTAAGCAAAAATTTATATTAGGACTTTCCCACCCAGTAGGTTTTTTGAAACTAAATAGAAAAAATAAAAACAACCAAGTTTCCTTAATTTTCCAACACGAGAGGGAGATAACAACTATCAGACTGGATGAAAAATGCTCCTATACGATAATATAAGTGTAAAACAAGAGTATAGAGGGTAAACAATAACAACCAACCTTGTAAGTGGAGTAGCTCCACTTAAGAAGAAATAGCTATGTCGATGTTAGAGGAATCCACATTGGCACTAACAAGCTAGCGACTTCTACTAATACGGTCAACCAACCACCTACAACCCAACTTACTTGAACACCATCACCCAACCTCAATCCAACTATGAAAAGTGCTCCCCATAAAATTAATGTGATTTTGAAGCCACAAGAATTCGTGATACCTAGGTTCTCTATATTTCTTGACAAGACACACAGATGCAAATGGCCATTGTCTTAGCTACAAACCCATGGGAAAACCCTCCTTCTCCATGTTAGCAAGTGACTGGTCGTTTAAGGAGTCCCTCTCCGAGTAAAGAAGACATTGATTTTGCTTACCCTGAAAGATGACCTATAGTGCTTTTAAAAAATTTAACAACAAGCCATTAACATTATTTCCTAAGTAACCTCTCTGCGATGTTAGAAAGAGGATAAAACCATGAACCTTGATAGTTTCCAATGAATGTTTTCTCTTAGAATTTCCATGATATAAATGAGCTAAAATTCAAGTACTTAGTGTAAGATGGTTTTCAAAAGTTTTTAGATATGCATATATTGTGCCTGTGAGAAGTTAAATAAGTGGTTTTGCTCTCCAAATGGCAATGACAGTCATCAGGCCCAATGCTACTTATCATATGTCTAGACATGAAGTTGGGTGTGGTGGCACCATCACTGTGATTGTGCCAATTTATGCTTCATTTATGACATATTGGGGTTTGGACCCGATGAACCGTGCTCTTTGGAAGTTTTTTAATTTTGACAGGAGGATCCATGGTCTTGTGAATATTTATGCCTCCAACCATGTGGTTGAAAGGACAACTATTTGGAGGTAGTTGATAGACTCTCTTCCCATAGTCCACTAGATTTCTTGTGGGGAATTTAATATGATTGAATCACATGAAGACAAGGAAGGGGTCCTCTTGATGCATTGGTGTGTTAGTGAATGAGAAGCTTGGTTTTACCTTCACAAAAAACTTGGCCTTTTTTATCCGAACCACCACCGTAGGTAGTCATCTCCTATGACCTAGTTCACTTGGTGAAATTTTCTCCAAAGGAAGGAATGAGTCCTTAAAAAGCTTGATCGAGCCCTTCTATCAGATCATAATATATTCTCTTTTGCTCAAAATTTTGATTGGCCTGTGAATGTTATTCTTGATGTCCTTATGTTGGATCACCAACTTATTAAATTATCTATGGAATGGTCTACCTTTCCAACCAAAACCTGTCATAATCATTTTTATCTGAATACCTCCCATCTCCAACATCCTCAAACTCTTTCCCACACTAAGAGAGTCTGGAACGTCACCCCCATCCTTCAGGGGAACTAGGTGGATTGATTGGTGGGAAGAGGATATCTCTCACAATGCCACATTTATTCATTTTTTTGGCAAATAATTGGATTTTATCATAAAGTTGATGACTTTAGCCACTATGAAGGAATTCAACCAGCTTTTTCATGTGCTTCAACAACCCCACTAGATGAGTCTCTACAAAATCAAGTAACTGGGTTAAGGCATCAAATCAAACATGTTGATCTTTGCCAAGCCTGTGGAACTCAAATTTGATATGGCATCCATTGGATTATGATTGGGGATAGGGTCTCCAAGGAGTTATTCAATACATTGAGGGCTCTCAACTCTACCACATAAGTAAAAACTGCTAAGGATGTTGAGGAGCAACTAACTAATCTTTCTAAGATCCTTCAAGATTTCATGAAACACTATGAGTAGGTTTTCCAAGCTCAGCCATCCCTAGAGGCTCAAAGATTAGCATTGAAAAAATTCCTTGATGTTGTTCCTTGCAAGCTCTCCCCAGTCAACATGTGGCTTGTGATAAACCCTTATGCATAGGGGATCTTCATCAAGCTATGATGGGTATGGCCCAAGACAAAGCCTAGGGCATTGATGGTTTTCCCTGTGAGTTTTATTAATCTCTTTGGGACTATGTTGGACCTAATTTGCATAAATTCTATTTGAAAGCTCTTGTTCAAGGTTCTTTGGGTTGGCTAATCAATAAAGATAATATCAAAATCATTCCCAAGGCTGGGGATGCTGTGATTATTTCCAACTAGAGGCCTATCACTCTTTTCAATGTTTCTTACAAGATTGTAGCTAAGGCTCTTGCATTTAGGATAATATGTTTGTTCCCTTCAATTATTCAATATGAATATATTGGGTTTATCTAGGGATGTTACAGTTTGGATAACATTCTTGCAGTTTGGGAAGGTATGGAATGGGCCTACACATCGAAACACAAGGCTCTATTCATAAAAAATGATTTTGTAAAGGTTTATGATTAAATAGAATGGCCCTTCATCTTAGAAATGCTTCAAGCATTAGGGTGTGGTCCCAAGTTCCTTATCTTAGTTCAAACCATCTTTTAGGATGTCTCTGCTTGCCTTACTATCAATGGACATCAATCTGAAAGCTTTGGCATGTTTCACTCTATCATACAAGGTTGCCCTCTTGCCCCCTTCCTTTATGTCCTCACGGTCGAAGGATTTTGATGCCTACTCAAAGATTTCACTTCTAGAGGGCTTATCAAAGGCATCGGTTTCCCTAATGCTCCTTAGAGCTAGCTTGTCAATGGAACTTTCACCGATGACTCCTTGCTTACCCTTTAAGAGAATGAGGAGGTTTTCCAGAATGCCATGCAATGCTTACATATGTTTTACTTGGCTTCTGGTTCAAGCATCCAATGGGCTACGATGTACTATATTTGGCAGAGCTATGCATATTTATAGAGTTGGTTGGGAGATTATCAATGAAAGTGGATTACTCATGGAGAAATGTTCAAATTCTTGGAAATTCCCTTTACTTTTCAAGCCTCTCTTGTGGAATTACAGAATTATGTTATCCTCAGAGTAGAGAAGAAGTTATCTTATTGAATTACCAAACCTCTCTCTCTAGTTGGAAATTTTCAATTATGCTCCAAAGTCCTAGCTACCACTCATGTACTATTCTTCTTGTTGCCACCCCATCAAAAGTAGCCTATAAGAAGCTGGAAAATTTGCTCAAGGATTTTTTGTGGGCCAACCTAAAGGTAAAAAAGGATTTCTTAGAGTTGTTTGGGACATTTGTTGTTGGCTTAAAGAAGCAGGGGGTCTTGGTTTGATTGACATTGTTAAACAAGGTCCAATCTTGTGTGCTAAATGGATTATCAAGGCCATAGAAGGTCAGGAGGCCTAGAAAGCTCTTCTCAAGTATTGCATTTCTTCAGGGTGTCCCCATGACAGACAAGCCTAGCAAAATTTAGGCTTTCAAACTTTGTATCACCCCAAGTATTGTCAATATTAATGGGAATTTTGTTGTCAAAAATATCTAGAAAGCTTAGAAAACTATCAAACCCTAGCTAATTTAGAAAGGGGATGGCTTTTGGGCTAGCCTTTCTATCAACTCTCATTCCCTATGGTGGTCTCATGTTATCTCTCTTAGTGAAAAACCCTTAGTCAAAGATCCCAAAATTAAAGCCTCGAGACACTTTCGTTGGGGTCTTAAAGTTCTAAGGAGTATTTTTATCAAGTGCACTAGATCTTGGCTCACCTAGGATCACCTCAAGTCCAAATTTAGGCTTATTGCTCATGATTTTGAGTATATTTCTGAAACTAATATGGTTGTGCTTGATTAAGCTTTGCACAAATTTGGCGTTACCGATTCTCCCAGATGGTGGAAAGACTAGCATTGGTCTTCTTTCATTCCTATGCTCTGATATTAACTTTGACTTGGTCATAAATGGATTTCCTTGAACAAAATCCCTTGGGAGATGCTCAACAGGTGATGGAATATCAATAGCCCCTTTTTTTTTGGAATAGGAGATTTCAATTGGTTTGGTATGCTATTGTCAAACCCAAAAAGGCCATTTTTACTTGGTGTCTGTTATACCAAGGCTTCCCATTGGGAGGCAGAGTAATTCACATGAGTATTCTTCTGCCCAAATGCCCTACTTGTGGGCACACTGAGTCCCTCAAATATATTTTTTAATTGTGTTAAAAATCAAGGTGCTTGAAATTGGAATCATTCATTTTGCCAACCCTTCAATCCTGAAGCATTCACTTTGAACATCATCGTTTTAGGGAATACAACCCATCTCCTTGAGAAATACCAGCAAATATGACACATCTTTCACAATAAAATCCTTTTTAATTCTTGGAAATACAAGCAAACGTGGCACATCTTTCACAATGAAATCTTTTTTAATTTTTGGAAAGACAAGAACTACTTTTAATAAAGAAAGCTCAATATTTTTCTACTTCTAATAGAGTCTCGCAACTGAGGCCACCAGAAAGCTACTTTCTTCACCCCTGATCATGGAGGGTTTATCTCATGATCGCTATTTGCTACAAACATTGTATTGAATTCATATCACCAACACATTTCATAAGATTATACGGGGCAATGATATATTCGAGAGGAGAGAAAAATCAGCACCAGAACCATTATGATCCCTCCAGGTATAGAAGGGCTTTGTTGGCCGCATTTCTCAGTCAACATCCACTTTCACTTCCTTTGTATCATTAACATCGACATTCACAATTATAGAAATATATAATAAAAGTCCATGAACGCACTTTCGAGGACAGAGACGATGACACTCGCGTGTCGAAGTAAAAGAAATAAAAACGCTTCGATTATAATCATACAATGCTCAGACACACTCTCACTCTCGCATCATTATGTAGAGAAGGTCGATTGAAAGACGCGCTACACATTCTGCTTACCACACACACCCCCCCTGAATACTCTTCTACATCCTTTATACTATTGCAGACCTGCATTTCCAACAAAGCCCTGTCACAGGGTAAGAAAATCCACTCCCACATCAATCACAGTGAATTTCAGTTTACCCCACACAAATTTTTACAAGATACCCTTATACGCATGTATGGCCAGTGCGGATGTTTAGTGGATGCTCGCCAAGTGTTTGACCAAATGACTGAACGAGATCTCTTCTCATGGAATATCATGATTGCCGCTTACAAAACCCACGGATATCCTCACGAGGCATTGACACTGTTTCACCAAATGCAACGAACAGGTGTCCAACCTGATCAGTTCACCTTTGCCAGCATTCTCCCAGCCTGTGCCAAAATAGGAGCTTTGCAACAGGGCATGGACATCCACGAAAGCATAATGGAAAAAGGACTTTTGTCAGATGTTGTAGTTGCAAGTGCCTTGGTAGATGTGTATGCAAAATGTAGAAGCATGCACAAGGCATGTGAAGTGTTTGACAAAATGCCTGAAAGAAATGTGGTCTCATGGACTGCAATGATTGTAGGATATGCACAAAACGGGTTTGTTGAAAAGGCCTTGGAAACATTCAAACAAATGAAATTGGTAGGTGTCAAGCCAAATTCCGCAACCTTTGCCAGCATCCTTCCAGCCTGTGCTAAAATGGGAGCTATAGAACAAGGTATGGAAATCCATCAAAGCATAATAGAAAGGGAGTTTTTGTCAGATGTTGTAGTTGCAAGTGCCTTGGTAGATATGTATGTAAAATGTGGAAGCATGCACAAGGCACGTGAGCTGTTTGACAAAATGCCCGAAAGAAATGTGGTCTCATGGACTGCAATGATTGTAGGGTATACACAAAATGGCTTAAGTGAAAAAGCCTTGGAAACTTTTAAGCAAATGCAATTGGCGGGTGTAAAGCCTAATTCCACAACCTTTGCCAGCATCCTCCCAGCCTGTGCCAGACTGGGAGCTATAGAACAAGGGATGGACATCCATCATAGTGTAATCGAATTTGGGTTTTCATCGGATGTCATAGCTGCGAGTGCCCTGATAGACATGTATGCAAAATGTGGAAGCACACATAAGGCACATGAACTGTTTGACAGAATGGCTCAAAGAAATGTAATATCATGGAATGCAATGATTGCAGGATATGCACAAAATGGGTTTGTTGAAAAGGCTGTGGAAACTTTCAAGCAAATGCAATTATCAGGTGTAAAGCCAGACTGCACAACCTTTGTCATCATCCTTCCAGCCTGTGCCAAAATGGGAGCTTTAGAACAGGGTATGGACATCCATCAAAGCATAATCGAAGGTGGATTTTCATCAGATGTCACAGTTGCAAATGCCCTGATAGACATGTATGCAAAATGTGGAAGCGCACACGAGGCACATGAACTGTTTGACAAAATGACTCAAAGAGATGTGGTATCATGGAATGCAATGATTGTAGGATATGCACACAATAGGTTTGTTGAAAAGGCTGTGGAAACTTTTAAGCAAATGCAATTGTCTGGTATAAATCCAAACTCCACAACCTTTGCCAGCATCCTTCCAGCCTGTGCCAAAATGGGAGCTTTAGAAAAGGGAATGGACATCCATCAAAGCATAATTGAATGTGGATTTTCATCAGATGTCATAGTTGTGAATGCCTTGGTAGACATGTATGCAAAATGTGGAAGCACACACAAGGCACGTGAACTGTTTGACAAAATAGATAAAAGAGATGTAGTATCATGGAACACAATGATTGCAGGATATGCACAAAATGGTGTTTTCGATGAGGCTTTAAAGCTTTTCAAAGAAATGCCTCAAAGAGATGTGGTCTCATGGACTGCAATGATCACAGGATATGCACAAAATGGTTTTCTCGACGAGGCTTTAAGGATTTTTAATGAAATGCCTCAAAGAGATGTGGTATCATGGAATGTAATGATTGCAGGATATGCAAACAATGGATTTGTTCAAAGGGCCTTGGAAACTTTTAAACAAATGCAACTGGCAGGTGTCAAGCCAAATTCCACAACCTTTGCCAGCATCCTTGCAGCCTGTGCCAAAATGGGAGGTGTGAAACAAGGTATGAACATCCATCAAAGCATAATTGAATGTGGATTTTTTTCAGATATCACAGTTGCAAATGCTCTGATAGACATGTATGCAAAATGTGCTTTCACACACATGGCACGTGAACTGTTTAATAAAATGGCTCAAAGAAGTGTGGTATCATGGAATGCAATGATTCCAGGATATGCACAAAATGGTATTCTTGACGAAGCTTTAAGGCTTTTTAAAGAAATGCCTCAAAGAGATGTGGTATCATGGAATGCAATGATTGCAGGATATGCACAAAATGGGTTTACTGAAATGGCCTTGGAAATTTTTAAGCAAATGCAATTGGCAGGTGTAAAGCCAATCTCCACAACCTTTGTCAGCATCCTCCCAGCCTGCGCGAAAATGCAAGCTTTAGAACAGGGTATGAACATCCATCAAAGCATAATCGAATCTGGGTTTTTGTCAGATGTCATAGCTTTGAATGCCCTGATAGACTTGTATGCGAAATGTGGAAGCACCCACAAGGCACGTGAACTGTTTGACAAAATGGCTCAAAGAGATGTGGTGTCATGGAATACAATGATTGCAGGATATGCACGTAATGGGTTTGTTGAAAAGGCCTTGGAAACTTTTAAGAAAATGCAATTAGCAGGCATAAAGCCTAATTCCACAACCTTTGCCAGCATTCTCCCAGCTTGTGCCAAAATGGGAGCCGTAGAACAAGGTATGGACATTCATCAAAGCATAATCGAATTTGGGTTTTTGTCAGATGCCATAGCTATGAATGCCCTGATAGACATGTATGCAAAATGTGGAAGCACACACAAGGCATTTGAACTTTTTGACAAAATGGCTCAAAGAAATGTGGTATCCTGGAATGCAATGATTGCAGGATATGCACAAAATGGTTTTGTTGAAAAGGCTGTGGAAACTTTTAAGCAAATGCAATTGTCAGGGGTAAAGCCAGACTCCACAACCTTTGCCAGCGTCCTCCCAGCCTGTGCCAAAATGGGAGCTTTAGAACAGGGCATGGACATCCATCAAAGTGTAATCGAATGTGGATTTTCAGCAGATGTCATAGTTGTGAATGCCATGATAGACATGTATTCAAAATGTGGAAGCACACACAAGGCGCATGAACTGTTTGACAAGATGGCTCAAAGAGATATAGTATCATGGAACACAATGATTGCAGGATATGCACAGAACGGCTTTTGCATGGATGCTCTCAAACTCTTTGAAGTAATGAAGCACTCTGGACCATACCCTGACCATCTAAGCTTTTCTTGTGTTTTATTAGCATGCAGCCATGCAGGTTTAGTGGATGAGGGCTGTAAATACTTCAATGGCATGAGTGACTTTAATTACATTATACCTACAATTGATCATTATGTGTGCATGATTGACCTTCTTGGCCGTGCTGGCTATCTTGAAGAAACTCTAAACTATATAATCAAAATGCCGATTAAACCTGTGGTAGTTGTGTGGACGTGTTTGCTTGGTGCCTGCAGAGCACATAAGAATACAGGGTTAGGAGTATTTACAGCAAATCTTCTTTTTGAGATGGATCCTCAAAATGTTGCAACTTATGTTCTTCTGTCAAACATCTATGCAGAAGTGGGCAGGTGGGGTGAGGTTCAACTGGTAAGGAGAATGATGAAAGATAGAGGAATTAAAAAGTTTCCTGGATGTAGTTGGATTGAAGGGCATAAAACGGTACATGCTTTTTGTGTAGGAGACAGATCACATCCATAGACATAGGAGATCTATGCAAAGTTGGAGGAATTGTCTTGGGAGATGAAGGCAGCAGTGTATTTTACAGATTCAAAGCTTGTACTGAATGATGTGGAGGAAAAATAATTATTCCTCTGCCACTAGAATGAGAAGTTGGAAATTGCATTTAGATTGTTAAACATGCCCTGTGGGACAACTATTAGAGTTGTCAAGAACCTTAGAGTATGTGTTGACTGCCACACTGGAATCAAGTTTATCTCCAAGATTGTTGCATGACAAATTTATGTGAGAGATACAATCTGGTTCCATCATTTCAATCAAGGACAATGTTCTTGCAGAGTTTTTTGGTAATGCTAAGTGAAGCAATCTGTAACATAGACTTGTACTGTGTCAGACCTGCAGTGATAAAGAAGGGACCAGGTTTTATTTTGAATTTCAAAAACACATTCTTTCTGTGTTTGGAAGTCTAGACCATGCTGTTGATTTTATAAAATCAGATGTATAGTATACAATGTGCATTGCTGCCTAATGAAGCAATCTGTAATCTAGGCTTGCACTGTAACAAAGGGCAGTGTCAGACTTGCCGTGATAAAGACGGGACCAGGTTTTATTTCCAGTCTCTAAAAAGTGTTTTTTCCGTGTTTGGAGATCTAGATCATCCTGTATATTTTGTAAAATCAGATGTATGGTATACAATGTGCATCGCTGTCTATATATACCGTTGGAGTATTAGTTAATGCCCCATTTTAAGATACAATGGAGGTGTCATGGCATTGGACTGTTTCAGGAAGTCTGCACATTTCTGAAATGATAAGCTGGAGGAGAAGGTGGATAATAAGAAAAAGAGAGGACCACAAGAAGGATATGCAAAGATGCTTGGCCAAAAGGAAATGTGAGAGAAGGGCTTACAATCAATCCAACGCTTGGAGATGATAGGGTGACAATCTCTTAATAGTTCTTTACACCAGCGTTTGTCTCTTTGTATTATATTGTGCTTATGTCAGGTCTGCCATTTGGGATTGAATTACCATATGAGATTTTATATGTTCATGTGGTTTTTGTCTCATTTATGCTTAGAAATTTGTAATGTTGCTTCACATCCCTTCGCTTTGTACGAGAGGTAATATGTTTGTGGATTCAACTTTTTATTATTATTTAATTTATTTTAAATTTTTGTTTTTTCTAGTTTAGAAATAAAATGTTAGAATTTATATGTGGAAGTAAAATTGCAATTAGGCTATGGCCTTTCCTCGTAAGTCTAATTGGGCTATGGAAAACAAAATGAAGCATGTGATTTGTAGTTAGGGTTGATTGAATAGCAAAATGAAAATATTTGGAGTCACCATTGGATTGTGATAAGAGGAATTTAGGATGTAAGAACCACAAGATCTTTTGAGGAATATGATGGGAGACGTTCATAGGAGTGTGAGGAACCCTGCAATTGTACGTATTGGATACTTTCTTCACATATTACAAGCCAAACAAATACTAATAAAGATTATATTCCACATGACAAAATATAAATTGGGGGCTTTTTTAATCAGCCGCATACCTAGTAAATGCTAGCGAGACCAAATTCCTTGTGGCCCAAGTGAAGTTTGTTTACAAAACCTCAACTACAATCATATGAAGCTTCTTTATTTGTTTTTTACACATTTCCAAGGAATAGTTTATAATATAGGATTCAATTCATAATGTTCAAAGACATATGTGGTTAACTTTTTTTTAGCTGATTTCAAAAATGTTTGGATTATATCATAAGCGTGTATCAAGGAAAACAAGTTTTTATAAAGAATTCAAGAGAAGGAAACCTTAATTTTTTTTATCTTATGAAAATGCATTTAATAACTATAAGTTTAGAAGGAAACGTAAATTTTCTAATTCAGTGTGATCCTTTCTATTAAATGTTGATTGAGTTCAGGTTTAACAATTTTAAAAGTAAAATTTCTCTGAATTACCTCCCATTATTTTAGCACGAAAATCATTTTATAACTTGCATTATCAATATTGTTCTTTTTTATATGCTATGATATTCTACATTTTAAAGGAACCATCTCTATTATCATCAATAATAAAAATAATTACAAGATAATTACAAGTCACTTGCATTAAAATTTGGCCAATATACTAGCTTCTACTAATGAGAAAACTAATTAAATTTTAGGCTACAAAATAGGACAATAATTAGGTCATAAAAAACACCAATATCTCAAAGATCTAGAAAAGTCTACCAAATCCTCACACAACAAATCACATAAAGTATGAGCAATATAAACATTATAAAATTTAATCAGTTATTGTAGATGTTGAAAATGGGGTGTTATCGCCCTAGTCCTTTCCTCCACACCCAATAGGAAGAGCACTGTTTGGGTCACGATCTCACTACTATTTTTGATTCAAATGCCCCAAGCTCATGCCAAGTAACCTGGTATTAAGCTCTAACAATTAAAATGGGAAAGTAGAATTGGTGATTTCCTTAGGCACCAAACCACTTTTCTTATTAGTGCCGAGGGGAACTATTTTTGGGAAAACCATCCTACATGATGATGGTAGAGTCTAACCATGTGGAGTTGTTCTTTGTTATTAAACTCTTGCCAGGAGAAATAAGGGCATCAAATAGTACCTTTGTTGTAGTAAATGGGACTTTACCCTAGTGGTCCAAGAGGTCTTGAGGACCAACAAGTGTTTAAACATGGAGAGCACTTTGGATGCATGACTTTGAATTTGTGGATGATTATTTGAAATAACATAAAGTATTTCCTATTGATGGAGATGCCCCTATCCATCCTTGTCCTAATAAGATATTTGACATCTTGGCACATAAATTTGTGTAGTTTTACCCCATATTTATAGAGAGCCGAAGCCCCAATGCTTAAACGCATTAATCAATTCAAATTCAACATGATACCTAATAAGAGAAAGTACATTATGCAGAGAATTGATCTCCTAAAATTAGGGAGTCAAATCTTATTTTCATATCTCCCACAATCTCTCGTGTTATTCCCTAAATCTCTCACAATCCTATCTCTTACAATCTCTCTCCTACTATCTCTCAACAATCCTACAAACACCTTTTCTAAAGTGATTATTACTCCAAGTTACCACTTCTAATAAGCTCCAAAAGATGCAATCGATAAGTTGACTATTAATCCGAGTTGAATGCTGCAAGAATGGTTCCATGGTAAGCGAGATAGAGGATTATCTAGCTTCAAAAGATGTAGGAGATCCTTCGTCGACAAGTTGCCAAACAAACTTTTGAATATGTGATTGCACTAATTCATGCAAAACAATGTAGGGTCGTGTTGTGGAGCTTGTGGGTCCTCCAAACCATAGAGATTCGATCCAAGGAGGGTAGACGGAACGAGTATGAACTCATTGTAGGGAGCTTTGGAAGCTCAGTTGGAAGGAAATCACCTCAACGAGTTGTGTGATGTAGAGCTCGAGCTAGGGTTACCATGCAATGCAACCAAAAACATTCGTTGAGGCTATTGTGAACAAATATATCCCAAACCTCCAATGGAGAATAACAGTTTCAGATAGATGTAACATAGATGCAACTTGATGCAATGGTGAATGTAGTCAAAATTCAAACATAGATCTGTTGAAACATAGATATAGCAAATCCACATGGCTAACAAGAACAAACAAACCAGAAACCCTCAAATTGCAATATGTATATCCTCTAAACCTAATCTGAAAACCTCCAAATGAGTTGCGCCCAACAGTGACTGTGGTTGCACTTTGAAGATAATTTTTCGTCGCTTGTTCTTCTACTTCCTCATGAAGATCATATTTGCTACAAAGTGTTGTAAGAAAAAGTTAACTCGAAGAGTGCTTACACGTACACAAAACTAAGCTAAACTCACATAATTTTAAGCATGAACACAATAAATAAAATGGATGAAAATTGTGGATAGATTGTACAAGATGGAAGAGGTAGATGATGCACATGAATAGCATATGCCATCAGGTTCACACGAGGTTAGTGGTATCTGTATTGCCGTTGACAAAGTGCAAGAAGGGTGAACAAACAAATAAATGGGTTCCACAAGGTTTGTGGTAGCCTGCTAGCCTTTGCTTGCACGTTTTGACATAATCAACAAATGGATAGATAACATACAAAGTAATGGGGTCATTGCGAGATCTGTGGTATTTGCCAACCTATTCCAAAGAGACCTCATAAACAACCTATTCTGATACCAGATGTAGGTTTTACTCCATATCTGTAGAACGCTAAAGCCCCAATGCATAAACACATTAATCAATTCAAATTCAACATGATATTCAATAGAAAAAGTAGATAATTGATCTCCTAAAATTAGGGAGTCAAATCTCTTCATATCTCCCAGAATCTCTCATTCTATCCCCTAAATCTCTCACAATCCTATCTTTTACAATTTCTCTCTTAATATCTCTCAAAAATCCTACAAACTCCTATTCTAATGTGATTATTACTCCTTACAGTATTTACTCCACTCATTATTTTCCACACACTGTAATTAACTAATATTATAATGTGAAGCATGTAAGTCTTAAGCACCCATGTGAAAACTAATCTTAACAGAGTGTCCTTAATAATTCGAGCTCTCTGCTATCAAAAAACGACATTGCTAAACTTAGTGTCCTTAAAAAGAAGTCTGTCAGAAACTGGCAATGTTATGTTTTATAAAAAAAAGTTCTCATTTTTAGCATAACATAACATAACATTACAATCTATCCATTCAAAAAACATAACATTTGAAATATTAATAAAATAATAATACCCATGCTCTTCACAGGGTGTCATGAAATTTCTATTTTAATATATATGTTATGTAATCAGTAGGTGAAAACTATGCAGGTACCCTGATTGACTATTGGGGAAAGTATATTATTTGTCTCCCTCATCTTTCCCATGCTTAGATAAAAGTAGTTACTAATTAAAATATTTAACTGCCCTTCACATATTTTCATTATTTACTAAAATCCTATTAAGTAATTATTTGCACCTTTTAATCTGTTTATGACCAGAGAAGAGCAGAAAATAAAATACTCTAATTAACCTTAAAATTTATACAAAACAATCCAATAATATATTCAACAAACTGTGTATATATTTCTGCTTTAGTTACTAGTGCATAGTATGATGCAAGAATATAATTTTTTATTTTGTTTTAGTCGTGTCCTCCATTCAAACTGTTTTATAAAATGTCTACACTCTTATTTTGATATATTAAAAAATCAATAATGATATAGCACTATCAAAATGCATTAAACTATGGGTTAATCTTTTATAAAAAAATCATGATGAATGTTTTTATTATTTGCAATGAACTTATTCATATTTTTACTAGTAAGGCTGGGGAGCTGAAGTCTCAAGTAAATCTTTTAAATTTTGAAATATTTGTAAGTTTAGAGGTTTTGGTTTTAAGTTTAATTTTAGATTTATTTTTCATTTTTCAAATTTCAAATTCAAATTCCAATTAAAAATAATATTCAAACTCAAATTGTAAATTTAAATTCACTTCTCTATTCAAATTTTAATTTAAACCTATAAAAAACTTATTTATTTCATATTTAATTTAAATTTATCATAATATTATAAATAATTTTTAATCAAAGAAAATAACTACAATTTTTTTAAAGAATAAGCATAACAAAACAACATATTATAAAGAATAAGCATGTTCATGTTCTTCATATAATATGTTTAGTTTTCTTCTTATTAATTATAATTATTAAGTTGATATTTTATACCCCTCTCAAACAATGTAATATTTAAATATATTTCAATTTAGTTTTGAATATATACGTATATATGTATGTATGTATTCATTTTTTATTAGAGTTACAAATCAGTCTAAGATATTATCGGGGATTTAGATTTTCAAGCGATAATTTATTATATATACTAGATTTATTAATAATTATCATAATTGTTCTGAGAATACCAATAACGGTTAAAATTGGTTCGAGAATACCTACAATGATCACAACTGATTTGTAAATACCAACAACAACCACACTCAACGTCAGTTACTATAATGAGATTTGAATTTGGATAGGGCTTGAAACAACCTAATTACTTTACCAACTCACCCACATCTCATTTATAAAACTCTATATATTATCACTATAGCCATTTAATTGAGATTTTCTAATAAATTATTTAAATTTAATTACAATTATTAATAATCGTGATGATTATAATATATAATATGTAAAATTTTGAAACAAATACCATTAAAAAATATATTATTTGAATGTTTGAAATTTAATCTAATTAATAGTTATATTTTTCTAATAAAAACTTGTAATCATTGAATAATTAGTAGAGTAGTTGAGATATCAACATTAACATTTATTTACAAAGTTCTTTTATATATTAAATTCTATAGTATATAAGGAGCCATTTTAAAATGTGTTATTCCAATGTGGAGGGTTAATCTCATCAGTTTAATTATGATTCTCTTATGAAAACTTATGGTCATTTGATAGTAAATTAGAGTAGTTTGCATATCATCATTAGCATTTTTATTAGTGGATATAAAATAAAACATAATTGTTTGAATTCAAATTTAGAGTTAGTATTATATTAGCATGATTGGTAAAATATTATCCTTCTAGATTCTTAGTACCAAAAATTACAATAATCTTAATAATAAGTAAATATGTGTTTTGAATATTGCATTAAAATTATTGATTACATTTAATCTCTTAAGTAATTTGTTTTTAACGAGTGACTTGATATCATCTTTACATCGACCCATATCTCACTCGACATAAAAATCTACTTTACTCTATTGCCCTTCATAAACCAAGGGATCCTCATTCCATGTTCACATTTAGATAATGATAAAGTCATAGTGAAGGGGTCCAATGAAGGACAAATTTATATCGTGTAACCTAGGATTCAATACTCACGAAATTTAACAAATACATAGTCTATGTGTAAAAGGAAACAAAAAAAATATATATTGAGTTTGATAAAGAAATTGAAATTCGTGCACACAACAAAAACACCAACTACGATCTTATTAGGCTAAAAATACATGCATTGCTACAATATTTATCCACTCAAGGATGTGTCTCACTCCAACAATTCACTACTCGAATCTAAATGCTATAGCAAATCTTTGCTCACAACTCTCTTATGGTTGAACCTTTTGAATTTTTATCCTCTTCTCTAGGATCGAATTGGGAACAAGCAACTCATTATCCTCTTATGGGCCCAACCTAACTAAACCAACCCCACTTGAATGGAACTCATATTTGTTTGAGAACAATATGGAAGTCCAATTGTTTCATCTTTCATAATAACTCTTAAACTTCCATTAGTTAGGAAACGTCTATGGCAGGTACATGAAGCTCTAAAAAGCATGTTAACATAACATGAGCCTTGGATCTCATATTGAACCTGGTGCAATCTAGCGTAAAGTGTCTATGTGGATGATTATTTGGTTTTATGAGGTTTGTGAATAAGCATTGTTGTGTGTGTGATTTGGTTAGGACTCTAACACCTAAAGGAAGCGCTCTTACACTAGACATTGAGCTTGATAAGAATAAACGATATTCTTATCAAAGATGTAAAATTCATGTGCAAGACAAGTGTTAATGCATGAATTCATTGATTTCATTTATTCCATCATTCCACATTATAAAAGCACTACTAGAGTCTTCAATATATAGGAAAGAGAGAGTAGGGTAGACAACCCATAGTGGGTATGTCAACACTATGTGCACACACCAAGGTGGGGTTGGACAACCCATAATGTAAACCATGTATAAGCCACTCATGGTGAAGAATGACTTGATTGTGAACTAAACAAATGTGCATATAATTAAGCCCCTAATTGTGCACTATTAATCCCTAAGTAAACTTAAAGTGAATAAATGTGAAAGGAAACCAAAGGTAAAATCAATTTGGGTGATAACCCTTTTCACACCAACACCTTCCCCCCCTTCCCCCGTCATGAGAGGATGAAGGAAAAAGGTCAAGTGACCCCCTTAAATCAATGTCTCACACCCCTAAGAGATTTTGCAAGTTATGGAACTTAATCTCAATGAAGGGTTTGGTGAATATATCAACAACCTACTCTGTTGTAAGACAATATAATAGATGAATGACTTGTTCCTGAATCAACTCCCTCATGTAGCACATGTGGATATCGATGTGTTTAGTTCACTAATGATGAACTGGGTTCTTTGAGAATTGAATAGTACTCTGGTTGTCACAAATGATGTCACAAATGATGATAGATGGTCATTGAATGGTGATTCCAAACTCAACTAGAATATTCTAAAGCTTAATATCCTTAGTAGTGGCATCAACAACTCATCTATAAGTGACCTCAGTCAAAGATAGAACAATAACATTATGATTCTTACTTTTCTAGATAATGGGGCTTGAACTAACGTGAAAGTTGTAACTAGATGTGGACTTATGATCCTTAGAATCTCCACCCCAATCAGAATCTATATATATCTGACCAAGTCTAGACTAATCCCTGCTACATAGTGTATCCCATGTTAAAGAGTATGTTGGATGTAATGCAAGATGCGTTTGGACACTTTCCAATGAAGTTCATGTGGTTCATTCATGAAGTGGGAGACCATGACAAATTGAAAGGAAATGTTAGGGTCAATGCCATCAAATAGATGAGAGTTTGAACAAGTTGAGGATATAAAGTGGCATCCACTAGTGGACTGGAACATTTTTCTCAAGCTTAACCCCAGACAAAAAGGGAATAGGTGTAAGCTTACAATCAACCATGTTAATTTGAGCTAGAAGATCAAGAGCATACTTGGGCTGAGCAAGAGCGATACCAAAAAAATATTGAGTGATCTCAATTCCAAAAAAATAATGCAAAAGGCTTAAGTCGGTCATAGCAAATTGATCATGTAAAGAAGATTTGACTCTACCAATGATGTATGAAGAACTCTTAGTAAGAATTAAGTCATCAATGTAGAGGACCATAAGTAAATGGGAGTTGTCTTATTGTAGAATATACACATTGGGATTGAAGTGGCATCTCGATAATCCAATAAAGAGAAGAAATGAGTCCATCTTGGCATACCAAGCCTAAGGGGCCTATTTGAAGCCATAGAGAGACTTTTGTAATCTGCAGACTAAAGAAGAGGCCTATTTGGTGATGTTTGAGGTTGAGAAGACTAATCCTATAATAATACTTAGAAGGTAGAAATATTCATCTAGAATTATAGGCATCATTTATGTACCAATTCCTTATATTTACATAAACCGGGATGCAATTAATTTAGTCCATTATCACAAAAATATGTAAAATTTTAAACTTAAGTTAAAATTATTTATACCTATTTATTACCATGTCAAACTATTTAAACACATATTTATGTTATTAAGGATCTTAAGCTTATCAACACTTTTAAATATATTTTAACATAAGAAACCAAAGTCTTTTTGCATATAGATGTCCTTGTAACATAAGAAACCAAAGTCTTTTTGCATATGGATGTCCTTGTAACTGCTTGTTGCATCCATGAGTGATCATTTTTTCCTTGTAATATCATACTCCTCCTATAGAGTGAATGGGTTACAAGGGAATTCTACCTTTGGGCAAATCATTTAGAGAGTTCATATTTCATGTGATAATCTGTATACTTATTTTCTTCTTTATACATAAGCAGGGCCTATACATATGCCTAGGACAAGTATTTTGATCAACCTAAAATTTTGATTCTTTTAACATAGAATTTGGTTTTGATTATTTAGTCACCATAGGGTTTGTGGGTAGCATAGTTTTTTCATTTGGAAAAATATTATGCAGTGATAATTTTGCTCCATTTACTATTATTGGAGTACAGACAATGGTTATGCTCCTTTGCAATTATTTTAAGCAACATTACAACATTCAAAGAATTGGAAGTGGCTTGGATTTCCATTTATCATTAAATTTGTATTCAAAATGTTAAATCATATATAATGCATGTTAAATTTTTGAAAAAAAATATGAAAGAAATGAGGTTTTATATATTGTTTTCAATTATAAATTCATTTGTTGCAATAATTTACAAAACAAAATTTGAAAAGGCAAGTTGGAAACAAGATGCCCACATATCAAATCTTATGGCAAAGAAAACTATTGTTAAATTAATTAGTTGCAGATTATGATGATGATTATCATCATCATCATCATCATCATCATCATCATCATCATCATCATCATCATCATCATCATCATCATCATCATCTTTTCTTTTTTGTTAATTATCGAGTAAAGGACTTGCATAATTTAAATAACAATTTGAATTCATTCTTATGACTAAAACTATTCCTTACAAAATTATTATTGTTAAAAAATTTATATCAATATTTTCCCCTCAATGCATTTTCTACATTATTTATTAGTATTTTATAGCCTCAATTGTCAATACACTACACCTCATTCAAAATTTGCTTGCATTTTTTATTTATCTTTGAAAAAAAAATTCAAACTAGAGTGTTGTCATTAATAAACTTCTTTAGTTTCCCCAATTTATTATATGTTTTCAATCACATCTAGTGCTATTTATGGATGAATGAATGAAGATGGTTTGAATGCATGATATGTTATAATATTTATTGTAACTTTTGTCAAAATTTTGTGTGCATGAATCAAAGGTTTGAACTATGTTGCATATTTTTAAAGGGCGAACACTATTTCAACTATTAAAAATTATATATCCTATTGTGGGGCTTAGTGATGTAGGGGCATCAAATACATTGTACAAATTTAATTATGCATTGTTGGTTTTTATGACTTAACATGCCTTAGAAGGCTTTGGATTCATTAGGTAGCTTTGTAGTGGATGTTTTTGGCCTTGGGAACTTTTCCCATCAAAACTTCCCTTTTTGAATATTTGAATTTGTTTAGAGAGTTAGAGGTCTTTTGGAGTAGTAGTGAAAGAGTGTCATGTTAGTAAGTATGTGTTAGAGGTCTTAATGGGTCTAGGTCATTTAGGGAAAGTGTTTTCCATACATATCATTAATAAGGTGTCATAAACCCAAGAGTGTTGAATGTAAAATCCTTTTGGAGGTAGTTGCCAAAGGTGGTTATTCAATTGTGAAAGAGATATGAATGTGCTTTTGATATATAATAAGGGAGAGTATCCTAGATATAAGGTTGGTAGGATTTAGGAAGTCAGTTAGTAAGAAGTAAAATGTTAATGGATGCATAGGTATAGAGGGGAGGAGCAAGAAAAGGCAAAGAACTCTGTACCCTATATGCAGTCATTGTATAAACAATGTAACCAGTTGAATCAATGAAACTAATACATTTGAATTACATATATATTTATGTGTTTGTCTTGATCTCATTGCTTGAGTGAATTTATTATGATGTAAATTTAAAGTTTTTAGCATAGGGTTGTATGATTTGGAATGGTAGAGACTTATCTTGCAGGACTATGGCAATTTATTGAACATGCATTAAGGGCTACAAGTTAGTAGAAATGAAAGTGGTCAAGGAAAATAAGGCATGTGTGTCTAAAATATCTATGGTGAAATAAACATGTTTTGGCCTGGAGTCATATGGCTTTGATGTATATGATTGGATGTTAACAAGAATAAGGGTTTAGTTTGGAATGAGTACCCTCCTTACTATAATCAGTTTAGAAACCCTATTGCAATGATTGATTAAGAAATAATAAGAGGATTTATGGTGTAAATATAGTGATGAAATATACTATGGTGGAGTTATAATCTTTTTTAAATGTATCTAAACCATTAGGTGAGCTGATATGCCTTAAAAACCTTGTATTCTCTTGTAATAAGCTGACTATGTTTCAAAACTATGTTGAACAATGTATGGAACGTGAATTAAAGTCATTCAAATAGAGTTAAGGCATAAATAGAGTTAATACATGAGTTTGGTTTTGTAATTTCATGCAAGGAATGAAAATTATTGATGTAATATATCAGGCAAGGTAAATAAGTCTTCAAACCTTGTTTTAGTTATATATAAGCAAGACTGTGTTAAAGGAATACTGTATAACCTTTGGTAGAACATGAATAGGAGTTGTTTAAGGAATATTAAAGTTTGTAAAAGGTGTAATGATGTTGAAAAAAACCTCTTCTAGTCATTTGTAAATTCAAAATCCAAAAAAAATCATTTAAATCAATTTTGAAGCCCCTCGAGTTGTTACAGTTTGTGAAAAACCCTAGTTTAGGGCAATAGACAAAAAGTGACATATTAAATGAATGCACGAATGAAATGGGTTTAAATTTGGTATTTTGATAGGTATGGGAATAAGCTAAGATATTTTCATGGTTTTGACATGGTACGGTATCTATACAAAGCGTTATAGAAGACTATATTACTGACAAGAGTATAAAAGGCCTAATAAGGCTAATTACAAAGAAGAGAGGCCTAGAAAATGGTGAAGATGAATGAGTTAGCTTATGAGATTTCATATAAACCTCAAAAATGATAAAGGGTGATAGAACCAGGTGTTGTATTTCCAAAGTTAAATAGTGATTATCCACACTAATCAAGCAGGGATAAAAAAGGCTATAAGAGATGAAGGAAGGGTGAAAGCTTGATATGACAAGAAGGGACTTGAGATTGACCAAGGTCCTAAATGGCATTGAAACAAGTTTGTTTAAATTTTGAGAGGTTACCCATTTAGATATAATGTACATATGAGACCCTAATCAAGATTTAGAGGTTTTTACCAAGTCTAGTGAAGGCTAGTGAACAAAATTAGGAGGAAATGGATGGTTGATTAGAAAGGTTCAAAGGTTATAAAGGTAGAGTGAGAAATAAGGCAAGGAGTTGACAGATAAGGCAAGGAGTTGAATATTTAATGAAAGTTATGTGTTTGCAAGTGGTTATAGGCAAAGTATGAAATAGGGCTCTGCATCATTTGGTATCAAATCAAGAGTTTCTTTGGGAAATATTAGAGTATAGCCAACATGAAAACAAGCTACATGTGTTAATGAGTTTTCATTTTGATTTATTTAGATTTGTTCATGAATTGTATTGAAGTGTGAGTGCAAATTGTGAGATGGCAGCAACCCTACAACCAGGTGTGGCTTGTTGATTGAGTGAGCTATTGAGAAAGCTCTAGAGAGAGAGCTCATAGGTGAGCTTGAGGAGAGAGTGATTCCTAGTTAAAGGAAAAGAAGAGTGAATGACCTAGGTGAGGTCATAGAGAATGAGATAGACCTAGTGAGAGGTCAAGATGTGGTAAGTGAGATAAGAATTTTCAGAGAGGATAGGTCCAGATGAGACCAAAGAGTTATTAGACATATTCAAGAAGATAGGGAAAGAGAGAGAAAGAAGAAGACACGAAAAAATTGATGAAAGCTACCAAAAAGAGAAGAAGAAGAGAGGTGGAGAAGGAGATGCAAGAGATGGATAAGTTGGTCATACTAGAGTAGATAAGAGAAATGGAGAGCCCATACAACAGATGGATGAGGAGGAGGAAGCCACTCAAGTGGCTAATCAAGCAACAGGTGAAGAGATGAAAGATGGAGGCCATGAGAGATGAAAGGAGGCTAAATAAATTACTTTGTAAGCAACTCAAAAGTGAGATCAAGAGGTATAAAATGAGTAAGTAGCATAATGATGAAGATAAACATTGCCTTGAGGAATTTGAGTGAAGAACAAGATGATAGTGGAAGCCAACCAGATGAAGGGAAGGATAAAGATGAAGTGGATCAGATTGAAAGCCTTGTTGAAGGCTTGGACAAAGAGGTACAAACACATGAAGAAGGTATGTAAACTAATTTTCTATTTATTTATGAGATTGTTGAGTAGTTAGAAAGAAAGATAGAAGTACTAGAACATGATTTTCATGGTGAGATGAGGGTGAATGAAGATGTGCAAATTACAACAGTTGAGTAGTTTGAGGAAGAGGAGAAAGAGCACGAAGAAGAAGCCATGATAGCAACAATGAAACATATTGAAGTAGGTATGCATGAAATTATCATTGTTCTTGTTGAAAACATGGTAATGATAGCATTAGAAGATGTAAGTATAGGTGCAGTAGTATGCTGGGGAATATACAACCCATATGACAGAGGGAAAGATGCAAAAATAAGTGCACATGAAGTACAATTTGGTTGTGCAAACAAACGTTCCAATTAAAGAGGCATGGTAGTTTATGACAGAGGCAATCAAGCAAGCAAAGATGAGGAGCAATTGAAGCATGAAGGAGCAAGAGTAACAAGCGATGATTCCAAAAGCACGAATTGGAAGAAAAGGAAGACAACATACCTGTTGTATTTGAGTTTAATTCCTTTCTCCCCTGGGAGTATGATGTAGGGGCATTAAACACATTGTACAAAGTTAATCATGCATAGTTGGTTTTTATGTCTTAGCATTCCTTACAAGGATTTGGAGTAATTATGTAGGTTTGTAGTGGATGTTTTTGGCCTTGGGAACTTTTCTCAACAAAACTTCCCTTTTTGAATATTTGAATTTGCTTAGAGAGTTAGAGGTCTTTTGGGGTAGTAGTGAAAGAGTGTCATGTTAGTAAGTATGTGTAATAGGTATTAAGGGGTCTAGGTAGGTTAGAAAAGTGTTTTCCATATATATCATTAATAAGGTGTCATAAACCCAAGTGTGTTGAATGTAAAAACCTTTGTAGGTAGTTGCCAAAGGTGGTTATTCAGTTGTGAAAGAGATATGAATGAGTTTTTGATATGTATTAGGGGAGAGTCCTGTAGATATAAGGTTGGTAGGAGTTAGGAAGTCAGTTAGTAGGAATTTAGAAGTTAATGGAGATAGAGGTATGGAGGGGAGGAGCAAGAAAAGGCAGAGAACTCTATACCCTGTATGCAGTCATTTTATAGATAATGTAACCAATTGAATCAATGAATCTAATAAATTTGAATTACATATATATTTATGTTTTTAGTCTTGATCTCGTTGCCTGAGTGCATTTTTTGTGATGTAAATTTTAAATTTATTAACATAGGGATATATTATTTGGAATGGTAAACACTTATGTTGTAGGACTGTGGGAATTCTATGAACATGTATTAAGGGCTACAGGTTAGTAGAAATGGAAGTGGTCAAGGAAAATAAGGCATGTGTGTCTAAAATATTTATGGTGAAATAAACATGTTTTGTCTTGGAGTCATATGGATTTGATTTATATGATTAGATGTTAACAAGAATAGGGGTTTAGTTTGGAATGAGTACCCTATTTACTATAAGTAGTTTAAGAACCTTGTTGCAGTGATTGATTGAGAAATAATAAGAGGTTTTTATGGTGTAAATATAGAGAGGAAAGATACTATGGTGGAGTTATAATCTTTTTGAAACATATTTAAACCATCAGGCGAGTTGATATGCCTTAAAAACCTTGTAATCTCTTTTAATAAACTGATTGTGTTTCAAAATTGTGTTGAAATAATGTATGGAACATGAATGAAAGTCATTCAAATAGAGATAAGGTATTAACAAAGTTAAAACATGAGTGTGGTGTTTTAATTTCATTTAAGGAATGACAATTATTGATGTAATATCTTAGTCAAGGTAAATAAGTCTTCAAACCTTGTTTCAGTTATATACAAGCAAGACTGTGTTAAAGGAATAATATAAAACCATTGGTGGAACGTGAATAGGAGTTATTTAAGGAATATTAAAGTTTGGAAAAGGTTTAATGATGTTGAAAAAATCCTATTCTGGTCATTTGGAAATTTGAAAGCCAAAATTAATCATTTAAAATATTTTTGAAGCCCCTCGGGCTGTTATAGTTTGTAAAAAACCCTAGTTTAGGGTAATAGACAAAAAGTGAAATATTAAATGAATACACTAATGAAATGGGTTTAAATTTGGTATTTTGATAGGTATGGGGTTAAGCTAAGATATTTTCATGGTTTTGACATGGTAAAATATCCATATGAAGCATTATAGAAGACTGTGTTATTGATAGGGGTATAACAGGCCTAATAGGGCTAATTACAAAGAAGAGATGCCTATAAAATGGCGGAGATGAATGAGTTAGCTTACGAAATTTCATAGAAACCTTGACAAGGATAAAGGGTGAGAGAACCAGGTGTTGGATTTCTAAATTTAAATAATGATTGTCCATTCTAGACAAACAGGGATAAAAAAGGCTACAAGAGATGAAGGAAGGGTGAAAGCTTGATATGAAAAGAAGGGAATTGAGATTGACCAAAGTCCTAAATGGAATTGAAATAGGTTTGTCTAATTTGTGAGAGGTTACCTAAGTAGATATAATGTACATATGAGACCCTAATCAAGATTTAGAGGTTTTTGCCAATTCTAGTGAAGGCTATAAACAAGATTAGAAGGAGGAAATGGATGGTCGATCATAAAGGTTCAAATGTTCTAAAGGAAAATTCCAAAACATAATTGGCCTAGATCATAGGTCTTAAGAGTGAGAAATTCATAATCAACAAAAAAAGAGTTAATAGATAAGGCAAGGAATTTAAGATTTAATGCAAGTTATGTGTTTACAAGTGGTTATAAGCAGAGTATGAAATAAAGTTTTTCATCATTTAGGTGCATGAAAAAATTATATTATAATATTAACTTCAAAGTTAGAAACATTTGGATTAAGATCCCACAATAATATAGAAGGATTGTTTCAAACCCTAGTTACACATGGATGCAAAATTTGTACAAGTAGGACAAAACCCAATGAGGGTTTGAATAATTTAGAAAGGACAACGAAGAGTTAATTGAGATAACCATGTTGAAATCAAATCAAGGAATGCTCAATTTAAAACATAAAAAAATTAACATCATGTATAATATATACTAAAAAAATTTATAGACTTCCCTTATTATAACTACTATATGTTCATGGCCAAAAGTTTAAAAAACCAATGAATAAGGTCATATTCAGTGTTAAAATTCAACAATTTTCCTAACATGCAATGTCCAGTGTCCATATTTAAGAATATTTATTGTTATAAACTACAAGAATGTGAAATATTATGGTTATGTCATTTATAATAATATATAAAATTTTAGATTACATTTGATGATCTAATTCATGTTATGGTCTAAACCTCGCTATGTTATGAATAATAATTTATAAAATTAGACATGAAAATATTTTATCAAAATGATCAACCAAGGTTATATATATATTGGAAAATATATCAAGAGAGATGCCACTTTCGGGTGAGACCCAAGGAGGCTGGGGCATCTCTTCTACCAAAATTGCCCAGGGCTCGCACCTACCCTACCCCCTTTAGTATACTCAAAGAATACCAACAAGACTAAACACATTTAGCCATAAGAAAATCAATTACCAAGTCATGCATGTAATGACCAAGAATACAAAAAAGATTGATAACTTAAGGATCATGAATAAAACCATGGTCAAAAGGAATAAAACAACAAGCATCCTAACAAGACCAGAAGTGGAAGAAAGCCCCATCACCCTGAAGAGACAAGGAGAGAAGTAACAACTAGCTAAAGAGAACCAAACAATGACAACCTTCTCTAGAAGCCAGAGAAAAAAATACTAATTGAGAATTGAGTGACCAATATTGTGATTATCTAGGGCAAGTAGTCATAAAACCTCATCTCTCAGCCTAGATGACCACCATAAAGGAGGGGGACCATATCCCTTCACATCAGATTGAGCAAGAGTCCAATTCATAAGCACATTAGTTGCTTTATTGTTCTACCAAAGAGTATGCAAATAGAAAAGCCTATTCAAATTTTATTGAAGACATTGAATTTGATGAAAAATTCTTTGAATTTTCTAATCCTTGGAAATATCAAGTCTAGGTTTCGAAAGCAATTAGACCTAAAACTTAGAATCAACAACCAACCGAAGGTTTTTCCACACCACTTTCCAAGTTGCTATAAGACCCTCCACAATATCATGTCCCTAAGCTTTAAATTATTAGTAGAAACATCAATTATAGTTGAGAAAAAGAAATAAATAGAATTATTATAATTCCAACTAATACCTCCTATGCTAGCACAATTAGGATTCCCCCTTGAAGCGCCATCTGTATGGATCTAATTGAAACTAGGAATGGGAGTAAAGGAATGATTCTGATGAGAGAGATCAACCTGGGGGCAAAGAGGAGAGGAAGCAAAGTGTATCCCTTGAATAATAAACACTCATCACTTGGAGGGAACCTCAAGGTGTTTCAACAATTGCATCATCAATTCTCTAATATTTTGAAAGGTTCATTGCCAAATCCAACCACTAAATTAGTAATGTACTGTTTGAAGATCCTAGCATTTCGTTCCTTTCAAGTGTTCCACAATAAGAGACTACTCTAGTTTACAAAATCTAATTGGAAAAAACATCAAACTAAAAAATATAGCATTAGCCTTGAAGTGGTTGAATTAGAGATGAAAAATCTGTCTAGGGAAAACCTAAGAGCTTTACAAAATGTTGCCACAACTCGATGATGAAGGGACACAAGAAGAATTATTAAGTCATAGTTTCCTCATGATTCTAACACAACTCTCATCTGAACAGACCATTAAAACCCCTTTTCATAAGTTGATCTCCTGAAAGAACTCTACCATGGAGTAACCATAGAAAAACCTAACTTTAGCCCAAAGATTATGATTCCACAATTGTTTTAAAAGCATCTTGAGAGACTGATCAAAAGGAGGACAAAGTGAGAAATAACCATCAATGAAAATATAATATCCATTATGATTACCTGCTTAAGCCAATATGTCAACATCATTAAGGCAAAAAGATCTCTCTCCTTGAGAATATGAAGCAACTGGTTTTTATGATCTGTCAAACCCTGAATCGACCAAGCTTCAATAGGAATGCATTTCTTGTCAATCACCCACTTTCTGTTAGACCTTCTAAAATAATTCAAAGCCGTAATCCAATCAACATGATGAAGTTGTTCCATAAACCCAAGGAAATACGGATATTATTCAACTAGAAGGCCCCCAAAAATAAGTTTTTGTGCCATTTATTTAGAGTAATTTATTTTTTATACATTGTTCAATATAAAGAAATATACTACACTTATGAGTATATAAATATACATTATATTTATTTATTTAGTCTTTATCAAAATTATAATATTGAATAAAAATATTTTTTATTAATTTGAATAAATAAATATAAAACTAAAGAGTGCATATAAGTACTTAAATGCCTAAGATACCATAGAGGAGAAAGGATCACACTTTCGAATAGACATTATTTCCCTAAAGTCTTACATTGTGTTTCTTAAATTACTTATGATCATCATTAAATTTTGGATATTGCATCCCAAACCTATCTTCCAATGCCTTGGGGGCTTAAAATCTGTTACAAGCATCCTCAATTTCATTCTCTAGGAATGCACAAATGACTATATACATCAGCAAAAAAAAATTAAGGTGTTTTCAATAAAGTTATATATCCTTTCAATAAAATGTTCCCAACTCTTTTCATAATTAATATTAGTACCACCATGTACAAAAAATGTCTTAGTTATTTCTACATGCATCAGCTCAAAAAATATGTAGTGGAAAATATGTAATATTGTTAGTGGGAAGATCACCAACAATGGTATCACATCATATGATTGATTTTATAGTTTAGAAATTATTTTTTACTTAAATTTATTGGAAAAAAAAGGTACTTGTTTTATTAAAAAAGACTTATAATACACTCTAAAATTTATATATATATATATTTTTAGAAAAAAAATGTTTAAATTAACCCTGTAAGAAACAATATAAATTAAAAATATGTTGTTAAACAATGTATAATATTTAAAATATATTTATAAAATAAAAGAATTATATATCTTTATTAATAATTATATGTCATGTTTAACAAAAATGATTTGTTGGAGAGAGATTTTTTTTAAAAGATTTTTATATAAGTAAAGACTGGGTAGTGGCTAGTCCCTATATTTATTGTATCATTTGCAACAAAAATTGTAATGTCAATTGTATTAGGTTTGACGTAATATATTTTAAAAGTTAAATTTTAAATTAGTAGAACAAAGATTGCATATTAACAAAGCATAGTCTTTATTGTTAAATATGAAGAGAGAGTGTTACAAGTGAATACAACTATATAATAATTAAGCAAATGTATAAAAATATCAAATGTAAATCAAATTCATATAATAAATTGAGTTACTTCCTGAAAATATCAGGTTTTATGTACTTTTTTAATCAATACTAGCTTGAAATTTGATTGCAACATTTTATAGCTTTTCAACTTAGGGGACAAAGATAATCTCTTTCTTGTGTAGTGGGAGGAATAGTGATAATACTATTGCTATTATTCAAAGAAACATCTTATCTAGGAGTGCAATGAATTAAACAACATGCAATATTCGTAGAAACATAATAAGATGCACTTTATTTACAATATATATGATTTTATATTTCTGTATGGTTTAAAAGGAAAAATATTTTTGATACAAAAAATTTCGCAATACAACTAAACACAACCAACAAAAGAAAAGGGATAAAAAGGAAGCTCAAGGCAAAGGATCTGTGACTTTAATCAAGTTATTCAATTTTGGGTTCAATGCCACTGCCATAATCTATAATGCCTCTGCCATAACTGCCACCAAAACCATCGCTAGTAATATTGCATGACATGAGCCCACCCCTAGTCCCTCTAGTACATTTTGGCAACAATTGGAAAAGACAACCCTTGCAACACTTTCAATTTATCCTCAAACTCATCTACCTCATCAATTTTATTGTGATTAAGCCATTCAATGGCCGCATCCACAACATTCTCAATCTTCTCTTAGTTTTAAACATCGAGTATGTTAATGTGTACTCTTTTTTAATTTTGACATAACCTTTTTTTTTAGGAATCATTAAAAGAGAACAGATAGACATTACGACATTCCACCATCACCCAGATACCATTGTAAGAATGCCACCTGACATAAAAACCACATCAAAAAACTCACACAATTTTAAAAATAAAATTATATAATTTTTCCAATTTTTTTCAAAGACCATAAGAATCACATTTAAACACAATGTTAAATTTTCCATGATTTTTGATGGTAAAATCCACTGTTGCACACTCATCTTCCTCTTTTATCTCATCATAATGGATAAATGCCCCCATTAGATACATGCATTCTACCAATTTAAGACCATCTTCGTTTGCAATGTATGCAAGTATAAGTTTAGATCCATATTTTGTGAACAACAGAACAATGGCCTCTCCAATTCCTGCCACTCTATCTGTAATTATTGCAATTTCTCCCTCCAATCTGCATTTGAAATTAAAAAAAATTCTAGTCGTTGCTTGTAAATATCTTGTTATGAGATAATTTTCTACTCAAAATTTATTTGGCACTATGGAGCATCGCCTTCACATGCTGCTTAACTGCTTCTCTCATGACTCAAACTCACACCTTATCTCTTGAAAAACATCATATTTACCAATAGACCATGTGAGACAAGCCAACAAAATGTTATCCACTAGAATTCTTATTATTATATTTTAAACATTTTCTACTAATGAATTTTTAAAGTTTCGAAGAAGTATTTTGTACATTTAATCAGTGTAAAAACAAGGTTTCCATAAAAAAAATTAAAGACATGAAAAAGGGAAATGAAGGACAGGTGAAAACCATGATGAAATTTACAGGGTTCACTTTTCTTAAAGCGATAAAAAGTCAATTGTCTGATGTGGAAGAAATGGAGTTTTAATCATTTTTCTTTATCTTATAAAATCGATCTGTATATATTAAAAAAAAATAAGTTGGATGAAAAAAATTTGAGATCAATCATTTGAAGGGATATCATGAATCCATTAATTATTGGAAAAATGTTGTTAATAGGAAGGTCCCTAAAAAAAATCTCTCCAAAAGCTCCTACAATTTCATCGACACCATCTCTGTATTACATTAATAAATAGCTAATAATTTTGGAGTATTTTTATGAATTTTATTTAAAGTCTTTTTTTATTGAAAGTATATATTATATTTTTAAAGAATAAAAATATATTACATATCAGAATAAAAAAGATGAGTGGTATGAACGCATATTTTATAATATGAGAAAATATGATAAAGATTTGGAAAATTGGATATACTTTTAAATGGAGAAATATTTTTTTGTATTGAAAGCATACGATATTTCTTTTCCTAAAATATGTCAAAAGTAGTGTTAACTCCACTGTTGATTTTTTCATAAGATTATGTTTCATTCATTGTAATGTTATTTAATATTTGGTTTGATTCATTGTAGTATTATCATTTATAATTGCTAACTCAAAAAAAGAGGAATTATCCAACACTATGATTTACGATTTTCAACTGAAAAAATAAAATAAAATAAATAAATAAACAAAAAGTAATTTACAAAGTGCACATATAAATTTCATGGTGAGAATTGTGTGGAAATTTGACTATGTATAATGTAGTAATTAAAATCTATCCACAAATACTTGATCATGTTTGATTTAGTCCATTTTATCCTTCCCAATCTAACAATTATCATGTTCATGCTTTATTACTCGACCATGTGCAAGATTACATATGTGTAAACGTAATGAATTATGTTATACATAATGGAACCAAAATGATGAACAATGTATGTAATGTCCAAAAGATGATGGATTATTGTATTGATAATCTTTTACAATGGAATCTTGGTGGGGGGGGGGGAGGCGTGATGGGAAGACTTTAATATTAATAATTAATAGCCACTTTAAATTTAACATCTATTGACCATTATAGAATAATTTAAACCTTAAATTTGATGTAATTAGACCATAATATAGAAAAAAAATCTTCTTACTTGAGAATTTGATCAAACTATCAAGATATATTAGGTATACGATGGAGTTTGGAGACCAATTTTTTCCAAAAAAGGAGGTTTTTAAGCAAGTGATAGAGCGGTCTAATTTGATCAAGGTAATCTATCACTAATTAACAGAGAAATATTTTGAGAAAGTAATAGAATGACTAACCAATGTGGTATATTACATAATTATTTGTACTCATTATTTTTAATACTATTTGTCAATATTTTTTAATTAATAATTTTTAAATTTTAATCATAATTAAATTTAGATTAATTATTTTTACGTTTTAATCATGGTTATATTGTTTATCAATAATGGAATAACCTTTATGGATGGTAGGTATAATCATGTTCTCACTTTCCATTTTATCTTCCTCAAGTTCTTCAGGCATCACTTCTTGGTTATCCCCTTTTACATTTTGAATTCATTGGAATGCGCAGTTTTAGAAGTTAAAAAAGGAAAGAATAGGTTTTCTCTCTATCAAGCTGTGATTTTATTTATTTATAAATACTGGGTATATGCAGGGTAAAGGGGGACAAAATGATGAACAATGTATGTAATGTCCAAAAGATGATGGATTATTGTATTGATAATCTTTTACAATGGAATCTTGGTGGGGGGGGAGGCATGATGGGAAGACTTTAATATTAATAATTAACAGCCACATTAAATATAACGTCTATTGACCATTATAGGATAATTTAAACTTTAAATTTGATGTAATTAGACCATCATATAGAAAACATTTCTTCTTACTCTGAGAATTTGATCAAACTATCAAGATATATTAGGTATACGATGGAGTTTGGAGACTAATTTTTACCAAGAAAGGAGGTTTTTGAGCAAGTGATAGAGCAGTCTAATTTGATCAAGGTAATCTATCACTAATTAATGGACAAATATTTTGAGAAAGTAATAGAGTGACTAACCAATGTGGTATATTACATAATTATTTGTATTCATTATTTTTAATACTATTTGTCAATATTTTTTAATTAATAATTTTTAAATTTTAATCATAATTAAATTTAGATTAATTATTTTTACGTTTTAATCATGATTATATTGTTTATCAATAATGGAATAACCTTTATGGATGGTAGGTATAATTGTGTTCTCACTTTCCATTTTATCTTCCTCAAGTTCTTCAGGCATCACTTCTTGGTTAATATCCCCTTTTACAATTTGAATTCATTGGAATGCTCAATTTTAGAAGCTAAAAAAGGAAAGAATAGGTTTTCTCTCTATCAAGCTGTGATTTTTTTAATTTATAAATACTAGGTAGATGCAGGATAAAGGGGGACAAAAGGGGGGTATACATCGACACTTTTGTTTTCTAAAAATAATAATTGTTTAATTTGGAGAGAATGTGAGAGACACTTTGTAAAGGAATTTGACAATGACATAAGAACATGAATTGTGAAATTTTGAATTTAGTTTTTAAATATATACTTTTTTTTCAATATCCAGATGATAAAAATATGTGAAATAGATGCATTTATGACAATAAGTTGGTCATTTTTTGTGAAAAAATAAAGAGATTGCATGTGTAGGAACACACTTTTTTTTTAGTAAACGATTGAATTTTTATTTGAAACTTCATATATGGATAGGTGAATGTCGAAGATTGTTGAGAATATTTTTATTAATTTTTTATCATATATATAATTTTTAAATAATTTTACGAGTCAATATAGTTAAAAAATTGAAACTACAAGTGTACAAACACAACTTTTTGACCTTAACTTCATGATTTTTTTTTTTTAAGAATAGTTGAAAATATGTAGATTGTTCACATATAAGTTTAATACACTTTAAATTAATATTGAAAAAATTATAAGGGAATTTGTGATGATATGTATATAGTCCATAATGAGGTATGTTATGTATAAATTAAGTAATAATTATAAATAATATTCTAACATTAAATATATATATATATATATATATATATATATATATATATATATATATATATATATATATATATATATATATATATATATATATATATATTCTAAAATTACACTTTCTCCTCTACAAACCCATATATATATATATATATATATATATATATATATATATATATATATATAATAAAAGTTGTGTGATCAAATGTGTCAACAAAGACGAAAAAGATGAGCTTAAATTTCTTAGAAACTAAGTGGGTTGTTCCATGACCACTTTCAAGCTAGGTTCGGACCTCCCAAACCCTGTACCCAAGGCAATTTTGGAGGGAAAATGCAAAAAAATATTGAAATGCTGAAAGGGCGTACGCCCTATGTAAACGACGTACGCCCTTTTGAAACATATGTATATTTTTTGTTTTTTTGCAATTAGAGGTAGTTGTTAAGCACTTTGGACTCCAAATTTTTTTATGTATATTTTTTGGTTTTTTTACAATGAGAGGTAGTTGTTAAGCACTTTGAACTGTAAATTTTCTTGCCATGTTTGGTGTTTTGGAAGGATATATTTAGTAAAATAAATGTTAAGTATAAAAATATATTTATATTCTTACACTTTAAATTTATTTTGCTAAATATAACAAATTAGGACCACTCTACATCTTATGAAATCAATTCCAGAGCTATAGGAGTTACATTTAGAAGTTATATTTTTAAAATCTAATCTGGTCAAAACTTAGTTTTCAAAAATTCAAGATTAGAAGATAGAATGAGAAACGAGGTTACAAATGATGTTATGTATGTAATAGATCTATACCATTGATTATGCCCCATATTTTACCTAATTGAGTATGTCCTACATACTTTACCTACTTAAGTATGCCCTACCCCATGGAATACTCGAGCTTTAAGGTGGATTCTTAGATAATTTGTGGGTTTTTCAATCAATGGGTCTATTGATATGCAAAAATGATTGCCCTATATCGTGTAAATTGTAACATACCTATATTCATGATATTGTCACTCATACATGACATCTATCACATACCTATTACATATATGTATGCATTCACTCATACATGACATGTACCTATAGTCATGATACAATAACTTATACTAAACATGAATGTAACTAATCACTTTAATATACTCCATTCAAAATATAATAAATTGAAACACCATTAAAATTCATTATAAAAATATACTATTCACTCTAAAAAATGTTAGATAGATGGTCAATCCATGCATTCTTCAATTCCAATCTCATGCATTATTCTAAAGTCATATAGAATAAATTCATATTATAGCACTCCAAATTCACATAAGACACTCCCTTATTGACCCTCATCATCCCTCATTATCCCTTGTATTCACTTATCATCCATATTCAATCCCTCACCGATTCTCATTAGCCCTTATTATCCCTAATCACTCCCTCATTGGTTATCATCATCCTTCATTGTTGTTAATCACTCCCTCATCAACCCTCATCAACCCTAATCATACCTAATCACTCTCTCAACATCCCTCATCATCTCTAGTTATACTCTCATCATCCTTCATCATCCCTAATAACTCCCTCATTAACCATCATCATTTTTTATCATCCCTATTCAATCCTTCATCCTCTTTCATTATCCATCATCATCCTTAATCATCCCTAATCACCCCCTCCTCATATGTCCTCATCCCTCATTGTCCCTCATCATACCTAATCAATCCTCAGTATGTACATGGAGTTGGTGGATAATTTTGTGGACATTTTGGGTAATGTGATTGCATTATTTAATTAACATGATCATGTTATTGAAATTATGGATTGGTAATTACCAAGTTATACCACATGCATTATTGAGAAAACAATAGCATGCATGTGTTATTGTAAATTCAAATAATGTGTATGCATTGTATAATGCATACGTATTATATAGTGTACTATACAACACATATGTGTTGCTTTGTTATAAGTCTAAAACCAACTCCATGAGCATTTGGGAGTTACACATGAAGCCAATTTTATCCATAATATTATATTTATGACACTAAATGTTAAGTATAAGTTTACATTTATATTGTTCTTATACTTTAAATTTATTTTAGTAAATATAATAAATTAGGGTCACTCAACATCTAATAGAGTTGGTCTCACAGTTGCATGCCTTACAATGTGGAAAATAGTTTTTCAAAATCCAATTAGGTTATTACTTAGGCATTTTTAGGGTCTAAGTATTAAACCTAGGGATTTTAAGACATAACTTTTACAATTGATATCCATTTTTGGTAAACATAGTCATTTTAAAGGTTTTTATGCCTTTTGGATTGATTCTTAGCATTTCTCAGAGTCTTAGATTTGTCAAAATTGAAGTTTTTAAACCACTCACTTTGAAATTGATGCAAACTAGTGTGATTGGGGTAGCATAAGTCACATTGATGACCTACACACATCAAACAACCACTTTATGTTAAAATCACTTATTCATCATCCTTACCTCATCCTTGACCACTTCCTACTCATGCCTCATCACCCCTAATCACTCTATCATCATTCTTCATTATCCTCAATCACTCTCTCACTAACCCTCACTTTCTCTAGTCATCTTTAATTACTCTCTGATGATCCTGGATTACTCCCTCATTTACCCTCACTATGCCTCATCATCCCTAATAACTCACTCTTTGTCCATCTTCAACCCTCATCACTCCCTCATTGACCCTCACCATCCCTCATCATCTTTAATCACTCCCTCATCATCCCTAATCACTCCCTTATTGGATCTCACTCCCTAATTGACCCTCACCATTCCTCATCATTTATAAGCTCTCCCTCATTGCCCTTCACCATTCTTCATGATGCAGAGCCCTATTACATACTCTTCTTGTCCAAGCTCTTTTCCAATATCCACCTAAATTTCACTTTGTCTTTTCTTACTTGATCTTTATCTTTGGACCCTGCACATATTTCAAATTCACATCTGCATTTTATTCAGTTCATTTATTCTCCACCATTATTTATATTGTCTCACTAAACTCTTCATTCTATTCTCCTTACTCAATGCATTCAATCTCTCTTACTTTGAGACTATCCCCCTTACTAGTCTTTATGCATTATAATAACTTGGATCAAATCTTGTATTTGGTTCCTTAAGATTTAATAAGGATTTTAAAAAATTCCTTCCACTCCTTTGAGTTGTTTCTAACTTCTTCTCAACCCTACTTAACTTCTCAACACAATCCTCATATCATACACTACCTCTTACTCTATCATAGACTCTTCTTGTAGGGACTGATAACATCAAATCAAACTCATTTATGGATACCCTATATTATAACCCATTTATTCACAAACTTTCAAGATTTGGTTCAACTATTTGATTACTTATTTTTGATCTTTCTACTCTAAGATTAGGTATTTAGGTTTCCTTCTACCCTGTCTACCACACAGTCATCCCCTATCCATACTTATCCATACTTACACAACTTAAAAACACTATATTATATTTGTGCATGTTAAACTCAAACTTTTAACCAAATTTCATGAATTCTTGATAGTTACAACTCCTAAAAACTCACTTTGAAATTAGAAGCCCTAATACATGGTTTGGACTGGTTTCACAGACTTGAGAAGGGTCAAAATGAGATTTCAATATTTTTAAGGTGTTTCTAATGACTTTGACTATTGGATTAGGTCTGATTTGAACCTATACACATTTAACAAGTTTTATATTTCCATTTTTAATTTACAGTAGATTGACTTAACCAAATTTGAATAGACTGTGTACTCAGTAACAGGTCTATAGTAATCTAAGAAGAGGCTATTTTTTCTAATTCATTCCAAAAGGGCTATAAATCAACATTAAGGTTAAAAATCCTCTGTACAATGTTTACACACTTTGAAAAATCAATGCCTTCCCTCTATAACTCTCAATTTTCCAATTTCCATGAGATATATACCTTCTCACACATGTGTATACTCAGAACTTTTGCTCATAGAAGATAGGGTTATGTTGTTTAACATAGAATGTCCTTAGAAAATTAACAGCATACAATGTTTAAAGACTATTAAGGAATTGTTATGTTAAGTTACTAATTACTCATACATTCTAAAATCCCAATAAATAGAATCTCCTCTTCTAAAAGACTCTGACCTTTACTTAGATTTCAAGGCACAATTTGTAAAAGCATAGGGTATACAGTTTGTAATTTGAACATTCAAAAGATTTGAAACTCAAAAAACAAATGCTATAATCACCATCAAATAGAATTTATTTTCAATTTACCACTCACACAAAAAACACAAATAACTTGTTACTAATCATGTTTCACGGTCATGCATATTGTCAACTATCTTTACACATATTCAAAAAGACGTAGGGTTTGTTTGCTTTCTTATCTACAAATAATCAAAACTTGTCTTTATTCCCTTGTTTTGGGTTATTTACATTCATCCTTTCGAATCCTACCCCCTCCAACTCTCTTTAATCTAAATTTGAATACAAAATAAGACATGGAAAAGACTCTTATTATCAAATAATCATCAACTAAATTCTAACTTCTTTTGTGTGTCGAGAGTGTCCTCAACTAACTCAAATACTAATATATATCTCAAATATGAATTTAGGTATATCTGTTGTAACATCATAAAATCCTCGTTAAATTCTAATCGCACCAAATTCAATGTTGGACTTCTTGAAACAAGATTGATGTCTCTATGAAAGTTCAAAAATTCAAATGAAAGATTTGCCAGGAAAATCCAATACCACTCTAATTCAAAATTGACACAAAACTATAAACGTAAAAATAATCCTACAAACTTTTTATGAACTTGACCACCTTATAAAGACTCTACACATGTAAACTAAATCATTATTTATATTGGGTAGTGTTGCTCCTACATCACCTCGTCATCCCTAATCATTGCTTCATTATACCTCATCATCTCTAATCACTCATTCCTCATCCCTCATCTCCCCTAATCACTCCCTTATTAATCCTCACCATCACTCATCATCCCTAATCACTCCCTCATCCTCCCTAATCACTCCCTCATTGACCTTCACCATCCCTCATCATCCCTATTGACTCCCTCATCATCTCTATTCAATTCCTCCTCATCCTTAATCACTCCATCCAATACCTTGATGGTGCTATTTTGTTGGAGTTTAACAATGTTAGGAGATACAAGTGGAGAGTTGAGTGCTCACATAAAATATAAGACATAGTGATCAAAATTATGTGGAGGCAAATTTGAAACATAAATATTTAACACATATGATGAATATTGTTTCATTAAACAAATGTAGATCAATGGTGAGACAATACACTTCATAATTTCTAATGGAACTCAGAAGAATTTAATTTATCCTAAATCATAATTTCAAAAATTGAACTTTAAATTTATACATCATCCATAACCATACGTTAGTGTATGTTTTAGTGTAGGCCTTCAGAAATGGATCACCTAGTAGTGTCATTTAGTGTACAAAATCAATCTTTTTAAACATGAAATCCTTTGTGAAATCTCACTATTATAGGTGTGTGATTTATTACATGTGGTAAACCATGTATTTACCATTTACATGTATTATATGAAGTAAATCCTTAAAATTTTGTGATAGATTGTCTAGATATGAAATACCTTATATCGTAGTTAGTTCATAAGCTTTCATTCATTAGTACCATGAAGTGCAAGAATATTTTCAGTTCTAGTAAGAAGTATAATATTAATGGCAAGAAGTAAATGTTTATGGCATCCTTATGTCACCATATCATAGTGCATTTTATCCAACTGTTGTTCCCAAAATCCATCACTTATTTTTATGGACAACATGTCGACCATTTTGGTCCTGTAGGCCAAAAAGATCTCTTCCTTTCTCAAAAAATGTTTTGAGCAGTAAATTTTTTCAGTTAACCAAGTCTTTTTAGCTAAGGAAATTTCAAGTTTAATAGGCGGGCTTTTGCAAGGAAAAGTTCAAAACACATAAGGCATTTCCTAAAAGTTACAAGGATGGTTCAACACTGAGGTTCAATCAAAAGGTTCATCAGTGGGTTTCAAAGAGTTGGAATGAATCATTGAACCGTTGAGCCATTGAACTCCACTTCAAAGAGTCGAAAAGAGTTCAACGAGTTCAAAGGGTTCAAAAGCGTTCAATAATATGAAACAAATCATTGAACTGATGAACCATTGAACCCCACTTCAAAGGTTCAAAGTGGTTCAAAGGTTCAAAAGAGTTCAACACTTCAACAAGGTCAATGAGTTCAAAGTTCAAAGTTCAAGCAAAAGATTCTAGAAGATATTTCAAGCAAAAGATTCCAAAAAAATAGTTCAAACAATTGGTTCAATGATACATTGAACTCCTAAAGAAGACTAAGCAAATGTGGCTCTTTATAAAATATTGAACCATCGAACCGCCGAATCGATGAACTTTGAACCACTGAACCATTGAACCAGTGCACTCTGAAAGGTTCAAAGGTTCAAGGTTCAAAGTGGTTCAAGCGACCAACAATGTCCCTGTAGACGTCAAAATCAGGGTAATGAAAATATATTGATTTTTAAAGATGCAAACCCGAGAACAAACTCAGTGACCAGCTGAAGAAAGAGCCCTGAGAGCTCAGATCACTAGGAAGAGACAAAATATATCAAAGAAAGAGAGAATGATATAGAGAATCTAGAAACATTTGTAGAAGAGTTATACTAGTAGGTGGAACAGTCCACCAGGTGGATATCATAAAGCACAAACATTCAATGGCGTGGCCTATTTTTTCATTGAGTAAAAGCGAATGGACAACCGTGTAAGTATTATAAAAGAGGACCAGGCAGCCCATACTTTGGAAGAGACATTTTAGATGATTCAAAATGCCAAAGTTAAGGCTGATAACCTGCTCTAGCATGGCCCCTTCATAGAATTTCTAATACATTCAATGCATTGAATACAACATGGGCCATTTCATGAAAACAAGTGCCAAAGTCATTTTTTGGTTGCTATATATTATAATCTCTTAGTTGGTAGAAGGGAGATGTCTCTGTTATTAGAAGCACAACTCTGCCCAAATTGAAAGACATTCCTAAGACTTTGAGGTCAGATTGTTAATCATATTTTATCAAGTGAATGAGAAATCAAGTGACCTTTCAGACTTTGTGTTGAAATAGCTTGTGTTATCTAAGAAATTATTCTTATATCTTTTTCCTAAATACAGTCTTGTCCATTTAATCAAATAAGCAGAACAAGTGGAAATAACCTGGAAGGTGTCCTGAAGCTGACTGTGGGAGACTTTATGCTGCCATAATTGTCTTTAGTCTATGTGTTTTGTGTTTCAGTGTAAAGATATTAGAGAGACTTTGAGATCCCCTAATCCTTCGTAATTTTTTACTCTATTGTAGTTGAGGTGGAGACTTTGTGCTACACTTCATTCTACTGTGGTACTTCATCCTGAATCAGTGAGAGAAGCAATAAAAGACTTGATGCTTTCGTGGGTTTCTTATGGTTACAATTACTACCCAGGAAGTCTTCCTCTGGTTTTTTGAACATCATTTATGAAAGAGGAGAAATCCCTTCAGCAATTACCTAGGAACTTTCCTTTACTATATGAACATCATCTCTAAAAAAAGAGAGATGGATGGTATGATTTCACCCCTGAGTGTATTTTCAATTTATATTAGTATATATTAGTTTATGGGTAACCTCCCATTGATGAGAGGAGAGATTTATCTCCTTATGTTGTGGTAGACCTACACATTTTTTCGATTAAATCTCCTTATGCTACGGTTGATATACCCATTTTGCCATTAGTTAGTTGATGACAAAATATTCACCCAATAATTTTTGGTGACTTCACTGGGGAAGAAAGCATAGTTGGAAGCCTCAAGCTTGAAATTGAAGCAGTTCCAGTTCTTTTCCATTTCCATTTTACACTCTGGCAGATCCATGGTATACGTGAAGCTAGAGAGCTCAAGGTATTGTTGACCCTATATTCGAGTTTGTGTAGCAAAATAATATTGACCTTTCTCCTCCACAATCTCGCCTTTATCAAACCAGGAGTTTTCCTCCTACCAACGTTAGGTCTCCAATACCAGGCAAATCTTCTCTTTCCTTTGCTAGTAGAGCTTTTTCTATACATACCCCACCAATATTTGTTATCCCTCTTTTCCATTGTCGTATCATGGCAGCTCAAGGTCCGTTACGTAACACCTTTGGTCCCCTGAATCTAACTCCACCCTTATATGAACTACCCCACAGTTCAAGGGAGAATTTTTCCAAATTCTATTGTGATGGGAGAGTTCATCTTGATGAACATATTGTAGCCTTTTACATAGCATGTGGTGTGATAGGTGTGGAATATGAAGACATAGCAGTGAGACTATTTATAGAAACATTACAAGGTGTTGCTATAGATTGGTTCTATCATCTGCAAGCTCAAACTATAACTGACTAGAACAATCTCAAGGCCAAGTTCGAAGCTAGATTCAAACTCGTAGAAGATTCACATGCCCTATTAGCTTAGCTCACACAAATGAAAGAGCCTCATGAACCTATGTGAGAATTCATTGCTAAATTCGACAAGCTGAGGAATAGGATTCCTACAATTGCTCAACCAACACCTAAAAATCTTAAATGCTTCTTCATAGATTCTTAGCTTCCTAAAGTGAGTTTCTTGTTGAGGCGGGCTAGCCACATAGACCTTGATTTAGCTTAGGATTTGGCCACTAAAGTTGAAGATGATCTTATCTTGGCAGGAAAGATAAGAAGAGATCCCAATAGAAATAAATATTCTTCATTTTCTGAATATTCTTCTACATGTACCACTGATCCTATGGTGCAAAAGCTAGCAAATGAATTGCTAACTCTAAAAAATTAAATGGCATAAGGAATGTCTACTCCTCCTTCTTATCGGGATATACCAAGGAGGACATTCCCTAACCAGTCATATCAAGGCAATGCTACTAAAAATCAAGGGCAACCCAATCATCTTCCTCACCCACAAGGGAAGCTTGCCATTGAAGTAGCTCTAGTTAACTCAGCAGTTGGTTATTTTGAAACTGGATCTAAGTTATCTTTCCAACGTAAGTTGAACTAAGAAGATGACGCCAATCTCTTCATAGAAGGGGAAGAAGAATTAGCTGGTGACTCCAACATTGGTTTCTTAAATTATCAGGATGAAGCTAAAAGTAAGGGAGAAGTGTTTGATGGATCATATGTTATTTTTACCAGGTCCCAGAACCAGTCAACTCAATAAGCTGATAAGGGAAAAATAGGGGAAGAATCTCGACCAACAATTTCAATTGCTAAATGGAGGACTTCTCTGCCCTTTCAATCAAAGGACCCGGTGATCAATAAAAAAATAAGTACCTCAAATATTCATGTTATTTTTGCTTCAAATCCTGAGACCAATACCACACCCCATACAAACCAAAATGATGGACTTCCTTACTCTATTCCTAGTTCTTTTTATTCATTTGATATAATTGACCATACTAGGAAGACCAAGATCCAAATGTCTGAGTTTGAATACTTACAAACTAACCTTGAGCAGCTGGATAGGTTGGTTGATTACATCAAGAATAAAATTGTCCCTACAGGATAAGGTGTTTCAAAGGCAACTCATGATCCCCCAAAGAACACATCTACTTGAAACAATCTTGTCATTACTCCTCTTGTTGCCCCTAGGAAAATATAACCTTTCTTTGTTTCTCTTCTAATAAATGGTCATAAGCTGAGCAACTGCATAATAGATTCTGGATCTTCAGACAATGTCATGCCTACCAAGGTAGCAAACTCTCTCAGCCTCACTTTGACTAAAAGTTTTGGGAGATATTTATCCATGGAAAACAAATAAATGCCTCTATTGGGTTAGATCAAAGATGCCTAATTTGCATTTGCAGCATTCCCAGAAAAAAGGATTAAAATGACAGTCTTGGTGGCCGACGTTTTAGCTTCCTATAGATGAAATTTTTGCAAGGATGTTGGTGGAGAATTGAACATGGACCTATTTGAGGCAAGGATACCTGTGATGGGCATCATGCAAAGGCTGCTTCCTGAGAAGGAATCAAAGTACATTGTCACTCAAACATCAGACCCTGAAGCTCAAATCCTATTTGAATATTTAAGAATGGGGAACTACTTTCTATCTACTAAAGATGTTTTTGTTTCATCAGATGAAATTCTTGTAGTTGACAATCCAAAAAGTTTAGATAGCAGACCAAAATAATTGGTGGAGCACATTTTAGACAAAAAAAGATCTTCCCTCCTAAATGAATTTTTTTTAAAAAAAGATTAGATTCTAATGATGTCTGGATCCTAGAATTTGATGGCAGCAATTCTTCTACTGATTCTAGAGCTAAGATTATTTTGATATCTCCTCAAGGAGATATTTTCCCCTATTCATATAAGTTGCAATTTAACAACACCAACAACACCACTGAGTATGAATCTTTGTAACTCGGGTTGAAGGCTGCTCAAAATAAAAGTGTTAAACTCCTTCATGCTAAAGGAGATGCTAAACTAGTGGTTTGTCAGGTGAGAAACTTGTATCAAACCAAGAATGAAAGATTGCGACATTATCATAATCTTGTATGGAACTGTATTGAAAGTTTCGATGCTTTTAGTATTTCTATGGTGCCCAGAGAGTTTAATGATCGAGCAGATTCCTTGGCCGTCTCTACAACCCTCATGGTTCTTCACCCATATTTCAAAGGGAACAAGTACACTATCGAACTGGTCTTTTCACCAAGTTTACCTGATAATGCCAACCATTGGTAGGTATTCAACGGTGACAACCAAATCATTGCTTTTCTAGGGATAAATGGATAGCTTTGAGAAGCTTTATTTTGAAGGCAGTAAGTCTCCATCGTGAGAATCAACACTTGAAATAAAATTCAAAAATTGGTGAAAAATTCCTTCAGCTCAAAGGGAATAAAATCCCAAAGGGATTGGTTTTCCTTGAAAAACTATTTGATAAGCATGACAGGTTCATCAAGCAGCAACAAATAGATTCAAGTTCCTCCCAGGAGTTTGATCAAATAAATTTGAGTACTGAAGAAAATCTCAAGATGGTCAACATTGAAAAGTTTTGCACTCCTGATGAAAAGCTCAAATTCATTACTCTACTTTGTTATTACATCGATATTTTGGTGTACTCATATGATGATCTAAAATCTCTTAGGCCTAAATAAATTTGGCATGAAATTCTTCTCAAGATTAGTTCATTGCCTCATAAGTAGAAATCAAGGCAGTATAACCCCAAGATATCAGGGATTATTCTGTCTGAGATTCAAAAAATGTTAAATGTGTGTTGACCATTTTGGTCCTGTAGGCCAAAATTGGTCCCCCCTTTTCCTCTGTTGTTCTGAGCCAGTACATTTTTGGTTTTTCACAAGTCTTGGAGTTTCTATGGACTCTGCAGGCACTTCTACGGACTCCAAAAGCCTTTCTATGGACTCTGCAGGCGAAGACGAGTCCCAGACACTTAGGCACAAAATAGACCATTTGAAGTACCCTTGCGAAGGGCAATTCCAAACTCAAGAGCCCTTGCGGAGTGCAGGAAACATTTTCAGAAGGCCACAGAGGAAAGCCAAAAAGGTAAGTTTCCTTCGGAAAAATTTTTAAGGCAAAGAAGAGAATTTCTTCAGACAAAGTGTCCGAAGGAATTCCTTTGAACATTTTGTCCAAAGAACTTCTTCGAAAGAAAATCCCGCCACAAAATACAAGGCCTGAGGCAAAAGACTTAAGCGATTTATTTCAGACTTTTTGTCCGAAGGAATTCCTTCGGACAAAAAGTCTGAAGAAATTTGGGAAAGAGCCATGGGTAAAAAACCTGAAGAAAGTCCCCAAAGGAAAGGAACGTGCAAGACAATTATTGTGGACTTTTATTCACGAGAAAAGTAGCCGTGAGGAAATCTGCGAAAAAAGTGGCCAAGTGAAAAGAGCCGAAGAAATAAGTGGAGAAAGTAAAGGAAGAGATCCTTCAGACAAAATGTCTGAAGGATTTCAAAACCAAGGCTGTTGAAGGATCCCGAAGGGCAGGTGCCCTTGCGGGGGACTCTCGGCTGCCAAAATGAAGGACACTTCTCCAAAGCTACAGGGTCACCTTCCCTTTGGGAGGATTCAAAACAAGAAGCTCGAAAGAAAGGGAAGCAACAAGAAGCCGAAAGAAAGGAAAAGGCTAAAGGAATTCCAAGGTGTGACGGGCCAGAAGACGTCAAAATCAAGCATGGAAAACTAGCCGTTAGAAGTTCAAATGCTGTGATGGGTGCACAGACATCAAATTTAAGGCTCGTGAAATAACCATTGATTTTGAAAAGCTTAAAAAAGAGCCCAAGGAACTCAGTGACCCACCAAGAAGATAGCCCCGAGGGCCGAAGGAGCCAGAAAGAGACAAAACCAAGAAGAGACAAAGTGCAAAAATGGACAAAGAGTCCATGTGGCAAAGAGAGGTGTCGACTCAAAGATTTATTCTTGCAGTTAGAACAGTGCTTGTTAGGTGGTAACCAAATGGTGTAAATAGTAAGCGACATGGCCTGTCTCCTCCACTTTGCATTTATGAGTAGACAAACCATGTGAATATATGAAGGAAGCAGTTCGTTTGTAGAAAAGGGGTGTAGCCCATGCTTTCACATTAATGTTTGAATACCAAAGTCAAGATCAACGATTACACAACATGTTTTTAGCAGGCCTCTTCTAGACGAATGACATCAGCAACAGTGACTTCCTCTTTTCGATGCTCTCAAATGCACATGGGCCAGCTTGTCAAAGAAGGAAGCCAAAGTCTTTTCCAAAAGGGGCACCTTTACTTCTCTTTCTATATATTGTAAACTTCTCATTTTGAGAGGGATCCATCATCTCTCAGCCTATAAGGTCTTTGCCCAAAAAATCTCTAGGTTTATAAGGCAGAACTCTATCGGATTTTTACCTTGAATCAAGACTTAGTAATTTTTACCTCCATTTGAACTTGCACTCACACATATGTCTATATTTTTTTTGTGTTAAGTTATTTTATTTTATGCTTTTCATAGAATGATTCCAGCATGTCTAGTGCATTGTGAAGTTTTTTCTTCTGCAAGTTTGCCATAAGTGTCTACAATAGGAATATAGGTGCATGTGAATAGGCTGCCAAAGTGTGTCTCAGAACACCTTTGATAGTTCTTCCTCCTTGTATCTCTATGTACCCCTGACTCACTGATATAGAAGAGTTTTCCACATCAGATGAAGTGTATGACAGCTTCTTCTTGGTGAAATGTGTATATTCGGGCTGAGTGGATCAACTTTTTCTTGGTGTATCACCTCCTTTTAGTTTAGGTTTAGGTTTTATTTTCAACATCCTTCTCCCTTTTCATTCCCCCCCTTTTTCATTTATTTGTTAGCAGTAGGGAATCCAGTGTTGGGAGATAAACCGGAAGCACACAATTTGATTACCAAACCAAGCAACTTAATATGCGGAAATAAACCAGATTCACCAAGTAACTAGAATTCAGAATAACACATGATATGAGAGACAATACACAAATTGTATTAACACTTTATACAGAAAAGAATACAATAAAGAAGATGCCACTTCTTCTCCACCACCTTACAGAGGTTTCCCACACCTCAAGTGAACAGTAAATCTTCTCCCCAAAGCTCTCCCTCTCAGGTCCCAACACCCAACTCAAATACAGAGTTGGTGTTCACCTCCCGTGCTCCACGCACACCACAAGTGCTCAACACACTCAAACAAGTACTCCACATACTTCAAGTAGATCTCCCATGAACCTGCAATAACCTGCACTTCAACAGACCATACTTATGGAAGGAACTCCCTTGCCTTCCTCTTTACTCTATCTGAGTACACACCTGTACTCCAAGTAGATCCTGCCTGATACTGCTCCTTGTTGTGTTGCTGTCTATATGATCCTGCACACCTACAAATCAAACACGATTCTGCTCCCCTGTGAACCTTGACCTTGCACACACATACACCTGCAGATCAACGATCTTACTTACCATGTAGATCACTCTACACCCTGAAGAACCCTTGTCCTTGCCTCACCAAGTCCTTATGATTCTCCAACCAGTACCAAGCTTGGCACTGATAGGGAACTAGGAGGAACACCCTTACTCACTTCACACACAGAAGGAGCAAACTTTGCTCAACTCAAACTAGAACACTTTTCCAATACAACCATGAGTCTATTATATAGATCTCATCCAAACAATAATTAGACATCTAATTACAATAATTAGATATGCAGCTCTCAGTCTAAAAATAGCTCTCTTCATGCAAACACTTGGTTCGTTAGCTAACTGCCCGTAATAAGCGCAGTCTGAACCACACAGGCGATCGACGTCGGTCCCTGTCTGCCTGGGGGTCGCCGACGCCGGCCGATCCATGACCGACGTTAGTTGCTTCCTTGTCTAATACTGCCGACGTCGGTTGGCCAGACCAAACGCCAGTCTCCGTGACACTTCTGCAACTCTCATGCAACCTCCTCCATGTCTGCATCAGTGAAGCTTTTAGCTCCACAACCTAACAATCTCTCACTTGGAGATAAATAGCTGCACTATACCTGTACCTGTACCCCGTCTAATCTGTTTCTTGGTTTGTATCCCTCTTCAAGCTCACCCCTGAAGATAACCCACCACACATCCTGTGATGTACCTCCTATCATCCGAGTACCCTGCCACATCCGAACCTACAAACGCATGTAGTGAAGTCCTGACCCTGCATAGCATGAATCCCTGCTGCTGGTCCCTCTCAAATACCTGAGAACCCACTTCCCTGAATTGGCTCCTAACTCTCTGACAGCTCCCACTGCATGGGAATACTCAGGTCTATACCAGACCTCATGTGATTTTGAACACTATACCTGTCTAGCCCTTAGTGTGCTCCAGCTTCGCATCCTGAACCTCGCTAACACCTGATTCACATCAGCTCCCACTCGAGACAAAATCAACCTGTGATCTCCATGTCTCCCATGTCAAAGAATTTCGCTGCTCCAAACTCTTCCTGACATGCCACTGAACTAATCTTACCCTTAGCTCAGCAAAACCCTGTATGTACAAAACTAGCTAGCTAGCGTACCATCCACATACAGCAACAGAATGATGTCATGACTCATCATCCACCTGGTAAGGCAAACCACAGTAGTTACCTGACATTGACTGAAGCCATGCTTCGTCCTCCACCTGTCAAAACCTGTACCACTGTCCTGCAGCTCCTCAAGACCATATACCTGATCTTTCGTCTCATGTATCCGTTCTCTTTATTCTTCTACTAAGGTATCCATTCGTCTCTGTGCTTTCATACCTGATGGAAACCCTACCAAAACACACCTGTTTGGTTCTCCTCCAAGGAATCACATTCTCCTCCATGCCAAGCTCACACCTGTTTCCTGGATCCTTCCTACTCTACAATCAGCAACATGTATAAAGAAGAGAAACAACGAATTTGAGGGCCTACTTACGTCTTCAGTCCTCCGTATGGGTGTTTGAGACTCCTTGACAGCGTGCTGTCCACCCAAAATCCGTTACAGTAACCGACCTCGATCACTCCACAGTCTGCATCCGATCGACGTCGATTCCCATGCGTCTGTCCCTGACTACAGACCCTGCGGTGTCCCTGCTGTCGACGTCGGTCCTCTGACCAACATCGGTCTTACATACTGCCGACGTCGGTTCCATGACCGACGTCGGTTCCATGACCGACGTCGGTCTTACCCTGCCTGACATCGCCAGTTTCGGTCTGCACATGACCGACATCGGCACCTGTCTGTTCGACGCCGGTTCCTCCTGACTGAAATCGGTATCTGTGTTCGCCTGTGAGTGATGACTTTTTACCCGCGAGCTTCTTTGAATCAAAACCCATGTCCAAACTGCCCTGCTCAGAAGTATTTAGCACCATCCACTGGGTTCTATCCGCCATCTCCTCCATAAACACCAAGGCTTTCCAGTTCTTAAGCCTATCAAATATATCTGTCTTCCGCTTAAGAACATGCATCTCCTTCCTGCTCATGTGACCAAGCCTACGAAGCCACGTCTCCGCAACAAAAGAAGAATCAGTAATATAAACAAGTAGATAAAGGGTACCTGTTTTGTTACCATCAGCTAATTCAAGTGCATCTGTTGTGAGAGTTCTTGTGCATCTCTCATCACCCAATCTTTCTAAAGAAATTAGCCATATCTCCAAACCTGGGACCTGCATGACCTTCGTCAACACCTGTGTGTTGGCCGCCTGCAATTTCAGCTTCACTTCCCCTTTGCCAATTCTTTGGCAAGGCTCACCAGCTCCTCTACCTAGGGCTGCATGGAAAGAGGCAACCGAATCTTTTATCCAAGATTCAACTTTATCCAAGAAACCTCCAAGAACATCCTATGCAATGACACCTACAACATCTGCTTCTTCAGTTTCTTCATGCTGATCTGCTACCAACCAACAATAATCTTTTACCTGCTCTTTCTTTCCATAGGACCGTGAGTGACCATCTGTGCTTTTCAACTCTTCCATTCTTAGCTTACTTTCATCTGCCATTGCTCTACTCCCACTCGATCAGAAACCCCTGAGAGTGCCCTGTAACCAAACACAAAACCTGCTTCCTCCAATCTTAGCTCTGATACCACGTGTTGGGAGATAAACTGGAAGCACACAATTTGATTACCAAACCAAGCAACTTAATATGCATAAATAAACCAGATTCACCAAGTAACTAGAATTCAGAATAACACATGATATGAGAGACAATACACAAATTGTATTAACACTTTATACAGAAAAGAATACAATAAAGAAGATGCCACTTCTTCTCCACCACCTTACAGAGGTTTCCCACACCTCAAGTGAACAGTAAATCTTCTCCCCAAAGCTCTCCCTCTCAGGTCCCAACACCCAACTCAAATACAGAGTTGGTGTTCACCTCCCGTGCTCCACGCACACCACAAGTGCTCCACACACTCAAACAAGTACTCCACGTACTTCAAGTAGATCTCCCATGAACCTGGAATAACCTACACTTCAACAGACCATACTTATGGAAGGAACTCCCTTGCCTTCCTCTTTGCTCTATCTGAGTACACACCTGTACTCCAAGTAGATCCTGCTTGATACTGCTCCCTGTTGTGTTGCTGTCTATATGATCCTGCACACCTACAAATCAAACACGGTTCTGCTCCCCTGTGAACCTTGACCTTGCACACACATACACCTGCAGATAAACGATCTTACTTACCATGTAGATCACTCTACACCCTGAAGAACCCTTGTCCTTGCCTCACCAAGTCCTTATGATTTTCCAACCAGTACCAAGCTTGGCACTGATAGGGAACTAGGAGGAACACCCTTACTCACTTCACACACAGAAGGAGCAAACTTTGCTCAACTCAAACTAGAACACTTTTCCAATACAACCATGAGTCTATTATATAGATCTCATCCAAACAATAATTAGACATCTAATTACAATAATTAGATCCGCAGCTCTCAGTCTAAAAATAGCTCTCTTCATGCAAACACTTGGTTCGTTAGCTAACTGCTCGTAATAAGCGCAGTCCGAACCACACAGGCGACCGACGTCGGTCCCTGTCTGCCTAGGGGTCGCTGACGCCGGCCGATCCATGACCGACGTCGGTTGCTTCCTTGTCTAATACTGCCGACGTCGGTTGGCCAGACCAAACGCCAGTCTCCGTGACACTTCTGCAACTCTCCTGCAACCTCCTCCATGTCTGCATCAGTGAAGCTTTTAGCTCCACAACCTAACATCCAGGACCTAAAATATACATCGAAGGGAGCTAGCCCTTATCTAGAGACTCTCCCCCTAACTTCACCAGTCCCACAGGCGAGAGGGGAGTTTCCATTGTTGCATGTGGAAGGCAGGAGCTCAGCCTCCTGTCTAGGGTGCAATCCACTACGTCAACAGTTTTTGGCACGCCCAGTGGCACCAACTAGGACAAGTTGTGTCCAAAGAGTTGAAGAATTTTTGGTGTGTTATTTAACCAACCAGCCTTTGGAGGCTTTTTTCATCAACACCAATGGCGACTCTGAGTTGAATCAACTGGTTAATCAGTCCAAGTGCCATCAAGAAATCTTATTTTTGTATGTATAATTCCATTGATAAGAATCATGGACTTTGTTTTCCTTCAGATCAAGCTCAAAAATATTTATGCAATCCCCTCAAGCAACTCTCCTAGTTGTCTCACAACCATAAGGGAAAAGGCACTGGAGTTTGAGAAGCAGGTAATGGAAATTGACAGACTGGATGAGCAGTATGGATATTAGCAGGCGTTGATGTATAAAGAGGAGTGTTTATTCAGGCAAGCTCAAGCTTTGCAATCCATGGAAGTGGAGGTAGAAAAATGGAGGAATCCATTCATGCAAGGCAGTCAACCTTGCACCCCCATCCTATTCTAAAGAAAGCCCCCTCTTATGCACCAAATCCTTTCTATCAGATGGCACTTGCTCATTCTAGCTCATTCGATACATCAATTGATCCTGATCTTAATCTCATGCACGTAGCTTTCCAGCACGCCTCTTTTCAGACAGCTCTTCCTGTACATGAGTAGACCTTCCAAAATCATCCCCAACCTCCTCAAGCCTTTCAACATGATCTCCAAATTCCAAGTTGGAAGAAGGAAAGTCATGAACCAACCCAGGGCCTTGGAGAGGATAAAGTTACTCCCTATTGTCAAGGGGAAAGTTCCAATCCCAAGATCATGAGATGGAAGGAAACAATAGAATCATGGGTCAGGAAGGAAGAGAAGGAGAAATATTTTGCTCAAAACTTTGAAGAAGATGAGGCTACTCCTACTCATGATGATGATTGTGACCTCCAAGAAAGGCTCTTCCAAGAAGATCTAGCCAAGAGAATTATAGAGTTAGAATCCACAACGAGATTCCTCAGCCAACGTGTGATGGACCTATCTAAACACACCCCATCTACACACCTCCAAGAGAGTTATCAGGCCACATCTAATATAGATGAAGTGCTAGCCAAATGGAAAGAGGAGAATCATTCGATTCTAGCTCAAGGACTACCTCCTCTTCCACATGGTTTTTTTACTTCATCGCTTCTCAAGGAGGAACCTATTTTGCAGGAGGCGAGTGAGGAAGAAAAGATCCAATTTGCAGCTCTCCAAGAGGCTATCATGAGCGAAAATAAAGAAAAAATCATCATCAATGCTCCTTTTGAAGATGTCATCAGCAAGGGAGAAGACGCAGGTCATGCATACATGCAGATGTTCCAGCAATACGAAGAGGAATGTAAGCATGGTGAGCTCTCTCCCCCCTTATTTGATGAACTTCCTTGTTGCTTCGATGAGGAGGATGATTATGCCATGGAGCTTGAGTTGGAGGAGGATCAGATTGATGTCTTTAAACAACTAGAGACTCTGATCCTTGAGCAAGAAAAGGAGAGGCATGTTTACCTTGATGAAAGCCTTGAAGAAGATAGCTTTGAACAAAAAGGTGATGTTCTATGGGATGAGCAATCAGTTTGTGATTCCATTTCAGACATCACAACAGTCACCCTTCTTTAAGAAGGCCATGAGGGAGTAGAGGATGAATTTGATAGGGTTTTCAATGGAGCTGAAGGGAACGGGTCAAACCATGATGCATTGCAAAGGGACTGTGTAGATCAAGGGGCTTATGGTGATGGGCCAGCAACCATTGATTTCTTGGTGAAATGCACTAGCATGAAGGACCAAAATTCAACAAGCTTCCAAGAACAAGAAAAGTACACATATGTTGGGAGCATGTTTGACTCTGATCCACTCGGATGCAAGCCGATCAAGGTGGCAGGCAAGAGGAGCAGGTCACCAAGTCTCCATTCCATTTAGCCGCTTGTCTGGCACCATAATTTTCCTAGCCAGGAAGGGGAATTAATAAGTTTTCCCTTTGATCTAGAAGGGAAGTAAATATACCTTGTTAGCTGTATATAGTTATTTGTTTTCAGTTTCTTTTCCCATTTTCCCTAAATGTAGTTTGCACAAGTAGTGTTTTTAGCCTTGTGTGTGTTTTCCCTTGTGTCTGGGGTAAAAACTTCATGATTGATTCAGGGATCTATTGAGGTGGTTGCTAACTCTTTTAAAGCTACATTCTGACTCCATTCCCAATGGATTTTAAGGCAACTAGTCTTTGAGCATAGCAAGTATGCTTCCCCTGAGAGTCACCATTTTATTGACCATTTTGGTCTTGCAGGCCAAAATGGGTCCCCCCTTTTCCCCTGTTGTTTTGAGCGAGTACATTTTTGGTTTTGCACAAGTCTTGGAGTTTCTACGGACTCTACAGGCATTTATACGGACTCTGCAGGCATTTCTATGGATTCCACAGGCTTTTCTATGGACTCTGCAGGGGAAGATGAGTCCCAACACTTAGGCACAAAATGGACCATTTCAAGTACCCTTGCGGAGGGCAGTTTCGAACTCAAGAGCCCTTACGGAGGGGAGGGAACATTTTTTGAAGGCCATGGAGGAAAGCTGAAAAGGTAAATTTCCTTCGGAAATTTGTTTAAGTCAAAGAAGAGAATTTCTTCGAACATTTTGTCTAAAGAAATTCTTCGAAAGAAAATCTCGCCACAAAAGACAAGGGTCGAGGAAAAAGACTTAAGCAATTTATTTTGGACTTTTTGTTTGAAGGAATTCCTTCGGACAAAAAGTTTGAAGAAATTTGGGAAAGCGCTGCGGGTAAAAAACTCAAAGAAAGTCCCCAAAGGACAGGAACGAGCAAGACAATTCTTGCGAACTTTTGTCCACGGGAAAAGTAGCCGTGAGGAAATCCACGAAAAAAGTGGCCGAGTGAAAATAGCTGAGGAAATAAGTGGAAAAATCAAAGGAAGAGATCCTTCGAAAAAAATGTCTGAAAGAATTCCTTCGGACATTTTGTCTAAAGGATTTCAAGACCAAGGCTGCCAAAGGATCCCGAAGGGCAGGTGCCCTTGCGGGGGACTCTCGAATGCCAAAATGAAGGACACTTTTCCAAATCCGAAGGGTCACCTTCCCTTCTGGAGGATTCAAAACAAGAAGCCTGAAAGAAAGGGAAGTAACAAGAAGCCGAAAGAAAGGAAAAGGCTGAAGCAATTCCAAGGGGTGACGAGCCTGAAGACGTCAAAATCAAGCATGACAAACTAGCCATTGGAAGTTTAAATGCAGTGACAGGTGCATAGACGTCAAATTTAAGGCTCATGAAATGGCCGTTGATTTTGAAAAGCTTAAGAAAGAGCCTAAGGAACTCAGCGACCCACCAAGAAGATAGCCTCGAGGGCCAAAAGAGCCAAAAAGAGACAAAATTAGGAAGAGACAAAGTGCAGAAATAGACAAACAGTCCAGGTGGCAAAGATAGGTGTCGAATCAAGGATTTATTACTATAGTTGGAATAGTGCTTGTCAGGTGGTCACCAAATGATGCAAATAGTAAGTGGCGTGGCCTATCTCCTGCACTTTGCATTTATGAGTAGACAAATTACGTGAATATCTGAAGGAAGCAGTCTATTTTTAGAAAAGTGGTGCAACCCATGCTTTCACATTAATGTTTGAACACCAAAGTCAAGATCGGTGATTACACAACATGTTTTTAGCAGGCCTCTTCTAGAAGAATGACATCAATAACAGTGACTTCCTCTTCTCGATGCTCTCAAACGCACATGGGCTAGCTTGTCAAAGAAGGGCACCAAAGTCTTTTCCAAAAGGGGCACCTTTACTTCTTATATTTCTATATATTTCAAAATTCTAATTTTGAGAGGGATCCATCATCTCTCAGCCTATAAGGCAAAGCTTTGCCTAAAAAATATCTAGGTTTATAAGGTAGAACTCTGCCAGATTTTTACCTTGAATCAAGACCTAGCAATTTTTACCTCCATTTGAACTTGCACTCACGCATATGTCTATTTTTTATTTTTGTGTTAAGTCATTTTATTTTATGATTTTCACAAAATGATTCCAGCATGTCTAGTGCATTGTGAATTTTCTTCTTCTGTAGGTCTTCCAGAAGTGTCTACAACAGGAATATAGGCGCATGTGAATAGGCTGCCAAAGTGTGTCTTAGAACATCTTTGATAGTTCTTCCTCCTTGTATCTCTATAGACCCCTGACTCACTGATACAAAAGAGTTTCCCACATCAGATGAAGTGTATGACAGCTTCTTCTTGGTGAAAAGTGTATGTTCGGGCTGAGTGGATTGACTTTTTTTTGGTGTATCACCTCCTTTTAGTTTAGGTTTAGGTTCTATTTTCAGCATCCTTCTCCCTTTTCATCCCCCACCTTTTTCATTTATTTTTTAGCAGTAGGGAATCCAGGACCTAAAAGATACATCAAAGGGAGCTAGCCTTATCTAGAGACTCTCCCCTAGCTTTGTTGGTCCCACATGCGAGAGGGGAGTTTCCATTATTGCGTGTGGAAAGCAGGAGCTTGGCCTCCTGTCCAGGGTGCAATCCACTGTGTCAACAATGTGAAGATAATTCTTCCAATCCATCATTTCACCTGGATTGCAAACATAGTCTCTGTGAGAAAAAAATGGAAAAATTCACGTATCTGTTGATTTCAAAAATCTAATTCAATCCTCTTTAAAGGAAAACTATCCCCTGTCCATCATAGATCAAGTCCTATAGATAGTGACTGGTTTAGAGATGTTATCAATGTTAGATGATTTTTTGGGGTATAATCAAGTGAAATTCAGTGAAATAGACCAACATAAGACCATTTTCACTACACCTTGGGGCACTTTTGCATATCACAGAATGCCTTTTAGTTTGATCAATGATGGTGCCACCTTCCAGAGAAAAATGAATCTTGCCTTCAAAAAAGAAATGGGGAAGTTCATTGTGGTATATCTTGATGACTTGACTATCTTTTCCAAGCATCATCCCGATCATGTGCATCATTTACAACAAGTGCTAGAACAATGTCAATAGAATGACATTTCTCTTAATCCTAAAAAATTTATTTTTGGGGTTATAGAAGGGAAACTTCTCAATCACACTGTATCCCGAGAAGGCATAAAGATCGACTTAGAAAGAGCCAAATCCATCTAAGATCTTACTCTACCAGCTAGTAAGATTGTATTTCATTCTTTCTTCAGAAAGGTGAATTTTATACAAAGGTTCATTCCTAAATTCACAGAGAAGACTCGCCACATTGTCGATATGATGAAGGGAAAAGCTACTTTCCACGGGACTGAAGAAGGCAAGTTAGCATTTTAAGATATCAAGAAATGTATCACCCATGCCTCAATCCTAGTTTGCCCAAATTATACCAAAGACTTCATAGTGTACAGCTATGCTTCTGAACACACACTTTTAGCCATTCTGGTTCAACAAAACAAAGATGGTGTGGAATCTCCTATATCATTCATGAGTTTTCCTCTCAAAGCTCATGATCTCAAATATTCAAACATGGAGAATCATGCTTATGCCATGGTCAAGGTGGTAAAACAATTTCATTTCTACATCTTGAACTCACATATTGTTGCTCTGGTACCGGATACAACAGTAAAATCCATTTTAACTCAATAGGAGTTTAGTACTAAAAGGGGAAATTGGATAGCCAAAATCCAAGAGTTTGATCTTGTTATCAAACTTATGAAGCTTGTGTAGAGAAGAGGCCTCTACCAATTAATTGCTGATAACATACCAGAGGAGATAGTACATGAAGAAACAGAGGTTGAAGACATGCCTACAGTTCTCTTTGTCACTACTATGGATGAGTGGTATTCTAATATCACTCATTTTATTATCTATTGTGAGTGTCTTACCCACCTGTCTCGTAAGGAAAAGAGAATTGTTAAATTGAAGGCTGCTAACTATGTCCTATGAGATAATAGTTTGTACAAGAGGAGCCTTGATGGGGTATTCCTTCATTGCGTGGACAAAGTGCAATAGTTTAAACTGTTAAAGTCTTTCCATAATCTAGCTTGTGGAGGACATTTTTTGCACCTGTGACTGCTCATAAAATTTTATGAGCCAGGTATTATTGGCCTACTCTGTTTCAAGATGCATACACTTGGGTACGTAGGTGCGAGCTATGTCAACAGTTCATTAGGAGACCCAAATTGGCCGTATTACCTCTCAAGCCAGCGGTAATTGAAGAGCCTTTTCAACAATGGGGTATTGATTTCATTGGCACCGTGAACTTGTTCTCAAGTGCTAGACATGACTATGTTCTTACAGCCACATACTAGTTTACCAAGTGGGTGGATGCCATTCCAGTCAAGGATGCTACTTCAGAAGTGGTATGTAATTTTCTCGAGGAAAATATATATTTTTTAGTTTGGGGTCCCAACCAAGATTGTAACAGATAATGCTGCTTGTTTCTCTTCTCACGAGGTTACCCAATTTTGCTACTATTATGAGATTATTCTCTTCCACTCTAACTATTATTCGTAAGAAAATGGTCAAGCATAATCAAGCAACAAGAACCTGGTGACCATTATTAAGAAGCTGGTAGATGACAATCAAATAACCTGACATAAAACATTGTTTGATGCTCTATGGGCAGATAGAATTACACCCAAGAGGGTAATAGGTATGTCACCATTTCAACTTGTGTATTGTTTGAATGTAGAGATACCAATCACCTTGGAACTATCAGCACTGAAGTTGGTAAAGGTTGTCGAAGATCAAACATTTGAAAATTCCATTGACAAGAGGATCATGTGCTTAGCTGAACTAGAAGAACAGGGAACTTGGTAGTGGACCGTATTGTTGTACATCAAAGTCTGGTAAAGAAACTCTTCGACCAAAAGGCAAGGATTCATGATTTTTAGATTGGAGATCAAGTATTGTTGTGGGACAAGAGGAGAGAACCAAAAGGGATGCATGAAAAATTTGATTCCTTATGGAGAGGTCCATTTGCCATTCATCAAATCAATGGTGAAAATAGTTTCTTATTGAAATATCAAGATGGCACACCATTTTCACTACCTCACAGTGGGCAGCATCTGAAGCACTTCAATCCTTGAAGTATCAAATAAGTCTAGTTGTATATCTATATAGTCTTTAGTTTGTTTTATGTTGTTCATTTCATTTTTGGCATCTTTCTCTTTATGGATGGCATGACTCTGTAGCCCAATGGCATAGATGAAGGCACTTAAGAGTCTAGATTCTACTCCCTTTGATCATTTTTACAATCGGTGGAATTTTTCCAACTAGATTTAGTTGTTCTCGAAATCTATCACTTATTTTTGTGGACACCATGTTGACCATTTTGGTCCTACATGCTAAAATGATCTCTTCCTTTCTCAAAAATGTTTTGAGCATTCAAGTTTTTCAATTAATCAAACCTTTTTAGCTAAGGAAATCATAGGTTCAATAGGCGGGCTTTTGCAAAGAAATATTCAAAACACTTAAGGCATTTCCTAAAAGTTACAAGGATGGTTCAACACTGAGGTTCAATCAAAAGGTTCATCGATAGGTTGCAAAGAGTTGGAATGAATCATTAAACAATTGAACCATTGAACTCCATTTCAAAGAGTCTAAAAGAGTTCAATGATTTCAAAGGGTTCAAAAGAGTTCAATAATATGGAATGAATCACTGAATCGATGAACCATTGAACCCCGCTTCAAAGGTTCAAAGTGGTTCAAAGGTTCAAAAGAGTTCGACACTTCAACAAGTTCAACGAGTTCAAACTTCAAAGTTCAAGCGAAAGATTCTAGAATATGTTTCAAGTGGAAGATTCCAAAAAATTGGTTCAAACAATTAGTTCAACGATACATTGAACTCCTAAAGAAGACTAAGCAAATGCGGCTCTTTATAAAATATTGAACCGTCAAACTGCCAAACTGATGAACTTTGAACCACTGAACCATTGAATCGGTGCACTCCAAAAGGTTCAAAGTGGTTCAAGAAACCAACAATGTCCTCGTAGACGTTAAAATTATGATAATGAAATAACCGTTGATTTTCAAAGATGTAGACCCAGGAACAAACTCAACGACCAGTCAAAGAAAGAGCCCTGAGAGCTCAGATCACTAGGAAGAGACAAAATATAGAAAAAAAAGAGAGAATGATATAGAGAATCTATAAATATCTGTAGAAGAGTTATTCTAGTAGGTGGAACAGTCCACCAGGTGGATATCAGAGAGCACAAACATTCAATGGTGCGGCCTATTTTTCTTCATTAAGTAAAGGCAAATGGACAGCCATGTAAGTATCATAAAAGAGGACCAGGCGGCCCATATTTTGGAAGAGACATTTTAGATGATTCAAAATGCCAAAGCTAAGGCTGATAACCTGCTCTAGCATGGCCCCTTCACAATATTTCTAATACATTCAATGCATTGAATACAACATGGGCCATTTCGTGAAAACAAGCGCCAAAGTCTTTCTTTGGTTGCTATATATTGTAATTTCTCAGTTGGTAGAATGGAAATCTCTCTGTTATTAGAAACAAAACTCTACCCAAATTGAAAGGCATTCCTAAGAATTTGAGCTTAGATTGTTAATCATATTTTATCAAGTGAATGAGAAAACAAGTGACCTTTCAGACTTTGTGTTGAAATAGCTTGTGTTATCTAAGAAATTATTTTTATATCTTTTTCCTTAATACAGTCTTGTCCATTTAATCAAATAAATAGAACAAGTGGAAATAAATTGAAAGGTGTCCTTAAGCTAACTGTGGAAGACTTTGTGTTGCCATAATTGTCTTTAGTCTATGTGTTTTGTATTTCAGTGTAAAAGATATTGGAGAGACTTTGAGCTCCCCTTATCCTTCGTAATCTTTTACTATGTTGTAATTGAGGTGGAGACTTTGTGCTACACTTCATTCTACTGTGGTACTTCATCCTGAATCAATGAGAGAAGCAACGAAAGACTTTGTGCTTTCGTGGGTTTCTTGTGGTTAAAATTACTACCTAGGAAGTCTTCCTCTGGTTTTCTGAACATCATTTCTGAAAGAAGAGAAATGCCTTCAACAATTACCCAGAAACTTTCCTTTACTCTGTGAACATCATCTCTGATAAAAGAGAGATGGATGGTATGATTTCACCCCTGAGTGTATTTTCAGTGTGTATTAGTATATAGTAGTTTATAGGGAACCTCCCCTTGATGAGAGGAGAGATTTATCTCCTTATGTTGTGGTAGACCTACACATTTTTCCGATTAAATCTCTTTATGCTAAAGTATATAGGGAATACTTAATTAGGTTAATTAGGCATGTAATCCTCAATGGCATAAATATATTACATATGTAACATGATTTGAAATCTTGTTTCTCATTCTATCTTCTGATCCCTAAATTCTGAAAACTAAGTAATGACCAGAATGAAATTTGAAAAACTAACTTATAAATGGTAACTCCTACAGCTCTGTAATCAATTTCTAAAGATTCAAAGTGGCCCTAATTTTTTATATTTAGTAAAATAAATTTAAAGTATAAGTTTACTTGTAAACTTATACTTAACATTTATTTTAATAAATATATCCTTGCAATATATCCTTATAAAACACCAAACATGTCAAAAAATTGCAAAACACTAAACATGGAAAAAACAAATTGCATTCCAAATGGTGTACAACCTTTCTAAAGGGTGTGCATCCTTTGCATTCCAAAAGGCATATGCCCTTTAGGGTCAGGACCAACCCTTTCTAGTTTTGCATTGTTTTTTTAAAAAAAGGGCATATGCCCTTTATAGAAAATGCTTTGTATTCATTGTGTCATGTTTTTTGTCTCCTAACTTTGTGCATCTACCCTACTATAGAGCTATGAAGTCAGGACCTGGTCATATAGTTTTTTAGGGTCATAAGGACAAGAACAATCTAAATGGGAATCCTGTTAAGAATCCAAGAAGATCGTTGAGAAGAAAAATCTCTGCTAGAAAGGTAGTGGATGACTATGTCATGGAAGGACTGAGCACTAGGGATGGTTTTAGTGACCCTGATGTGAAAAAAATGAAAGAGGTTGTTGACAGGTTAAAAATATTGAAATCATATAATGCTTGCAACAACAACAAATGCAAAGATACTAGGAAAGGTAAAATAACTTGGTTGCTAAATAATTCGAGGAATTTATTGGAGCCTTTAAGGAGTAGGATAAAATCAAAAAATTAATGGAGGAGATTGATTTACATAAAACCTTCCTCAGATGGTTTCTTAAGGCCCATAACATGCTCAAATATTTCATCAAAAACCATGATGGAGATAAATATGTGCTAAGTAGAAAAGATGACATAAATAATATGATAATACACACATGAGAAGACTTGAGGAGAGATTTGGTAGTTTAGAAGAGGAGAATATCTCTCTCAAAAATAATTTGGAAACTTTGGAGCCTTCGAAACTTTTAAACAAATGCAATTCGCAGGTATCAAGCCAAATTCTACATCCTTTGCCAGCATCCTCCCAGCTTGTGCCAAAATGGGAGCTGTAAAACAAGGTATGGACCTTCATCAAAGCATAATTGAATATGGATTTTTGTCAGATGTCACAGTTGTAAATGCCCTGATAGACATGTATGCAAAATGTGGAATCATACACAAGGCATGTGATATGTTTGATAAAATGGCTCAAAAAAATGTGGTAGCATGGAATGCAATGATTGCAGGATATGCACAAAATGGTGTTCTTGACAAAGCTTTAAAGCTTTTTAAAGAAATGCCTCGAAGAAATGTGGTTTCATGGAATGCAATGATTGTAGGATATGCACAAAATGGGTTTGCTGAAAGGGCCTTGGAATTTTTTAAGCAAATGCAATTGGCAGGTGTAAAGCCAGTCTTCACAACCTTTGTGAGCATCCTCCCAACCTGTGCCAAAGTGGGAGCTTTGGAATAGGGTATGAATATCCATCAACGCATAGTCGAATTTGGATTTTTTTTGGATGTCGTAGCTGCGAATGCCCTGATAGACATGTATGCAAAATGTGGAAGCACATACAAGGCACGTGAACTGTTTGACAAAATGGCTCAAAGAGATGTGGTATCATGGAATGTAATGATTGCAGGATATGCACAAAATGGATTTGTTGAAAAGGCTGTGGGAACTTTTAAACAAATGAAATTGTCAGGTGTAAAGCTAGACTCCACAACCTTTGCCTGCGTCCTCCCAGCCTGTGCCAAAATGGGAGTTTTAGAACAGGGTATGGATATCCATCAAAACATTATTGAAAGAGGATGTTTGTCAGATGTTGTAGTTGCAAGTGCCTTGGTAGACATGTATGCAAAATGTGGAATCATACACAAGGCATTTGAAGTGTTCAACAAAATGCCTGAAAGAAATTTGATCTCATGGAATGCGATGATTGCAGGGTATGCACAAAATGGATTTTGCAAGGATGCTCTCAAACTCTTTGAAGTAATGAAGCACTATGGAACATACCCTTACCATATAAGCTTTGCTTGTGTTTTATTAGCATGCAGCCATGCAGGTTTAGTGGATGAGGGCTGTAGATACTTCAATGCCATGAATGACTCTAATTGCATTATGCCTACAATTGATCACTATGTGTGTATGATTGACCTTCTGGGTCGTGCTGGCTATCTTGAGGAAACTCTAAACTATATCATCAAAATGCCAATTAAACCTGTGGTGGTTGTGTGGAAGTGTTTGCTTGGTGCCTCTAGAGCACATAAGAATATAGGGTTGGGAGTGTTCACAGCAACTCTTCTTTTTGAGCTGGATCCTCAAAACACTGCGACTTATGTTCTTCTGTCAAACATCTATGCAGAAGTGGGTAGGTGGGGTGAGGTTCAAATGGTAAGGAGATTGATGAAAGATAGAGGAATTAATAAGATACCTGGATGTAGTTGGATTGAAGGGCATAAAATGGTACATGCCTTTTGTGTAGGAGACAGATCACACCCACAAACACACGAGATCTATGCAAAGTTGGAGAAATTGTCTTGGGAGATGAAGGCAGCAGGGTATTATATAGATTCAAAACTTGTACTGAATGATGTGGAGGAGGAGGAAAAAGAATTATTTCTCTGCCACCATAGCGAGAAGTTGGCGATTGCATTTGGATTGTTAAACACTCCACCTGGGACAACTATTAGAGTCGTCAAGAACCTTAGAATATGCGTTGACTGCCACACTGCAACCAAACTTATCTCCAAGATTGTTGCAAGACAAATTGTTGTGAGAGATGCAAACCGGTTCCACCATTTCAATCAAGGACAGTGTTCTTGCGGAGATTATTGGTAATGCTAAGCGAAGCAATCTGTAAACATAGGCTTATACTGTAACAAAGTGCAGTGTCAGACCTGCAGCAATGAAGAAGGGACCAGGGTTTATTCCCAGTGTTTGGAGATCAAGGCCATGTTGTTGATTTAATAAAATCAGATGTATATGATGCAATGTGCATCGCTACCTGTATATACTGTTGGAGTATTCGTTAATGACCTGTTGTAAAATACAACGGAGGGATCATGACATTGGACTGTTTTCAGGAAACCTGCACATATTTGGACTGATGATATGGAGGAGGAGGGGGAGAGTTAAAAAAATAAAGAAAAGAAAAAAAATAAAAAAATAAAAACAATCTTAAATAAATGGAAAGGAGTGTTGCCAAAAGAAAATGTGAGAGCAGGGCTCACAATCAATCCAATGCTTGGAGATGATGGGAAGAACATTTCTTAATAGTTCTTTACACCAGCATCTGTTATTTTATTTTATATTGTGCCTATTTCTGGTTTGCGATTTGGGGTTGAATTACACAACGGATTATATATGCAAATTTATATATATTCATGTGGCTTTTGTTTCATTTATGCTTAGAGATTTCTAATGCTACTTCACATCCCTTTTCTTTCAAAAAAAAATATATATATATTTGTGAATTCAATTTTTTTAAATAAATTAATATGATATAAGTTTTTTTGGTTTTAAAAATTATTAGAATTTATAGTTGGAAGTAAAATTACAATTTATATTATATTGTAATTGGCATACATGGAAGACCCTTGAAAAACTTGTAAATTTATATATATGGATAATATCTGAAAAACTAGGATAATGAAGTAAATTAGTATAATGATATTTATAGATTGATGTTAGATATGAGAATTTTTTTTTTTTTTTTTTATAAAATTAAAATCACAATTTATATTACATTATAATTTTATGTATATGGTATTAAATATTTGGTATAATGAGATTTACAAATTAATACTAGTGAGGAGATAGCAAAAAAAGCTATAGACCTTTCTCATAAATTTAATTAGGTTATAGAAAACAAAGGAAACGCATGGTTTGTAATTAGGATCGATTGAATCACCATAGCTTTGAAATAAGAGAAATTGAGGATGTGAGAACCACAAACTTTTGAGGAACGTGATGGGAGATGTCCATACAAGTGAGAGACCCCCTCAGACTATATGTCATATTGTATACTTTCTTTATATACTGCAGACCTAACAAATGGTAGTAAGATTACATTCCACATGATAAGATAAAAATTGGAGACATTTTTAATTAGCGTCATACCTAATATATACTAGTGGAGATCAAATTTTGCGTGACCCAAGTGAAATTTGTTTACAAACCTCAACCAAAACCATATTAAGCTTGTTGATTCTCTTTTACACATTTTAAGGCAAAATTTTATAATAAAAGATTCAATTCACAATATTCAAAGACTTATGAGTCACATGGCTAATATTTTTTATTTAGCCAATTTAAAAAATGTCTGGATGATATCATAAGTATGTATCACAGATAAACTACTTTTTATTAAAAAATCAGGGAAAGAAACCTTTTTTTTTTTTTAATCTCGTGGAAATGCTTTTGATAATTTTGTGTTTAGAAGGAAACATGAAATTCTAAGTTAATATAATCTTCTATATCGAATGTTGAGTAAATTCAAGGTTAACAATTTTAAAAGGGAAATTTCTTTCAAGCATCTTCCTTTTTTTTTAAGCTTCAAATCGTTCTATGACAAATGCTCAATATCACGCCTTCGGTCCCAAGGTAAGTCTAGAAAAATTATAAATATTTTTTTACATATGTTTGCTCACTTTTTAATGGAAATAACTCCATTATCATCAATAATAAAAATAATTACAAGATAATTGCAAACCATAGATACAATGGCTAATAGAGTAGCTTGGCACTTTAAATTATAAGTCGTATTTATCATAGTAAAGGTTTTCTACTAATAAGAAAAATAATTAAATTTTAAGTTATAAAATATGTCAATAATTAACTTATAAAAAATGCTACTATCTCAAATATTTAGAAAAGTCTATCAAAGCTTCACACAACAAATCGCATAAAGTATGAGAAATATAAACATCATAAAATTTAATTAGTTGTTGTAGAAGCTCAAAATGGGGTGTTGTGGTTATATGAATCCATTGTTCCACATCCAATAAGAAGATGAGCACTATTTAGGGGCTCCCCCGCCCCCCACAAAATCTCATGCCGAGTAACCTACTATGAAGCTCTAATAATGGAAATGGGTAGCTAAAATTGGTGAACTTCCTTATACATCAAATTAATTTTCTTATTAGAGTGATGGGGACTCTTTCTAGGGAAAACAACCTACATGATGATGGCAGCTCCCAACCCTATTGTAATTTCCTTTTCTACAAGAAACAAGAACATCAAAGGATACCTAAGTCATAGTATATGGCCCTAACCCTAATAGTCTAAGAGGTATTGAGGATATAAGAGGGTTTAAATACCAAGACCACTATGGATGCTTGATTTTGAATGTGTGAACAATCATTTGAAATAATATACTCTCTCTCAATTCAAAAAATTATAATATTTAAAATATTAGTAAAATGATATATTTATGCTCTCCAGTACTCAAGATAAATTTTTTATTTTGATATATTTGCTATCAAAATTATATTTCTGATTTAAATTCTTCATATCGACAATGGATGTAGAAAGAATTTTTAGGGGAAATGCCCTACATCTGCATGTATCTTCAACTATGCCCCTTTGTACTTTCATAATCTCACGTGGAATTCTTTGCTCTTGTATTGGACCTTTTGTGATGATTGATGATGATGGATGCTCTATTTTCGATTGTGGCCTAGATGACTGACAATGGTTTTCACAAGGCCTTGCACCAACATTATTTTAGGGACCTTGATGCAGTCATGGTTAGCAGTCTCGATGAAGAGATGTCTCATACTGTGCATTTCACAAACATATAATGCAACAGGAAAAAAAGAGATACCTAAAATAATTGCATTCTCTTATTGTCATTTTTCTCAATTCTTTTGGATTCACAAGGGTTTCGTCGGTGCGACCATGTTTCAACAAGGTTTTATGGTACTACGATCTTGGTTTCTCTATTTTGACGGATGCAGTACTTAATGATAGGGGTTGGATCAGGGGTTTATTTTACGATGGCACATCTTACGTTTTTTAGTGCCTATTGTATTTTGTGGATGACACTCTACGTTGGCCCATTTAGTAGTGTTGGTCTATGACTGTGCTTTCCTATGGTGACATCAACTAGGGTTTTGTGGTGTTGTGTTTCAAAGGTTTAACGACCTTTGATGGAAATTGGTTTTGCTTTCCACTGGTGTTTCACCTGTTGCTACTAATCTAGGGTTTGTCCTTAGGGTTTTGGTGAGGTTTTCCCTAACCATCACAATGATTTTTAGGGCATGTAATTTGTCTTTCACTCGCTTGGCTTTGCCTTACTAGCAAGGGAGTTGTGAGCATTATGGTTTGTTTTGAGTTAGTGTTTTCCTCTAACAAGGAGTATGAGTTGTGAATATCAACCAATTGCCTTACTATGAAACCTCGTGTATTTTAATATTTTTATTAATAATAAGTCCCTTTGAGACATTCCAATAATATAATTTATTAATCCATGGACTATACAGATATCATTTTAAAAGTTATGTATTGTAATAACACTAGAAATTTGTTATGGGAGTACTTTCTAATTAATAGAATAATAAATAAATAAATTTTAGAATGATTGTAATTATTATATTTATATAAATGAAATATCCTAGAAATACAATCCATAGGCTCTAACAAAATAATTTTGAAAATGTCACTAATTCCCATGCTCAACCCTTTGCTCCCCTGCTCCCTGCCTCCTCCTGCATCTACCTATATATTACTCTTTAGAAACTCAAATAACAAGAGAGTAATGAACATTACTCTAAGATGCTCTAAATATTCAACAATTCTCTTCACTTTTGATTATAACAAAATTACCCTAAAATATGATGTTACCCAGTAAAAATGTAATGTCCCCACTTTAGCGGTTGACCAAGTGTGTGTGCGCGTTAGCCTAGTTCTACATGGTCCCGCAGGCTAATGAAGGGTTTAAAGGAATCCTAGATTTTTTTGGCCTAGTCATTTCCAGTTTGGGCCAAAACAAAGTTGACTTACTCAGTTTCAAGCATACTAATTGTAGTAAGATAGCAGGACACAGCGGAGGCCAGTTTTGATGACTGGTTTTGATACTCCTCAACGAGAGCTTTTCGGTGAACTATCACTTGCACTATTCGGAGTCCGATTGTTATTATATTTTAATGCCTGAAGTGTTATAAAAGTAACATTTAACTTAATTGTGAGATATTAAAGTGTTACTTTAAATATTTACTTTATGGAGATGGTACCCAAGGGAGACATAAGTAATATTTTAATATATAAACTATTGCACATATTTTATCCCACATTGCTCAAGAGAGTTGAGTCGCCCCTTGGAGAAAGAATAAAAGGAAGTGTTTGTGGCTTCATTAGGCATGTTGGATAAGAAGAAGAAAATGATTTACTTGCAGTTTTTAGCTTATTTTGGGAATTTGGGAATGTCCTTCCCAACTTTAGCACTCTAGACATCAATCTTTGGGATTGGTCTTTGGAGTCTATGCTTTCAGCCTTATACAGCCGCGCCACTGTAGCAGCCACACCACTGTAGTAGTCGTGCCACTGTAGCAGCCGTGCCACTGTAGCAGTCGCACCACTGTAGTAGACACATCACTGTAGCAGTCACGTCACTATAGCAGCCCATCACTGTAGCATCTCGTAGCAGCCGCTATCTACAGTAAGAGTCAGGAGAAACAAGCCTACAGAGTCTGTAGAAACCAGCCTGCAAAGTCCGTAGAAGCAAGCCTGCAAAGTCCATCGAAGCATTCATGTAAAGTCCATAGAAACAAGCCTACATGGTCCGTAGAAACAAGCCTGCAGCGTCCATAAAAACTAGCCTGCAGAGTCCGTAGAAGCAACCCATCAAAGTCCGTAGAAGCATTCCTGCAGAGTCCATAGAAACAAGCCTGCAGAGTCCGTAGAACAAGCCCGCAGAGTCTGTAGAAACCAGCCTGCAGAGTCCGTAGAAACCAGCTTCCAGAGTCCGTAGTTCTGCTGGAAAGAGAACAAAATGATCGCACCTTCGATATTCGCTGGGGATATTCACTTGAAACAATGTTCATTCCATTACTGGAGTATTTAGTGAGTTATCACATGGTCGACATTGTACTTGCTTACTCATTTTGCAATTAATATAAATATGGTGTGTTGGTTATTTCAACTATGTGTGCCTATGTTTTCAATTCTATATTTATGTTACATGCATAAGACCTTGCAAAACAAAAAATAATAATAATACAAGCAAACCATTCCAGAGTCATAAGGGGTTTCAGCTGGGTTAGTTTTGGGCGTAACAGGGGTGCCCATTACAGTGGTATCAGAGCCTGTTTCCTTGCCACCCTATGTTGGTTTGCAAAAGAAGATTTTTAGAAGTTATTACACCAAATCCTCAGTTAGAAGAATATTTTGGAACTGAAATTGTGTAAGTAGACATCATAAACAACATTCCAAGAAGCTAAAGACTCAAAAATATAGAGACTTACAACAGCATGCCAAGAATTTGATGAATTAAAAAAATTCAGAAATCGAAGGCAGATCAATTCAGGATATTACAATAAATAAAATAAAGACAATGGCAGATTTGAAAAGTGTCCTTTTCTCAAAAGAATTCAACGATACTTTTAATGGTGATCAGTTAAGGGATTTACAGAAAGAAAGGGAAGTAGGGAATCGGCTTTATGTAATTGGATTACAATTGAAGTCCACGAAATTTCCTAATGATGTTCTCTCTAAGTTGGGGGAATTAGACACATATTTGTCCAAAGTAGACCAGTCAGATTGGAGGCTTCTGAACTGGGCTTTGAAGCCCTCAATGCTCGCTTTGGCTCAGCGCAGGTTTGTGGAACATCCTTATGAAGAGGTGAGACTTGCAGTTGCTTCTTGTCACAGTGAGATCATAAGGATAACAACACCTGTATCACCTTATAATGATGACATACTAAAAAGGGTTCTACAGTTGATTGTGGAGAGCCTACATGGGTTACATTATGTCAAAGCCCCTACTTTTGGTAAGAAGGCTAAGATTTTAGAAAACATGGCAAGAACCATATCATTTATCATTTTGTTGGATCTCAGATGTGATAAATTGATTCTTCGAATGTTTCAATGCTTCTTAACTAAAATTAGGAATCATCATCCAGACAATGTGAGGGCTTGTATGGAAAATATTATGTCCTTAATCTTAGATGAGGATGATGATATCTGCAAGCAATTGCAATCAGACTTGTTGGCCATTTGGAGGAAGAAGCAGTATGTTTCCGCCACGGCCCATGCGTTCTCAAAAGGTTTGGTCAAAGAGAAAATTGGGAGGTTCAAGGAACATATGACAGTTGCAGAGCTAATCTCTTTGGGTATAAAGGTCCCAAGATCACCCAAAAAGTGCAATAACCAAATAAGGAAAGAGCAGATTTGTTTCACTTGTCAGGAACACTAGTCATTTGATCACACACGTGGAGTTAGTAAGGGAAAAGAACCGTTGCAGCCAAGTAGTGTTGAAAACATGCCAACAAATGAGGTTACAAAGTTTGAATAGGATGGCTTAACTCAATAAGGGAGTATGCTTGAGTCTCAGAATGTCTCTAATGAATTGCCAGAATCTTCATATGATAAAGAGTTGTGTGGAAATGAGGACATGGCAGCAGCATTAGCCCTGCATCTAGATCATTCCTACAGAGATTATGAGGCATCTACAAGAGGGTGCATGAGTCTCTTTGTGGGTGACGTAGAGATTATGATTGAAAATCCATACGAAGGTATGATTTTTAATGGTGTTCCTTTGGTTGATCACAAAGTGGAAGATAATGCAAACCTAGATCAACCCTTTAGAGATATTGAAACATAGCTTCCCTTGATGTAGATCAGGAGGTTGACATGGATAATGATGGTGTGGATTCTTGGAATGATCACAATGCATCTTTTAGTGAGATAGTTGATTCCTATGATGACACAATTCCTACACATGAAGAAAAATCAGAAATAAAAAATTGGTATGGGAAGATAAAGACAGGGAGATCATGGATCTTTGTCTTCAGTTGAGTATGTTTCATCATTCCATGCATAATTCAGCAAATCAGTCCTCTATAGCAGTCCCTTCCATGATACAAAATGACAAAGCAAAGGGCACAAAGGTTGAACAAGTTTATGGAAGAATGGAAGAGCTTCACAAGGACATACCTTGTAGCCTTGTGACATTAATTGAAGAAGAATTACTTGACACACTACCACCTCTAACCACATGGGAAGGATGTGAGACAAGTTTAGAATTGGTGATGTTTGATGGTTCCAGCGGAAGCAAAGAAGAAGATCCCAAAAGTCTGATTTGGGGCAGCATTAGCCTACATCCTCCTTCTCTTGATATTGTGGCACTTACACTTGAGAATACTGATGAAGACAACGTTTCAAGCATTGGCCAAGAAATTTTCAATGATGATATGGTAACAGGGGTCAAAAACATGGCTCAAGCACATAACAATAATTCTAATTTGAATGACAGCAGTTATGTTTCTATTTTTCAACAGGAGGTAATGACTTGGTTGCATGGGAAGGATAGCATTATGGAATCTACCTATGATGGCAACCAAATTGTGTGTGATAACTATGGGGAATATAGGGTGGACTCAAACCACCGTGGTATGGAAATTCCTCATCATTCTAGGGAAGATCACATAGGCAAGGACACAAAGGTTGAAACCAGTCCTAAATTTCAGTTTGAGAACAATAGTGATATATTTCACCTTTTTCATAATGTTGAAACTAACAATCATGAAGAAAGTAAGGGTACAGTTTCACCTACTGATGGACTACAAGAGGTAAGTATGGTACATGGTAATTTTGATGGTGTTTCTTGTCATAGGACTGAGTCTATACATTTTGATACAACTGATATAGAATATACCCAAGTTTTGATTGAAAAATGGTTGGAAAGAGCTAAACAAGCTAAGATTGTGGTTCAACAAGCCAAGCTTCACTTTCAACATAATTGTGATATTCACCATTCTTCTAATGATGAGAGGCACGAATTGCCTAACCCAGAGTCTCCAGTAGAGATAGTTGATCATTCCCATGATGGTGATAGTGATTGGTTTGATGACATATTTGATATCATCTATGCTTCTAATCAGAGTTATGACAGCGAGGTTTGGTGGCCATTTGTGCTGGTTTATGGGCATATGGGGGTTCATCTTTGCATTGACTGGATGTCTTACATGCACGGATGGTTATGTAAGGGTACTTGGTTGACAAACTTCTTTTTCATCTCTTACAATGGGTTCTACATGTTGGTTCGGGAACCATGATGGAACAGCAGGCTGGGCTGAGATTGCTTGAGGACAAGCAATTTCAAGGGGGGCGGACTGTAATGTCCCCACTTTAGCGGTTGACCAAGTGTGTGTGCTTTAGCCTAGTTCTACATGGTCCCGCAGGCTAATGAAGGGTTTAAAGGGATCCTAGAGTGTTTTGGCCTAGTCATTTCTAGTTTGGGCCAAAACAGAGTTGACTTACTCAGTTTCAGGCATACTTACTAATTGTAGTAAGATAGCATGACACAACAGAGGCCAGTTTTGATGATTGGTTTTGATACTCCTCGATGAGAGATTTTTGGTGAACTATCACTTGCGCTATTCGGAGTCCGATTGATACTATATTTTAATGCCTGAAGTGTTATAAAAATAACATTTAACTTAATTGCAAGATATTAAAGTGTTCCTTTAAATATTTACTTTATGGGGATGGTACCCAAGGGAGACATAAGTAATATTTTAATATATAAACTGTTGCACATCTTTTATCCCACATTGCTCAAGAGAGTTGAGTCGCCCCTTGGAGAAAGAATAAAAGGAAGTGTTTGTGGCTTCATTAGGCATGTTGGATAAGAAGAAAAAATTGATGCACTTGTAGTTTGCAGATTATTTTGGGCATTTGGGAATGTCCTTCCCAACTGTAGCACTCTAGACATCAATCCTTGGGATTGGTCTTTGGAGTCTGTGCTTTCAACCTCATACAACCACGCCACTATAGCAGTTGCTCCACTGTAGCAGCCACACCACTATAGCAGCCACTCCACTGTAGCAGTCATGCCACTGTAGCAGTCACGCCACTATAGCAGTCGTGCCACTGTAGCAGTCATGTCACTGTAGCAGCCCACCATTGTAGCAGTCATGCCACTATAGCAGTCGTGCCACTATAGCAGTCATGTCACTGTAGCGGCCCGCCATTGTAGTAGCCACGTCATTGTAGCATCTCGTAGTAGCCGCTATCTGCAGTAAGAGTCAGGAGAAACAAAACTGTGAAGTCCGTAGAAACTAGCCTACAGAGTCCGTAGAAGCAAGCCTGTAGAGTCCGTAGAAGCATGCCTGCAGAGTCCATAGAAACAAGCCTGCAGAGTTCATAGAAACAAGCCTATAGAGTCCATAGAAACCAGCCTACAGAGTCCGTAGAAGCAAGCCTGTAGAGTCCGTAGAAGCAAGCCTGCAGAGTCCGTAGAAGCATGCCTGCAGAGTCCATAGAAACTAGCCTGCAGAGTCTGTAGAACAAGCCTGCAGAGTCCATAGAAACCAGCCTGCAAAGTCCATAGAAACCAGCCTGCAAAGTTCGTAGAAACCAGCCTGCAGAGTCCGTAGAAACCAGCTTGCAGAGTTTGTAGTTCTGCTGAACGGAGAACAAAATGATCGCACCTTCGGTATTCGCTGGGGATATTCGCTTGAAACAATGTTCATTCCATTACTGGAGCATTTAGTGAGTTATCACATGGCTGACATTGTACTTGCTTACTCATTTTACAATCAATATAAATATAGTGTGTTGGTTATTTCAGCTATGTGTGCCTATGTTTTCAATTCTATATTTATGTTACATGCATAAGACCTTGCAAAACAAAAAAAATACAAGCAAACCGTTCCGGAGTCATAAGGGGTTTCAGCTGGGTTAGTTTTAGGCGTAACAGGGGTGCCCATTACAAAAAATGACAAGCTTTAGGAAATTCCAATATTTGAATTAAAGGAAACTCAGTATATTGGATCCAAGGAAAACACAACTCATACTACACATAATTTAACATCAAATTTCACTGACTTATTTAAATCGACTAATATCGACTTTTATCTATGTAAAGAGTATCGAATATATCACAAACAAATGAGAATCTAAAATGAAATATAATAAATGTCAAGATCTTTTGGGTATGGATAGCCATCCTCACCTCCTTCCACAAAAGTAAATACAACTGTTGTTTCTAAAATATAATCTAGAGCATTTTTTGAGAAATAATCTGTGTTGCCAAAAACAAAATCAAATACATCCTCAACGACCTTGTTATAAACATTAGAGTAGTAACCCTATTACTTTGGATTAACAAAATGTTCTCATGTTACTTCTCATTAACAAAATGTTTGCCATGTGAAAGTTGTTCCCTCCCATGGTATTTGCTTGGGTAAGTCATTTTATCAAACAAATTTTTCCTCCATTTATAAGCATATTTATTAATTAGTAATGTGCCAAGTTTTCCTGATATATGTGTCTCATAGTACTTGGTTTCAAGCCAATGTTTTATGCTTGAAAAAAAATCGTTTGTTTGTTTTATTTCAGAAAAGCCTTTCACACTGTTGTTGTGAGGGGAAAGCTTTCGAAGAAAAATAATGGGAATTTGCATTTTTGTTGATGTTAATCATGTATGTTAATTATGTCAATGAATTTATTGTCAACATTATCTTGTAAAATGAGAGCATTCACAATTTATCGGATCCAATCAAGGATGAAGAGATTTTAAAAAATGATTTGTGTCATATTGTTTGTAACTCTGATGGTCTTTATATTGTCCATTTCATCTCAGAGAATCTTTCTTGGGATGCAACGTGGACAACTATGTTTTCTTCCTTGAAGGAAATTACAGTTTGTGGTGTATGAAGCTTCAGTTCAAGTAACTTGTGCATTACATGTCAATTCCAAATAAATCATAATTGTTAGAGCCATCTCAAATATTGCAAGTGAAAGGTTCATCTTAATTTCAAGGTCAAGGGTATTTATTCATTTCACTCTTTTGTAAGAAATAGTTACATTTTAATTAAAACATATTTTCTAAATCTGTTCAATCATGAGGAATTTGAACAAGATAACATTTCTTCAGACCACTATGGTCACATGCTAGAAAAGATTGGATCGGACCCAATCCCATTTTTTTATCCATAAAATAGATTTATATTTATAGATAAATTGTTTCTAGCAAAGGTATCTATTCTTATCCATTCAATATTCGGCTCAATCTTAAAAGATTGGGCCGAGTTCGATTTGATTAAGGGACCAAACAGACGAAGGTCACTTGATTACAAATTAATTATCAATTTTTTTGTCAACCGACGTATTAATTGTATCAACCAACTTAAATTCAAACTTGATTTGTTTTATACTTCACAAGCGGCAGCGAGTTCAGGACTCCATTTAGCTGCCTCATTAATCACTTCATTACCTTCATGAGCAAGATCACGTCCTTCATTACGCACTTGTACACAAGATTTTAAAGTGACCCAATTAGCTACTACACCAGGTGCATTTCCTTGAGGGTGCCCCAAAGTCACTCCACCAAACTGTAATACATAATCATCCCCAAAGATCTTGGTCAGAGTAGGTATATGCCAAACATGAATGCCCCCTGAAGCTACAGGCAAGACACCTGGCATAGAGACCCAATCTTGAGTGAAATAAATACCACAACTTCGGTCTTTTTCAATAAAATCATCACGCAATAGATGAATAAAACCTAAAGTGATATTTCGTTCTCCTTCAAGTTTACCTACTATAGTACCAGAGTGAATATGATCTCCACCAGACATACGCAGTGCTTTAGCTAGCACACAAAAGTGCATACCGTGATTTTGTTGTCTGTCAATAACTACATACATTGCGGGGTGAATGTGAAGAATAGGCCATTGTCTCGGCAATAATGAGCCAACGTAGTATTTGTCGTAAAACCTCCAATCAAATAGTCATGCATGATTATAAGAACTCCCAATTCTCTAGGGAATACTGCTCTTTTTATCATTTCTTCACATGTACCTACAGTGGCATTCAAGTAATGTCCCTTAATTTCACTCGTCTCAGCATGAGCTTTATAAATTGCTTCTGCACAAAAATAAAAATGATCTCTCCAACGAATGAATGGTTGGAAATTCACGTTTTCATCATCCTTGGTAAAATCAAGTCCCCCCAGAGACAGTCGTAAATCGCTCTACCATAATTCTTGACAGATAGGCCCAATTTTGGTTTGATAGTACATCCCAGCGGTTGACCATTTTGGCCCTGCAGGCCAAAATCGGTCTCCTTCTTCCCCTGCTGATCTAAGCCAGTTTTGGCAAAAGGAGGAACCAGTTTAGTGGTTCGATGTCAAGGTCCAATGACATAATCTTTCCAAGAACTTTGAACTTGAACTTTGAACCATTATTGGTTTAGTCGGATTGGTTCAATCAGTTGGTTCAGTCGGGTTGGTTCAATCAGTCGGTTCAAGCAGTTGGTTAAATCAGTCGGTTCAAGCAGTTGGTTCAATCAGTAAGTTCAAGTTGCTTGGTTCAAACGGTTTGGTTCAAGTGGTCAGTTAAATGAACATGACTCCTTGCAGGACACATTGATGAACCATTGAACTTTGAAAAAGGGTTTAGGTTCAGGGTCAATCAGAAGGTTCAAGAGTCTCTTCCAAAGTCCGTAGGACAAGTGCCCTTGCGGAAGGCAGTCAAGCTCAAACTGGATCATCACATCAGGATGCGGAGGGTAGTTCTAGACCCAAAAGTGCCCTTGTGGAAGAATCAAAAGGGTGAGTTTTCCTTCAGAAATGCTAAGGCAAAAGATAAGATAAAGGTTGAATTTCTCCGAGCAAAATGTCTAAAGGAAATCCTTCAAAAAAAATTTTTGAATAAATTCACAAGGCAAAGAACAATATCTTTCAGAAACATTTTCCGCAACAAAAAATGCACAAGGGAAATCCTTCGGACTTTTTGTCCGAAGGAATGTTGCCCAAAGGAAAAGCCCGACAGGAAGTGGCAAGCAGGAAAGACACAAAGGAAAGGTTTCCTTCAGGCAAAACGTCTGAAGGAATTCCTTCAAACATTTTGTCTAAAGGATTTGAAAACAAAAAGAGCCCGAAGGACCCCGAAGGGTAGGTGCCCTTGCAAGGGACTCTCGACTGCCAAAAGGAGGACCTATCTCAAGGCCTGAAGGGACACCTTCCCTTCGGGAGGTTTCAAAGACAAAATCCTGAAGGAAAGGAATAGAAAAGCCGAAGGAATTAAAAGCGGTGATGAGCCCGCAAACGTCAAATTGGGCATCATGAACTAGCCATTGGAATCCGAACATCAGATGATGTCCCCAAAGACGTCAAATTCAGGACAACAGAATAGCTGTTGGTTTTCAAATGGTGATGGGCACGCGATCGTCAACTTTATGGCAATAAAATAGCTGTTGACCTTTAAATGATTGAGCGTGAACCTGAAGGAAGTCAAAGGCCTTAAGGCCAAATAGAAGAGACCATCGAGAAGGGAGCCCAAAGAGCTAAAGATTGATAGAAGATAGCCTCGAGGGCTCAGATTGCTAGAAAGAGTCAAGAGAGGAAGAGACAAAACCAGGAAAAGACAAAGCTGGGAAAAGACAAAAGTTAAGAATGAACTCAACGACTTGCTGATGAAAGAGCCCAAGGAGCCAGCAAAGGACGATAAGATAACCCCAAGAGCTCAAATTCTAGGAAAAGACAAAGCCAGGAAGAGACAAAATTATAAATATGGACAAAATAGCCCAAGTGGCAAAAGGAGAGGCGAGTTATTCTTGCAGTTGAAACAGTCTCTGCCGAGTGGTCATCAAGGAGCGCAAATAGTGAATGGCGCGACCTATTTTTCTTCACTTTGCATTGATGAGCAGACAAACTGCGTGAATGTCTTGAAGGAGCGGTCTTGTTTACAGACAAATGACGTGGCCCATGATTTCACATATGACGTTTAATATATTTTAAATGCCTAAAGTCCAAACTGGAGCTGACACAGCATTCTCTATCAAGCGGCTTCCTCTTCCCAATGTTCTCAGCGCACGTGGGCCACTTGTAAAAGGGTGCCAAAGTCTTTTCCAAAAGGGGCACCTTTTGCCTCCTCTTTCTCTATATATATTGTAACTTCTCATTTGAGAAAGGCATCTCTCATATTGTAAGGCGAAGCCCTGCCAATTTTCACCTTGAATCAATAGCATATGCATTTTTTACCTCTATTTTGGTTGGATATATCTTTGAGTGTGTCTGAGTGTTAGCCTTGTGTTCAGTCACTTCTTTCCCAATGCTTTCACAGGATTGATACCAACACCCCTGGTATAGACAAAGCGCCATTCCTACATGTGACAAGAAGAGTTGTATCTAGAGCGTAGAGGCAGAAGAAGGTTACTAGACAATGTGTTTTTCCTATACAGCCTATGGTAAGTTCTTTTTCTGTGTGTTTCCATTAAAGCCTCCATGTTAATCTCCCTTCAGTCCGGCCCTTTCATTAGATAAAGTGTATGTATGTGTTCTTACGGTTCAAAGTGTGAGTATGAGTAGATAGAACTTGTTTGGTGAATCATCAACTTAGGTTAGGTTATATTTTTTAGTAATCCTTCTCTCTTTTCAACCCCCCTATTATATATATGTATTAGCGATATTACTGGAATAACTCAGATGCATCAAAAGGAGCTAGCCCTTATCGAGAGACTCTCCCCTCAATTTTGCCAGACCCACAGGCAAGAGAGGAGTTTCCATTGTGCCGCGTGGAAGAGAGAAGCTCAGTCTTCTCTCAAGGGTGTAATCCACAGCGTCAACACCAAAAATGGATGAATATTTGTTTAATTTATCTCTTTCCACTTGGATACCATGTGGTGGGCCTTGGAAAGTTTTTGAATAAGCAGGAGGAATTCACTGATCTTCCAAACGTAGAGCTCGTAAGGCTATGAATTTCAAAGAAATTTAAGTTTAAAAATGAACCTAAATCTTAATGGACTGACTCCCAATCGAGTTGTTTGGGATTCAAAAGTTCAAGGAATAGTCCTAACTACCAAAAATGATCAAATTGGTGTATTACCCAACCATACTACGATTGTAATAGCTTTACATATAGGAGTTATGAAAATACGTCTCAATGTGCAATGGTCAACTATGGCTTTAATGGGCAGTTTCACCAAGATAGACAATAATGAGATCACATTATTGGTAAATAATGTAGAAAGAGGTATGGATATCGATCCTCGAGAGGCTCAAGAAAGTTATAGATTAGCTAAAGCGGATCTTGCACATGCTGAAGGCAAGAGACAAGCAATCGAGGCTGATGTAACAATCAAAAGGGCTATAACACGACTAGATGTTGTTGATGCTATTTTGCCAAAATAAATATTTACATTATATAGAAGTTGAATTCATGAGCTAGTTTAATCGCTGAAAGGTCTTTGGGTTAATCGAAATAATAAATTGGGTTGCGTCTTACATACACAACATGATACAATATTACTTGAAAAGTCTTTTTGACAATAAATGACCAAATGATTATTTTATAGAAAATTGATGCAAAAGACTTTACGTTCGACACTCATGTTGAGTAGACCTCGTTCTTGTAAAAGTTATTAACTGATAAATCATAAGGACTTATTTATGTCACCAACAATAGAGACTAAAGCAAGTGTTGGATTCAAAGCTGGTGTTAAAGATTACATATTGACTTATTATTCTATGGACTATGATACCAAAGATACTGATATCTTGGCAACATTTCGAGTCACTCCTCAACTGGGAGTGCCCCTCGAGGAAGCAGGGGTAGCAGTAGCTACCAAATCTTCCACTGGTACATGGACCACTGTTTGGACCAATGGACTTACCAGTCTTGATCGTTACAAGGGACGATGCTATGATATCGAACCCGTTCCTAGAGAGAAAAATCAATTTATTGCCTATGTAGCTTACCCTTTAGATATTTTTGAAGAAGGTTCTATTACTAACCTGTTCACTTCAAATGTAGGTAATGTATTTGGATTCAACCCCTTATGAGTTCTACGTCTGGAAGATCTACTAATTTCTCCTGCTTATTCAAAATTGATTAAAAATATGTTAAATAAAGTATTATTTTTTACTTTTAATCACTAAAAAATATGTTAAGTAATATTTTGAATCAATCCAATGATATTTCTATATAGACTCCGAAGCCACTTTTATATTGTATCATGTGAGCATATTTAATAATTAAAAATAAAATTTTGTTGATTGCTCAATAAAATTTTCATGATTTGTTTTATTACACATCATATTCAAACTATAGTAGTAACATTGGCTACAAACTATTGTATGATATGTAAAGATTCAAGGTGAAAGGGAAATAGTTGTACCTAAGGTTTAAATTTATCAATCACGTAAAGTTGATTTTTAATTTTTTGGTTGGATTGTTGGTGTTAAAATTTTCTTCCATATATGTGTACATCGACATGACTTCAAAAAAAATTAGAATGATTTTACACAAAAAATAAATAAATAAGATCATGAAGGCAAATCATCTCCATGTTGATGATATATCCCAAAGAATGATAATAAATAAATATATACATTTAGAACAATAGTAATCAAGACTAATAGTGCAATTAATCTGTAATAATTGTTCTTGGGAACTTTTAGTAGCAATGTATCATTTCAAATCCTTGATTGCAATCTCAAATGCCATAAAATGGTCTAAAATATTATATAGCTATTATCACAGTTCCAAATTAACCTACCAATACAATAAAGTATAGATCATGACACCAAGCATCATTATTGCATGAATCACAATTCACATAATATGCATTGACTACTCGATAGCATAATGATATTGACAAGTACTTTTTAATAAAACCCTTCTTTTGTCATTTTTATAGTGTATTTATTTATATTTTTATATAGTCAAGTATTTTATAAACTTTGATTATTTTTAGGACCTATTTTTAAACTACACTTTGTTGACGAGTTTAAATCCCTTAGACATGCTATGACAAAATCAATTTTAATCATTAGTTACAAGGATTGAACTTTAAGGTAGTTTGCTTCTCCACAAAGGTAAGTAATTACACACTTGGAATCCTATAAAGTACTCAATGGGACCAATAAATTCATGTACCTTGTTTTAAAATAAGAAAATTTACGCTGTGTGAATAGTTTTTGATTGGTATCAATTGAGTGCTTGTCAATAAAAGGTCAATAGTTCGAACCCTCTACCTCTAGAGACTTTATTAAGATGATCAAGGGCTATAATGACTACTAACCACACTTGCCCTTGTCTAGATTGTAACCACTTTTATAATTGAAAAAAAGTAAAGAAAAAGAAAGAGACAAGATAGCTTAAATATTTACACACATAAAATATTTCGAGTTAACTTTATTATTGAAAAATAAAAAATACTTTTGAAAGCAAACTATTATAATACCAATTTTTTAAAATTATTATTTAAAAAAAAATTATTCACGTGTAAGTTATAATAAAATGAACTCTATCCTTGTATATTTTAAAGAACAATTACAAGATAAAGAGATCCACTTAAGATACTAACATTGGGAGCATTTGTTTTTTTTAAAAAATGGGTAAAAAAATATTAATTAATAAGTAAAGAAAAGCATTACAAGAAAAACAGGGAGCAAAAACCCCCAGAAGAAAGCAGCAAAAATTGAAAAACTAGGCATACGCCCAACTAGACAATATTATGAACCTCCCTATCAGCGTCCAAAATTCTTTCCAAATCAGAAGACAACATCGGGAAAAGAGACCCCCAATCCTCAATGTTTCTACAATCCAAATGGTCAGACGCCCATTTAGCCAAAAAATCCGCTACCATGTTCCATTCTCACAGAATGTGAACAAAACGCTATCCATAAGCGAGCAAATCTGCAAAATCTGTTGCACAATCAGAGATAGTTGCCAATTGACGTCCACCACTTTCCTCTTAATGAGCAGGTTAATCAAGACTTGAGAGTTCGATTCTTAGATAATATTACGCCACCCTGACGCCTAGGCCTTCTCAAGGGCATAAAGAATGCCCTGGCCTTCCATCATGTTAATGGTTTGCAGCCCCTTAGGAACCACAAAAAAAAATCACCGTACCTTCAAAATCCATTACTATCCCTCTAGTACCTGTGGGTCCCAAATTACCTCTGGAGGAACCATCCGTATTGATCTTGAGAATCCCACTGGGGGGCGTTGCCACTGACCAGTCCTGAAAATCTGCTCCTTGACCTGCTTGCTCCTCCTGACACATGTTGACTTACCAATTAACTGTTGGAATCTGAGTCGCGCCACCACTTGAGCGTCCTGTTTGGTCAAAGGAAGACATATCGCGCTCTTTGCTTGGACAGTTTCCTGTATCATCCCCACCACTTTCTGCCATACTTGCTGCACCATGACCCTCACCCCCCAGAAAATTTGCCTATTTCTCTCAAGCCAAATCTGCCAGAACAGAAAAATGGGGCCGCCCAGCTATATGTCCTGCAGGAAGGGCGTCCTTGAGGGGGGTTCTCCCATTCCATTCCAAAAATTGACCACAGATTGAGCATGAAAACATGGGCGCTGCCAAACATCCCACCAATAATGCCAAAGTTGCAAGGCAAAGGAGCAACGCAAAAAAAGGTGTGTTGAATCCTCCTCGACCGCTCCGCACATAACACATATAGAAGGGCCTTGGAAACCTCTCTTTCGGATATTGTCCCAGGTCAAGCCCCTGTTCCAAGCCAACATCCAAGCAAAACAATTGCATTTAGGCCATGTGAATTTATTCCAGACCTGTCTCCACCAATGCACTTCCCCCTGCCCAATCTTTGAAGAAGTAAACCCTGATGTCCAGATGAAGCTATGTAAGCTCCATTGGGATTGGGAGACCAAGCTAGCTTATCCTCCTCCTAAAGAGGACTATAGCGACCCCTGGAAAGGATGTTCAACAGCTCCTCATTCTTTTCTTGCGTCCCATTACAGGCCAAATTTTGGGAGCTTTCCAGCGAGCTACCTCCACTTGTCCTTGTGTAATGTAAACTTTGAAGTCACTCACCCGAGACCAGCCAGCATCAAAAAATCTTTGACAAAGGTTCAACAAATTTAAAAATTGAGAAATGATGGGAGGATAACCATCCCAAAAGTCAGACCAAAAGAGAGCCTTGGATCCCTGTTTACAAATCCAGTATAAGCCGTTCTTGATGAGAGCAACCTGATTTTTGAGAGTACCCCATATTGCCGAACCTTTTCCAATAAGCGAATAGCAAGGAATGTCCCTCTGAATGGTTCCGGAGTAGTACTTCTGTGAGAGAATTCTGGCCCAAGCTTTGTCTTATTCGGTGCACCATTGCCAATAAAGTTTGGCCACCAAAGCAATACCATTTAAGTCCGTCTGCCTCAGACCGAGCCCCCCATATTGTTTGGGGCAGCAGATAATCTCCCATCTAATAAGAGGCTCCATTTAGTGGAGTTCAGACTACCAGCCCATAAGAATTATCTGATAACCAAATCAAACTCCTTAACGAATCCCATCGGGGCAACCTAGAGCATACACATGTAAATGGGTAAAGCCTGCACCACATATTGGATAAGTTGAACCCGACCCGCAAAGGATAACCCCCTGTGTGTCCAATGATCCACTTTCATCTGAAATTTCTCCAAAATTGTCTGCCAAGATTCTTTGGATGTACGGCCAACCAAGATAGGGATACACAGGTAAATCAAGGGGGGAGTCCCAATTTAAAAAAGCAGAGTCTTCATGATCCTCTGCTGAATAGGGCCTAGAGTATTGAAGAAGAAGATGGACGATTTATCTTCATTGACCTTTTGTTTCGAAGCCATTAGATAAACATCTAACACCCTGCATAAATTATCAGCTTCAGTCATTGTGGCCATGCCCATAAGGGCAGTGCCATCAACAAATTGCAGGTGTGATTGCGCCGGCATTTCCCCTCCCCATCGCCATCCTTGGATATGTCCTTCCTCTCTGTTCTTGTTGATCAATCTCTCCAAACCTTCAGCAAAGAGAAGAAAAAGGTACAAAGACAAAAGATCACCTTATCGCAGCCCTCTTGTAGCACTAAAAAGCTCCGTGTGTTCTCCATTGATAAGCACTGAGAAAGAAGCCGAAAAAATGCAGCACATGACCCATTGAGTCCATTCATCCACAAAGCCAAAAGCACTAAGAACCTTTCAGAGGAATGACCTTTTGACCCTATCAAAGGCTTTGGCCATGTCCAATTTAATGAACATCACCTTATCTTTTGAGCTGGCCATGGAGTGAATGGACTCAACAACAATAACAATACCGTCCAAGATTTGTCTGCCTTCCACAAAACCACTCTGCTCTTCTGAGATCACAGCACTCAGTGCTCTTTTTAACCTATTTGCAATGATTTTAGATATAATTTTGTAAACATTGCAAAGAGATATAGGGTGAAATTGTCTTAGCCTATCAGCGCATTTGCATTTGGGTATGAGAGCAAGATAGGCCGCATTTGTAGCCTTAAGCATTTGTTTATTCCGCTGAGATCTTAGACAACTAAAAGGTCAAGTTTGATGATATCCCAAAAATTTTGGTAGAATTTAGCTGGGAAGCCGTCAGGGTTAGTCGCTTTCTCTTTTTTCTTCTGATCGATGGTTTCCTCAAGCTCTCCAAGTGTGATTGGTTTCATTAAATTTTCATTCATTTCACGCGTCACCAACGATGAAATGCAAAAGAGAACCTGAGCTTCTTTTGGTGATTCTCTGTTAGCATCTTCCCTAAAGAGAGTAGAGAAGTACTACACTACCTCCTCTGAAATTGCCAAAAAAGAGTTAAGGCGCTCACCTATTTCATTGACCAAGGCTAAAATAAAATTCCCATGTCTCTTGGATTTGGATGAATTGAAGAAAAAAGATGTATTTATATCCCCCTCCTGGAGACATTCGACTCGAGCTTTCTGCTTCCAAAATTTTTTCTCCTATAGCTCACCTTCCTCCATGTCTTTCATAGCGTGTGTTTCTTTTTGCAGTAAGTCTTTAGTCAGTCCTTCTTCCCTTATTATTCTTGTGATACCATCAAGCTTAGTTTGTGCAGCAGCCTTAGCATGGAAAATGTTTTCAAAACTTTGGTGATTCCATCACTTGAGATTGTACTTCACATATTGCAGTGTTTTGGCAAAAATGTACATCGCCGCACCATGGGCAAGACTACCCCAACGCCACCAATTGGCAACACACTCATGTAGAGATTGATCCCGTAGCCACATGAGTTGAAATTTGACAAGAAAGCGCAGGTGATACTGTGAGACACTATTAAGCTTGATGGACCAATGGTCTGATCCTTTTCAGTCCAAAATTTTAGACCTCGTTGACCACATACCTCCAACCCAAAAAGCTAAGACCAAAAAATGATCAAGTCTCTCAGCAATGCAATGTTTTCCACTCCTGCGGTTGTTCCAAGTAAACTGTCTATTATTGGGTCTGACGTCAACTAAATTCAATATTTCAATGTAATTGTGCATTAGCAAAGAAGATGAGTCCAACCTTAACGTGCCACCACTCTTTTCAGTCAAATCAAAAATAACATTAAAATTTGTTGCCATAATCTAAGGGTGGAAGGGGGCCAGGGTACAGACAAAACTTATGTGGCCCCATAAGGAGTTTTTACCCCACCAATCATTGAGAGCATAGATATTGAAGAAGAGAATGACTTCCCCCGTCTCAAAGCTAAAAGAAATCATAGTCATGGAGTACTTAGAAGTCAGCCAGCCTATGAGGCCAATCATTCGTGGGTTCCACAGACAAGCTAGTCCCCCGGAGTATCCGATAGCGCCAATGCATTGATATTTTTCTTGCCACCACAACTTGGACGCAAGTCTGGACATGTCTTCTACTGAAAGCTTAATCTCCTGCAAGAAAAAGACATCCGGCTTATGACTTTTAATCAGGTTGTGAACATCATTTTGTCTGGGGCTGTTATTCAAACCCCTTACATTCCAAGATGTTATAATCATTTCAGAGGGTTCAAAAAGTGTGCATCCAGTCTTTACTGACCCCGACTCCACCAAAGTCTCTCATTAGCTTGATCTTTTCTTGGTCTTTTTTTTGCCATGCTTGCTAGATTTCTCTCCCCCTTGTTTCTTAAGGTCTTTTTGCAAAAGTCCGAGATGAAAAGATTTACTACTTCTCGCTGCCCTTGAGTCCCCAATTTTTTTGATAAAGGGCATATTTCAGTCTTCTTTAAGAGGAGCAACTGAGAAAATCATTTCTTTCGAAATTATCAGCTACTGGTCCATATTCATATGACAATCTCCAGCATCCTATGTTTCAATTAAAGCCCCTGAAGCATTGGTCTTCTGAGCTAGTCCCTCAATCTCCTGGTCCAAAATCACCAACCCGAGATTCACCTCTTGCTGATTAAAGTCGTCCAATATTTTCAATCTATTGAGCAAGTCATCTAATTGTCTTTCCTTGAAGGACCGTTTTTGGCTTCTATTTCTATATCGGCTTTTAACCGACATAAAACCATCAGTTTCAGGCATCTCATCTGGAATCAGACCCCTTTTTTTGTCAGTACCAAGAGTGCGAGTAAATTACGCTGGCTAAAGTGCAGTGAATTTCAAGGTGGGACACCATCGCTGCAAATGCCCATAAGCATGACATAAACAACAGCAAAAAATGAGAGTTTCATAATCCAGCTATTGTACCCATGAAAACGGGCCCACACTCATTTCAACATCCACTAATGGCTTACTAAGATCAATTTCAACACAAATGCGGACATAAATCATTACCTTTTTTCTCAAGAGTGACATTGAGGAACCTACTGGCCTTCCCAACAAGGATGCAAGCAATTGGAGCGTGTTTTCTACACAGCATTCCACCGAAAAGCGAGGCAGACGCACCTACATCGACACAAGGGTTGGTAGTTCCTCTGAAGGTATGAAACCGACATGCCAAGGCTTGATAAACAATCCCACTTGATTATGGAAGTAAAGACCTCTAGCAAAAACTCGTTGACAATCTGTTATACAAGAAAAAATGACCATGAAATAATTGGCCAACAATGTAATATCCATATCTCCTTCAGGGGCCCACGTCCTCTGAGCCCATGCTTCCAAGAATAACAGTGATGTCCTAAGCCCTAAAAACTTGCGATACAGGGAGTGATTGGAATAGTATTCTATGTCTTCAGCAATCATTTTCATTGGAATAACCAGCTTAGACCTCTCCTTGCATCTTTCCAAACAGCAGTTGACTTTGGGAATGCACATACTTGATTGCTCAAGCGCAACAAAAGAACCTAAACCTTGTAAGAGTGGAGCCTTCCCACTGTTGTGCGCTCTCTGAGATGCTTGTTGCAATCCAAGCGCTTCCTTGTAGCTGCGCCCTGCTTTCTGTCGTTGCGCCCTCTTGCTTGCCTTCATCCATCGCGCTTCGCCTAATTTTTGCCTCATTTTCATTGTAAGCATTTGTTAGTAGGAGGAATAAAAAACATAATTTTTCTTACAAAGTTTTAAAAACATATTTATACATCTTATAAAGCTACTTCCTACAAAGTTATTACAAATCAAAACAAACATATTACAAAGGTCCAAATTTATAATAAAATAAATTGCATATTAAAAAAGTGAACACACCTATAAATAAAAGAAATACGACAATTCAATTGTATGATGTATCATAAAATTATCATTCGTTAAATAATATTGTTAATTACTTTTCCCTAAACATTTAAGTCATGATGTCTACTATACAGTGTGATAATACATTAAAAATATTTATGTTTTCAGCCATTGATTAAAAAAATAATACTTCATAAGTACAATAGTATGAAAATCAACCCTTGGCTAGCCATTAATTGCAACATAAATTTTCTGAAAGTTATAGAGAGACCATCGTCTCGGTACTTTTACTCGAACCACAGACCATCAATCTTTTGCACCTCTATTAGGAACGACCTTTCCCTTCAAAAAGGCACATATAATGACGATCTAGATACAAAGAACTCATTTAAAACAATATATATTACAATCACTATTACATACAACTCTATAGACTATAAAACACATCTTCTATCTAATATGAAATGACACATGCATGTAAAATAAAAGGTACAATGGTTAGAAAATGTATACAATAATTTAATTTGTTATAATTTTTAAACTTCAAACGAACCTCGTTCATAAATCCACTACAACAATAATCTCTACTAGAATACATGTACATCATTATCTTACGAAACTCATTCATAGTCCACTACAAGAATACTCTCTACTAGAATACATGTACATCATTATTCTTCTCATTTTCTGATGATGGATGATTTATGAGTGAATTCCTTAACGAATGTTTTTTTTGTGGTTTGTGCACAAAGTCACCCTTCACATTAAGGGATGATGAATGAAAGGTAAGGAATCTTTTTTATTATATTATTTTTTCATTTGAATTATTAGAAGATTTTTTCTCACTTTTTTAATATTGAACATAAAAACATCTCAAATTTATTTAATACAAATAATAATAATTCAAATGTGAAAAAAAAAACACACACACTTTACAATAACTCTAATAAAATGAAATGCATAAAATAACAATGAATAAATTAAATTTAACATAAAAACATAAAAAAGATGAGTTACTCTTAACTAAAATATGAGTTATACTTCATTTTATTTTATTTTTTAATCCCTTTTAACAAAAAAACAGCACTTAATATACATTGTTGGCCATTTAATATAATAATATGAAACAAACATTCCCTGTTCATATTGCCTCCAAAAAGTTCAAACATTTTATCTTGATTGGAAATAAGTCTCGTGATACGACTTTTTAACATTGTTGCTAGGAGCAATTTTAGAGTTTCAAGAACAATTACTTAATGTGGAAAAAATTCCCTACAAATTTATGAGTAATTGTTTATTCCTTTTACACGTGACCACAATAACTATGCAAGCAAGCCACCTACATATTTGTGAGATGACCATGAACAAAAGCACATGCTTGGAATTGAATAATATGAACAAAATTATCTAACCATTTTGCAAAGAACCTCAAGGGTAACCTTATTGAATAACCTCCTAGCAAAAAACATGAACAGATTGTTTGAATGATTCAAGTAAATGTTAGGGAAATTCCATTTTCACGTCAGTCCTTGTCTGTTGATCGGAATTCCACAAATTACATTCAATGGCTTTAATACAAATAAGACCAAGTCTAGTGCTTCGACATATGCATCGGATACTTTTAGCTCTTTTTAATCCCCATTTAGATTAGCAGTGTCATTGACTGCCCCAAGTCAATTCAGCACCAATTGCCCCTAATAAAAAGCAAATGATTGTCAAAATGAATAGGAAATTGGAAAAAAATATATAAATACATATAAATATAAATGACACCTTGCAGAAGCAAAGTGAAAAGATACAAATATGCAAGACGACTTTTACAACTTTGATTTCCCCAACTGATATTTCTTGAATAGCTCCAATATTTGTCTTAGAATTTACATTCCATCTGTTTCCATCCATGATAATTTTCTAACTTAAGTTTGATAACCTCTTGTATAAACTAATATGGAAAAAGTGAAGTAAAGATAACATTGATAAGCTCATATGTAGTTCAAATATACTTACCAGCAATGACTCGATGATCGTAGTGAAGTGAAATGTAATCAACACGAATGAACCAATGTTAAATTATTCATCCACTACTCCAGGGAACTTGCTTTTCAGTGGTTCAAACAAATAGGAGTTAATTTAGGCAACTTATCTCATAAAATATACAAAACATCTTCAAGAAATATCTAGAGCCAAAAATTTGATTAATCAAAATTTACTCAACATAAAAAATTAGTGAATTTAACTCATGTTCATAGAACACCGATGAATTCAATTTTTATCAATATGTCTCAATCTAACTCGTACCAATCTAAAACATGCACAAAATAACAATCTATAAAAATCCTCCATGGGGAGGATTGATGATAGCATATAATTGTTTCATTCCATATGGGCATCCCAAATTGGATATTGTGAATTGAACATCGGAAGCAATTTCAAGCAAAATGGTGGATCTAGAAACTCTAACCTAGCATGTTATAACTGCCATTTGGATTGTAGATAGTGAGGTGCATGTTATATTGTTCTGCAACATTTTGTGGCTGCCATTTGTAGGCAGTGTTGACACTGTGGATTGCACCCTTCACAGAAACGTTGAGCTCTTGTCTTCCACGCGGCACAATGGAGACTCCCTTCTTGCTGTGGGTTTGACAAAAACTGAGGGGAGAATCTCTAGATAAGGGCTAGCTCCCTTTGATGCATCTTTGAGGTCCTGGATTTCCTACTGCTAAAAATGAGGGGGGGGGGGAGGGAGGGGGCGGCGGGGCAGGGGGGGCCGGGGGGCCGGGGCGGGGCGTGAAAAGGGAGAAGGATTACTGAAAACAAAACCTAAACTAAATGGTGATGCACCAAAAAATGGTTGATCTACTTAGCTTGAACATACACTTTCCACCAAGAACACGCTGATATACACTTCATTTGATACAAGAAATTCTTCTGCATCAGTGAGCTAGGGGTCCTCTAGAAATACAGGGAGGAAGAACTACCAGAGGTGTTCTCAAACACACTATGGCAGCGTGTTCACATGCGCCTATACTCTGCTGTGGACACTTCTCGCTGACCTGCAAAAGAACTCACAATACACTAGACATGCTGGAATCATTCTGTGAAAGCATAAAGGAAAATTACTTAACACAAGACAAAGCCATAGACATATGTAAAAGTGCAAGCTCATAAGGAGGTAAAAATGCTTCTTTTTTATTCAAGGTAAATTTCGGTAGAGCTCCGCCTTACAAGCTGAGAGATAGATCCTCTTCTCAAATGAGAATTTACAATATATAGAGAAAGAGAAAGCAATGGCGCCTTTTTCCAAAAGTGGCCCATGTTGCGTTCAATTCATTGGGAAGAGGAAGTCGTTGAAGGAAGCCATGCTGTGGCAATCCAAGTCTTGACTTTGGCATTTAAATTATATTAAACGCCATTGTGAAAGCATGGGTCGCGTCTTTCTATTTGAAAACAAGACCGCTTCTTAAATAAATTCACGCAGTTGTCTACGCATTAATGCTTAAATGGATCATTAATGCTTAAATGAAGAAAAATATGATGCGCCATTCACTGTTTGCGCTCCTTGATGACCATTTTGTAAGGACTGTTACAACCACTAGCATAACTCCTCTATCAACGCTTTCTTTTGCCACCTGCGCTGATCTAATTAGTGTCTGTGCTTAGATGGGTGCGTCTTTTGGAACATTCCAAATGTTGTGTGTGTGTGGCCATGTTTTGGATTCTCTATTTTGTTCCCTCTTTTCTTGCTATATTTTCTCTTTCTGGCAATTTGAGCTCTCGGGCTCCCTTCTCGTCTTTTGCTGGCTCCTCGGGCTCCTTTCTCAGTGGGTCTCTGAGTTTGTCCTCGGGGCTTTATGCCTCTTTGAATTCCGTCAGGCCTGCACCATTTGAAAACCAACGGCTATTCCATTGTCCTAAATTTCACATGCTCGGGCCCATCATTACCTTGGTCATTTCTTCGGCTTTCCAATTCCTTCAGACTCTTGCATTTGATCCTTCCCGAAGGGAAGGTATCCCTTCGGCCTTGGAAAAGGTCCCCCCTTTTGGTCGCTGAGAGCCCTCCGCAAGGGCACTTGCCCTTCGAGCTCCCTTGGTCATCTCAATTTCTTCGAACAAAATGTCCAAAGGAATTCCTTCAGACATTTTCCCTGAAGAAAAAAACCTACTTTCATGCCTTGGAGTCTCGGCCCTTTTCTTCTTGAATTCCTTTGAACATTGGACAAAATGTCCGAAGGAAATGTGCCTTTGGATTTTTCCTTTGGATGCCGTGGATTTCTTTCAAACAGAAAATCCGAATGAATCCTTTGCCCTTCGCTCTTTGATGAATCTGTTCACTGCCTTCCGCAAGAGCCCTTTGGGTCTTGAAATGCCCCTTTGAACCTTTCGATTGAACCTAAACCCTTTTTCGGAGTTCAATGGTTCAACAGTTCAACAATTCAACACTCTGTGTTTTGCAAGGAGTCGTGTTAATTCAATTCCCTTGTGAATTAAATGTATCGTTGAACCTACCGCTTGAACCTACAATGGTTCAATGGTTCAATATTTCAATATTTCTAAGTTCAAAGTTCAAAGTTCAAAGTTCAAAGTTTAAAGCTCCTAGAAAGATCATGTGACTACTGGTCGGTCTGTGTAGTTCATTTCATATTATTGAACCCCGATGTTGAACCACTTTTTCCAATATTTTGGAAATGTGCCTTCAAATTCTGGTCTCTTGTGAATTTTTTCAGACACTTTGTCCTCAGAGCTTTGTAAAAGCCTTGCATTCTTTGAACCAAATTCACGACTGATGGCTCAGAACAACAGGGGAAGGAGACCGATTTTTTGCCCTGTAGGACCAAAATGGTCAACAGGTAGCATGAATAATCTTCAACCATGGTCTAGCGTTTTGACTCTAAATAATGGTGTTTCAATAGTGGGTTCTTTTTGAATTGAATGTGCAAAAAGTTGTGGGAACCATGTGGAAGGCATGTTCTACTTAGAGCCACAAGGATTCTTGTATCAAACAGACAATTTTTTTGTTTACTACCATCATCGATCAAAAAATAATCCCATATGTCAATACTGCATTGTTATCATCACTGGAAAAGGTACATATGAAAAAGAACAAAAACATGCAGTCCCAAGTGATAGGGTAGTTATTCCAGAGTTGAGGCATATTTTTCAATGTTGCTAACTAATGTTGTGTAAGCGTGCCCTCTGACGCTAGATGATTTCGTTATAGATAGTTAAAATGAACTAAAGCTACCTACTGACCACCTAACAAGAAGATTTCGTTAATTCACAAGAACATATCAATACATTTTAAGGTTTGAAACCCCACAACAAAAAATGTTTAGGAATCAATCAACAACAACGATGGTAAATAATATTTATGAATGCAAAACCTGAAGAACTTCATTCACATACCTGTATATTTTTGGAAACACATTAAACATTTAGAGGTTGTTCAAGGCAAGTAATGTTTTAATTGTCTAAAGTTAATAAAGGGAAATAGTAGTGCTTCAAAGAACATATTAATACATTTAAGGTTTGAAACCACACAACAAAAAATGTTTAGGAATCAATCAACAACAATGATAAATAATATTTATGAATGCAAAACCTAAAGGACTTCATTTGCATTCCTGTAAATGTTCAGTAACACATTAAACATTTACAGGGTTTTCAAGGCAAGTAATGTTTTAATGGTCTAACGTTAATGTAGGGAAATAGTAATGCGTCAAAGAACATATCAGTACATTTAAGGTTTGAAACCACACAACAAAAAATATTTAGGAATCAATCAACAACAATGATGATAAATAATATTTATGAATGCAAAACCTAAAGGACTTCATTCACATTCCTGAAACATTTACAAGTTCAAAGCAAGTCATGTTTTAATTGTCTAACGTTAATGTAGCGAAATAGTAGTGTGTCAAAGATATAAAGCACACAACATGATGAATTCATAAACATCTTGGTTTGATAAAAGAATAATTACATTTGTATTTATGTGAACAAAAACTTTAATTTTGATACAAAGCCAATACGTGTTACGAGTACGTGAATGAAAACCTTTAGAGTTACATCCACACACTAGTAAATGTTACGTCTTCCAACCCATGTTATGCATGCAAATAGAAATACGACACAGATATAAAGCACACAATGACACAAATTCAAAAAACCTCCAGGGTTTCTTTTAAATAACATGCAAATTTGGAGTCAGATGTGAATGAAAACATGTCGAGACTGTGGGTTGAGTTGTGGGTAACATTTCATCCCTCCAACATTGAACATAGGTTGAATATGGCGTGCATGGCGGAAATAACATGTCACATTAATGAAAAATTGGTTGTTGCATAGCAAGAACACTACCATCTTCTAACATGTCACTTCCTTGCAAATTAATGACACAAGCCTCTTCCAACACGGGCATCAAATTCAAAAAACAAGTTGTTGATAGAGAAACAATAACATTTACTGGTATGTGAATGAATACCTTGACAACCACCATAAACATATAAGTAAAGTTGAGTTAGATGTGAAGGCATTACTCAATAGTGGCATGAAAATAAAAAGAATACAATTGTGGGTTCATTTACAGGCAACACACCTCTATGTAACATTTCATAACTCCATTAAGATGCATAACTACTTTGTATCCTCTAGCCAATACTCTCTCCATGGAGGATGTACCTTTAGTTCTCTATCCACCTTTAAATGATGGAAAACACAACTCTCTTTCTTGCCCTCTACCCACTTTACTCACAGTGGAGGACATCCCATGGTAACACCTTCTTCCCTACACTATTTGCTAGAAGATGTCTTTGCACTTTCTGAACACACTTGCAGGGGACACCTACTTTTATAACAAATGATGCAATCAGGGATAGGGGTCCAATAAAGGAGAGCCTTGAGGTTACTGTTGACGCAGTGGATTGCACCCTTCAAAAGAAAACTCAGCTCCTTTCTTCCACGCGGCACAATGGAGACACTCCTCTTGCTATGGGTAGTAAAACTGAGGAGTGAATCTCTAGATCAGGGGCTAGTTCCCCTTGATGCACTTTAAAGTCCTGAATTCCTACTGCTAATAATGGGGGGGTGAAAAGAGAGAGGGATGCTATGAAAACAGAACCTAACTAAAGTGGTGATGCACCAAAATTAATTGATCTACTCATTTTGATCTACACTTTGTATCAAAAAGAGTGAACAGACACTTCATTTGAATAAGAAACTAGACTGCATCAATGTTACAACAAAGGGTTTGATGGAAGTATAATGAAGAACCTACCATAAGTGCTCTAGAGGCACACTGTTGGATGGTTACTCACCTACACGTATACTTCAACCTGGACGCTTCTTGTCAACTTGCAGAAGATCTTGGATACACTAGATACACTGGCATCGACCTATGAAAGCATTAAAATAAATGACTAAACATAAGGTAATACACAGACATGCAAAAGTGTAAAAAATAGATGAAGGTAAAACACTTCTTTTGATTAAAGGCAAATTTGTCAAGGCTTCGCCATACAAAATTGAGAGATATCTTCTTCAAAGATGAGAGGTTACAATATATATAGAAATTGGAGAAAGACCTTTGACCCTATCAAGAGCAAATGGCCCATACTACATTAAACACCTCGGCAAGAAGAATTTGCCCACGCTGTTGTCATCTTCCCATAAATGCGTCTGTAAAAGCCATGTTGTAGGTGTCCCAAATATTGACTTTGTTGCCCAAGCTGCATTAAACACTTTTGCTAAAGCATGGGTCGCTTTGCTTCTTGAACAACAAGGCTGCCTCTCACCACGTTCTGGGCCATGCCTTTTCCTTGAATGCTCCCGTAACTCCCCTTAATGGCTATTCATTAATTCAAACACAAGGAAAATCGGGCTGCCTTCTTGAAAGCTCGTGCAACCCTCTTAATGGCTATTCATGGATGCTATTCCATCTGCAAGCATTTACTTCACCTGCCGACGCCTCTTGTGCCACCTGGACTAGTCTGGTTCATTCCTGTGCTTGATTCGCTGTCCCCTGGAACGTTTCGAATGTTTGTCTTATATGTGTGTGGCTATGTTCTGAGCCATGCTCTCTCTCTCTTCTTTTTTCTTGTTATTTCTTGTCCTTTCTTGATAGTTCACGGTCCTGGGTCTATATTTTCTCCCTCGAGCTCCTTTCTTGGTGGGTCGCTGAATCTTGCTTTAGGCTTCTTGGCCTTTTAAATTTCTTCGGGTGAAATCCCCGAAGGATTCCCCTTCATTATGCTCGCCACTTTGACACCCACCTTTGATGACACTTAGGGCCCGCGCTTTTGAATTCTTTTGGACATTTTGTCCGAAAGAATTGTTCTTTGGCCTTTCTACGACGGCTCACCCATCTTAAATTTGACGTTCATGGGCCTGTCATCAAACATTTGAAACCCAACGGCTATTTCGCTACCATGAATTTGATGTCCGTGGTTGAAAATCAACGTCTATCTTATCATTATAAAATTGACATCTATGGGCCCCTCATCCCTCTTTAGCAATTCCTTCGGCCTTTTGCAAATGGACTTTTTCGAAGGGAAAGTGACCCTTCGAAAAAATGGGAAGGTACTCTTTTGATGACCAAGTGTCCTCTGGAAGGGTACCTACCTTTCGAACCCCTTGGTTTCCGCATTCTTTCAAATTTCCTTGCTTGATGAATTTCTTCGGACAAAATGTCCGAAGGAATTCATTATTCAGGGTTCATGGATTTTCCTCAGACATTTTGTCGAAAAAAATTCATTTCTTGGCTTGTCACTTTTTCCAAAGGAAATTTTTTTTATGGCTTTCCGGCCTAGCCTTTTGCAAACGAACATTGTGCCCTTCGCAAGGGTACTTTGGGTCCAAGGTTGCCCTTCGGAGCTCTTTGAAAAGTCTCATTTGTCACTTTCTTGCCCTCCAAAAGGGTATACTTTGGGCTTTGCATCGTCTTTTGGATGAATTCGCAAAGGTTTTGTTTGGCACCCGAGTGCCCTCCTCAAAGGTAGCTACCCTTCGAAGCTTTTGCAAAAGACCTATGCCCCTTTGAAACTGGCCCATTTTGCCGATAAAAGGCTCGCCCAAAGTAATTTGTTTGCCCTGCTAAACATCTAGCATCAAAATGAGTTCCAAATCAACCCAAGTACTTGCAAGACTCAACACACTTGGTTTTCTGAAGGAGGAAACACTTGGTCTTTCATGGAAACGGGCCTATTACAAAGAAAACCCATAAAATTGCAGTGGGATGAACTTGTCAGAAATTGGTTAACAGGGCTTGCAAAGGAAGGGAAAAGAGGGGGTGCTCAATTTTGGCTTGCAAGACCAAAATTGGTCAATAGTTACAACCTGTACTCAAGTCACTTTAGTTGCAAAACTAATTCAATTGAGATCATAGACATCATAGAACATAATAAAAACTCAATATTCATCGCGGGCTTACAAGAAACTTAAAAAAGGAAGATGCCTCAAATATCTCCACAAATAATTAGCTTCATTTGTTAATCCTAACTTCACAGTAACTCAAAGAGTTATTGCTTACAATTTGGTTTCTAACCCTTTACAATCTACTCTTAGAAATAAAGGAAAGAATGAAATAAATTACTCCTCATAAGTCATCTTAAGTGTTGTCCTCATCACAAGATATACAACCTTGTTTTTCTTATACTCATCATAAGATACACAACCTTGTTGTTTCTCTTATAATGATCTCTTCTTATGAGCATGAAACTAGTCTTCTACAACCTCTTTGCTTTTTGTTCTCTCTCTCATTCTCCCAATGGTAGTGGAACCATCAACAATCTATTTTAATTTAAACCTCCCTGCTTGACCTACTCGGTTGACTACTAGTATCCCAACTTAGAATGGAAGGATGGAAATCATTCCAACTTGTGTTAGGTGAACATATCCCCATATCCATATAGATAGAGGCCATATAAAGTTTAATTTGCTCCCCATATATATAGAGAGAGGGAGGGGAGCAAAGGGGGGGGGGCATCCCACCTCCAATCGTCCCAACTTGTGTTAGGTGGTCATATCCTGTATATATAGAGGGGGAGGACATATAGAGCTTAATTGGCTCCCCATATAAAGAGTTGGGGGGAGCACCACCTATATCACCAATCCCAATATATGAGGGTGGGGCATCCCACCCTTATTTCACCAACTCACAAGAACACAACTACTCTACTTTGTAGATTTCACCACCACCTCTATATAGAGAAGAATCACCCCACCTAGGAGGAGGCGGCCAGAGTATTCTATATAGAATACTCTAACTTATGATGCTAAGATATATCTATATCTAGGGAGGGAGAGAGAAAAGGTTTGATCTGCTAGAATGGTAAAGTGGACCATGACGACTAGAATCACAATTGATTGAACCGACTACAAACTGAACCACCCTGCCTAGTTGGCATTGAATTGAATTGAAAATTGGCATTGATGCGATTGACTGAACACCTACTACTACCGTTGATACCACCAAATGGGACATAATTGACTATAGAATAGATGGATAGTCTATTATTTATATCTATATGTATGCATGATATGACTATATTCATTTATTGAAACGATCGATGGATGAAGTGACACCGAAATGGCACGAGGATGTTACCAACCTCATTGCATCAACAATGGCCATCCTGCTTAAGGTCAAATATATATCATGTCACCGTTGTATGAGCACTTTGCAAGCAAAAATCTGATTTAGATGTGAATTGGCCATAAATGGGTATACATTGTTGACTTTCTTGGATTCATTGTGAGGTACATCATCAATTGTATCCCTGTCAATGGTCGTGATTGTTTCCTTTTTCAAATTGAATTCACTAGCAACTCACGTTTCTATTCCACCTACACCCATTAACTATAGCACAGTAAGGCCGGAGGCATATGTTCGCTTAGCAAGTGAGATTGATATCAATGTTGCCGAAGGATGCAAGGATGGGCATTTATGATTGCACACCGTGAAAATGGAAAATTTTGGTAACTTGCATCTTACATCAAGAGAGAATCAAATTTATGGTATGTATCTATTGTGGTGGTTTTCATTTCTCCACCTATATTTTCTCTAAAATTCATTCTTTAATATGCTTTTGCTGTATACCCTTGATAACAATTACCCTTAATCTGCTTGATAACTAGGATCCATCATAATTAGCGACCTCTTATTTGTTAACATTTGATCATTAATAGATTACCCACTCTATTAGTTTCCAATGACTATAGATTACTTGTTTTTCTCATTTACTCATACAATGGGCAATTTTGATTTCATTTAAGTCTTTTCACGTTCTTTAATCCGAGGTCCAATTCACTACCCTTCAAATATATGATTTAGGTCTGCTCTCCTTAAACTTGTCTCAAAAGTCTTAATTTCCTTGAATATTAATACATGGAAATAAAGAGATTTAGGATCTGTTATATTCCTTCATAAGTCATCCACATACTTTACTCATTCCCTTCATAATCTCTAATACACGTGGATCATCCAATTAGAGGTTTAGACCCATTAATCCATCATACAAGTTTACATATCAATAGAAAGATCAACTATGAATACAAGTTTACATATCAATAGAAAGATCAACTATGAAGATATACCTCTCTTTAACTCTTCCTTTATAGAACTCTTAATACTTGCATAGATGCTTCTTACATCACAAAAAAAAACTCTCAAATATCTCACCAATAGTCCCAACTTAAAAACTTAGAAGTCTGCCTGTATGCTTATTCAAAAACTTACCAATTACTTAATGAAGATTTCAACTGAATTTTACTCAAATATTTCACACTTAGGAGAATTTATATATCCTAATTCATCACATTCATGACAGTTTTCAATCATCTAGACTTGCATTCATTTGAAATGCACAAAATGTTACCTTGCTGTATTTGAAAACTGTGTTTTCCTCCTTACAACTGACTGTATTTTCGCCATAATTCACTCAATACTTACCCAATTGACTCAAAATTAGATTCATTGGATTCCTAACTTAAAGGGGCCTCGGCTGTTAAATTTGTAGAAATTTCATCAATTCATTTAAAAGATATATAGCTGTTTTTCTAGCTGTGCCCTAGTTCAGTCCTGTCACAGCCTGAGAGCATTAATATTGTATTTTTTAAACTTATTACAATGTTCCAAAGTCTCTAAAGACTTGAATAAGGTCTGCCCGATTAGTATGCATCCTTTAAACTCCTAAACTTCTCCTCAATCTTCTATAAACACTTCAATCATGGTCATTTTCTTCATTCACAACCCTGTGTTCTTTATTCTCAGGATAAGAGGATATGAAATGAAACCTTCAATTTTATAAAGGGTTTCAAAAACTCAAATATACTTAATAAGGTTTGTCTTGACTGGTTCTAACCTCCTTATGTTTCTCAAGTCTTCTTCTTAGCCTTGAATAGGCTTAAATCATAACAATTCTTCCTGCCATACCCTAATACAGTCTTAATGACTCATTTTAAGAACTATTGCGTGAATCAAACATATCATATAACCATTACTCACCTGATATAGACTGATTTCATCCCCTTAAATCCTTATGATTTATAAACAACTGATAAAACTTCCAACACATCCTTTAGATTCCATGTATTAGGAAACACGTGATAAATTTTGATTGCATATTAACTGTGTCATTCATGCTCATAAAACACGGACTTAGAAGTGTATAAATGGACCTAACTCACCGTTTCATACACTGATCAATCAATGATTATGCTTGAAATAGGTGTAAAGTCATCATAGCTTATCATGGCAATAGTTCCTTAGCTCTCATACACTTGAAATCGATTCAATTCTCTTCTCTATTACAATCTTGATATAACTCAAATGCCTCCAACTCTTCACACAGTCATGCCACAAAGCTTAAGACACACAATAATATCATGATCATATAAAGTATATTTGACGTAAACTAGGAATGAACAATAATTCCTTTGCATCAAGATAAATCCTTCCTTTTATTAATTCCTCACATTAGAGATTGTACCTTCATACAAATCTAAGCTTACAGACTTCTAGAGACCATCACTTCTCCAACAACATAGTCTAGAGGTCGAAAAACCATCAAAATATCCAGAACATGTCTCCTTTATTTATAAAATCTCCAATATTTCATTTACAATCCCACAAACTCCTATTTACATACATATTCCTCGGCCTAAAAGGCCTTATTCATTCTTTTTTCTCCTATTCACTCGTACGCCTCTTAAGACTATGCTTTGACCTTATTTATATTGGTTTGTTTACTTTCTTTGAATCCTATTTTAGTGGTACATGGCTTATCAATAGGTACAAGTTTAGTTTTGATCTTAGGATAAGAGCATGATTCATTCAACAACCTTTTAAACGTACTATCCTTGCCTGTAGGTTTAGCTTCTAGATAAATAAATAGGATCATTTACATAATTACCTTTCACGATCATGATATAACGGTTTATATCGTTTACAAATGATCACAACCCTTTACAACTAAACCCTCCTAGACTCATCAATCCCGAATTTAGATGTATTTACATTGGTACATTAAATGATCTTTTGATATCTGGAACATTCGGTGTATCTTTGCTGAAGTTTTTCAGTCATTATTTCATGCATTGCCAGCACATTTATGAATGACATGAGATTTTACATGATTTATTTGTTGACCAGAAGCAATCTGAAATTTGTTAAGGATGTGGTTCAGCGTTTTTATTTATCAGACAATGAGAGTGAAGAAGATAATTTTCTGTAAAATGGAAATTTGTATATCTGTTTTCCCTTTATGACACTTCATGACCATGGATTTTGCTTGAGAGTCTAGCATCCTCAAGCTGTCTGGAAAGAGATTCATGTTAATTGTGAATAAGGGCTGAGTGGATTCCTCTGTTTAATTCCCCTAAAAGATAGGAAAGATTGGCCGAATTGCCCCCAAGTTAATGCTGAAAACAGAACAGTTTTGATACAAATGTTTATCTATTCAATCACCTATGTCTGGAGCCAAAAGCACTAAGCGTGGACTTTAAAAGAGTCCAGTTGCATGTTGAAGCCTTTGAGATATCTAACTTGATTAAGACTCTTGGTTTTTTGTGTATTCAAGGACTATTATTTTGGAATAAGGGCCAGATTTATAGCATTGAGATTTATGAGTATGCTCTTGTTTTGACGTGATTCCTATATTAATGCTAGCAGATTTGACTTTTTGATGTCCCAAAAGATTTAACAGAAACAATTCTGGTAACCATCTAGGCCTAGAGGCTTGCCAGGATGAAAGGAGAAAACCGTAGCTTTTAACTCCTTTTCAATAATAGGCCTTAGTAGAGTGTTGTTGTCCTCAGCAGATATGAAGGGAGGATTGTTTTGTAGGAGGGCACTTTGGCTTGAGGTTTCTAAGCGAATGTGTTGGAAGTGATGTGAAGCATGGTGCGCGATCTCTGTTAAATGAGAGATGAAGGAACATCTTTTTTAAGCTATTGAATCATATTGAGAAGTTTTCTGTTTTGTGCAAATATTTGAAATAGGTGGGTTTGAGTTGGTGAACCCTTTGTCAGAGAAGTTTTTTGCAGCTCATCTTTGAACACTGTCATTCTAATTAGTCTGGGTTAGCATTTGAGCCTTGAAGCTTACTAGCTCGAAATTGAGTTTTTCATATGGTTATCCTAAATCAACAGTTATTGCAGAACCCTGCAACTGGTATGCAAAATACAAAATCCACATTGAATCAATTTGCAGCTTTTGTACAATTAGACATGAACTTCTTGAACACTTTCAAAATATGCTAACAGATGTTGAGGGAACCCTTAAAGGTCCTCTGGGAATCCCAAATGTTCTGACATAATGGTTTAACTTATAATTTTTTATTGCACTTTTTATTTCCCTCCAATAAATGTGAAACTCGTTAGAATAGTTTAACTACTTCAACTGAGCCCTAAGAATTTGAGTGTAAGTAATCAAAACCTTGTCCTTCATAATCATGACTAACCAGTACTATCTTATTTCATTTTCGCAACATCTAATAAAATATTATATGGCATTGGTTTCTGAGATTTTCAAAATGTATGGTTAGATCTATTCTCTGAGATTTTGATCTTTCAGATTCCTTTCTTTTGATTTCATTGTAGGAAAATGCACCTATAAAATCAAACTAATTTAATGCCTCAATCTATAGGCTCACTTGAAGAATTTTTGTGACATGTATATGCTGTTATAAATTTTTGTGTTAATTTTAGTAATTTGTTTAAGCACTTTACAGCTGTTTTTTGTGCATTCTTACAGTACGGTTTGCTAAATCCATTTAATTATTTACATTTTTGATTTTCCATTGCAAATAAACAATATTAACAATGGCTGCACTTTCTGCTAATAGCAGTGAAGCAGTCCTTTCTCAGACAATCTCAAGGCTGCCTCCAATGCCCTCCCCATTACGTTATTCTAAGTTTTTGCAGGTACAAGCTCATCCTATGACATGATTGTTTGTTCACTCCACTTTATGACCTATAATGTTTCCCATCCTTACTTTCAATTATAGCCATGTATTGAGAAATTGAATGGAAGTTATAATGTGATTTATTTATGAGTAACAAATATTTATGTTTTAGGTGTAGAACTATTAGTTTAATTTTTACAGATTCATCCATCTATATATTTGCCTACAACCATCCATATTCTCATCTCTCTCTACCTCTTACCCAATTTACATGGATGCATACGCATATACATTGACGAGTGAGCTGTCTATTTAGCCCAAATATTTCTTCAAAATGCTTGTGCCTTGCAAATTTTGGAGACTATTTTTGGACAGTAAATAAACATATATACATCCTACAATATCAACCATATACATGTCAAGCTAAAGCTATATTTTATGTAATGTTTTACTAGAATATATTCTCATTAACTTTTAGTGATGTTGAACTGTTAGATATCATGTTTTATTTATCTATACATTGTGTAATAATTTTGTTGTCAAATTATTTGCTAATCTTTCAACATAATATTTAATTGGAACTTACATGGTGGAAAATGCAGTGTGTTATCAGCTAAAGGTTGCTATTCGTGACTTGTAGAACTTGTAAATCTAGTAACGTAAATCAAACCCTTGATGACTTTATTCATATTTAAAATGATTTATTGTCATATGTGATATGGTTGGGAGGCGTGATTTTATCCAAATTCTTTGAATCAGATCTTTAGCACTGGGATACATTTGAGAACTTTTAGAACATGTTCTAGATTGTGCTCGCCACTCAAGTCTCTTTATAGCGCCCATTCTATATGTTTCACCCATAGAAATAAATTACCAAATGCAAAGTATGATGAGATGAAACTAAATTTGTGTTAGGCAAAATGTCAGCATGGATTCAAAGAAATAAAAGTCAAAACAGGTTTTGGATGCGAAGGAAGTTTTAACTATAATAGCTTAAGTTTGTATTTCGAATTTGGGAAAACTAGGAACTAGACAACCTTCGTCCTACTATTATATAATATATTGTTATATTTTAGTACATTATAAGTCAATTATTGACTATTATCTTATATCATGTAACAGGCAAAACTGTGAGTATTGGTAACAAGGGGAGTTGGGTTTATTGGATCTCATTTGGCAGATCGGTTGATGGAAGCCAGTGACAAAGAGGTAATTATATTTCATTCTAATATATCTAAATGAAATAAGTATTAGGGGTACTTTTAATGAAGCAAACTCGTGAATACTTTTCCACATTGAATTCTTAAATTGACAGTTAACTTTTATATACAAAGCTGACAAATTATCAAGAAATCAGATTGTTTTATACAAATTGAGGCAATAATTTTAAAAAATTCAAATATTTCCAAATTGTGAATAGTTTTTGGGAGGAAAATAGCCCATTGGAAACTATTAGCCATTAAAAGGATCCCTAATGGTTTATTACTAAGGAAGAGTATGGGGCTTTAGCTCGTTCACAATTTCATAGAGAATTTGACTTTAGATGCACCCACTCCTTAGGATGCTGCCTGATGAGATTAATTTAGTGTCTATGTTGACCTTTTCTGTTAATTTGTGTCCATGTATAAGTAAAAAGGGAACTAACTAATTAAATCTTGAGTATACTCTTTTTGTATCTTTGCAAAGAAGGGAGTTCATCACAGTTTTAATCCTGTACACCGAGACTTTCTTATTTGATTTGTAATGTGTGCAATGTATTGTTTTGCATATACAATAAAAAAATTATACTATATTATTGAGTACAACCTTATTTTTTAAGTGTCTTGTGATCATATGTCACATGCATTTTTGGAATATGTCAAAGAGTTTGATCATGATGTACATGGCATCTATCTTAGGCAATTAATGTACATTGGATTAGGCAACTAAAGGAATCAGAGACACAAATAGCCTTTTTATGACCCCTCCTATGTGTGCACACGTGTATTTATATTTATACATACATACATATAAATACTATATGTATCTGTACATATGCATACTACAGACATACACCTAAACACTATATGTAATTCATTGGATGTATATTGAATTCTTTGCCAGCTTTAACTTGGTAACCTGTTTCTGTATGATATTAGAATGTAGGGCTTAATTTTCTTAAATATGGTTTGATCTTGCTTTTATCCATTTAAGGGAAGATTACATGGCATTAACAGAAATCTGTTGTTTTCTTTTGAGCCTAACTGCACTTCTTCCTTGATAGCACAAATTGAGGTATCTACTAAATTATGAGTTTTTTCCTGTCCATCCTAAGGGTGAGCTCCATTTTTCCATAGATGTCTGAGCTGGTAGCCATCATCTCTAAACCAAAATCTTACTAGAGTCTAACAATAATGTTTTCAGGCAAATATGATTTTAATTTTGTCCTTATATTCTTCGAGCATTGCAAATATAAATTAATGTTTGTAAAGGAGAAGTCTTTTCCATATATTAAGTATTCTAATTTCTAGGTCTCATTATTTTCCATAGATTGTAAAGTGAGTGCTAATGTCTTTTTTGGTGGTCAAGGAATTGTAGAGGATAACTTCTTTACTAGATCAAAGGATAATATCAGGTGGTGGATTGGGCATCCAAATTTTGAGCTAATTAGGCATGGTAGGGTCTCATGTCATTGGTCTGAACATTCAAATTGGAGGCACTGTTGTAATACCTACCAATATTTATTTTAGTACTTAGTCTAACAAGTGCTTGAAAATCCTTAAATGAGTCAACTATACGATATCTGAAGTTGTCTTTCTATTCCTGATTTTTCCAACCCACTGTAACGCTGAGACTGTGTTTGAATATTTGCAAATTTCAGCATTCAAGATCTTATTTTTTATGAGATGTTAAAGTCTGTTTCCTATGCAAAGATTTCAAAGGCAAAATAACGTTTTTGGTTATTGTTGACACTGTGGATTGCACCCTTGAGAGAAGGCTGAGCTTCTCTCTTCCACGAGGCACAATGGAAACACCTCTCTTGCCTGTGGGTCTAGCAAAACTGAGGGGAGAGTCTCTAGATAAGGGCTACCTCCCTCTGATGCACCTCTGAGTTATTCCAGTAATATATATATATATATATATATATATATATATATATATATATAATGGGGGGGTTGGAAAAAGAGAAGGATTACTAAAACAGAACCTACACTAAGAAGGTGATGCACCAAAAGTTTGATCTACTCATTACTCACACTTCAAAACATAAGAGTACATACATACATTTTATCTACTGGGAAGACCAGACCGTAAGAAACTTATTAGAAAGGTTAAATGAAGACGCAGAAGATGAACTTACCACAGGTGTTGTAGGAAAACACACTGTCTGGCAACCTTCTCCTATCTCTGCACTCTAGATACAACTCTTTTTGCCACCTGCAGGGATGGCGCTTTGTCTATACCAGGTGTGCTGATATCAAACCTGTGACAGCATCATGGAACAATGACTGGACACAAGGTTAATACTTAGGCACACTCATAGATATATCCAACTAGATAGAGGTAAAACACTTTTATTGATTCAAGGTGAAATTTGGCAGCGCTGCGCCATACAAAAATGAGAGATCCTCTTCTCAAATGAAAAGTTACAAATATATAGCCTTTTGGAAAACACTTTGGCGCTTTCTAAAAAATAAATGACCCATGCTGCGTTGAGAGCATTGGGAAGAGGAAGTTGCTTGAAAGACAATGCTGTGTCGGCTCCAGTTTTGACTTTAGGCGTTTAAAATATATTAGACGCCATATGTGAAATCATGAGCCGCGTCGTTTGTCTGCAAACAAGACCACTCCTTCAAGACATTCACGCACTTTGTCTGCTCATCAAAGCAAAGTGAAAAAAATTAGGTCGCGTTGTTCACTGTTTGTGCTCCTTGATGACCACTTGGCACAGACTGTGTCAACCGCTGGAATAACTCCTTGTGCTGACACCTTTTGCCACTTGGACTGTTTTGTCTGTTTCTGCACTTGGCTCTTTTGGGCTCCTTTCTTGGCGAATCACTGAGTTCACTCTTGACTTTTGTCCTTTCCTAGCTTTGTCTTTCCCTGGTTTTGTCTTTTGTCATCTCTTGGCTCTTTTTGGCAATCTGAGCCCTCGGGGCTATCTTCTATCAATCTTTGGCTCTTTGGGCTCCCTTCTCGACGGTCTCTTCCTTTGGGCCTTAAGGCCTTTGAATTCCTTCGGGTTTGCGCTCAAGCATTTAAAGATCAACAGCTATTTCATTGCCGTAAAGTTGACGTTCGCGCGCCCGTCGCCATTTGAAAGCCAACGGCTATTTTATTGTCCTGAATTTCAAGTCTTCGGGCCCGTCACCCCTTGGCCAATTCCTTCAGCTTTCTTTCCCTCGGCCTTTCTTTCTTTGCCCAGGCCTTTGTCTTTTAACCTTCCCGAAGGGAAGGTTTCCCTTCGGGGCTTGGAGAAAGATCCTTTTCACCGTTGCCGAGAGCCCCCTACAAGCACACCTACCCTTCAAGGTACTTCGGGCGACCTTGGTCTTCAAATCCTTAGGAGTACTTCGGGCAGCCTTGGTCTTCAAATCCTTCAGACAAAATGTCCGAAGGAAATCTTTCCTTTATGTCTTTCCCGCTTGCTACTTTCTGTCGGGCTTTTCCATCGGGTGAGTTCCTTCGGACAAAATGTCTGAAGGAATTCCTTCGGACTTTTTGTCCGAAAGAATTTTCTTTGTTCACTTTGCCGCGGGAACTTTTTCGAAAGAATTCCTTGTTTGTTCTTTACCTTGTGAATCTCTTCGGACATTTTGTCCGAAGAAATTCAACCTTTGTCTTATCTTTTGCCTTAGCATTTCCAAAGGAAAACTCATCCTTTTGATTCCTCTGCAAGGGTTCCCTGCCCTCCGCAAGGGCACTTTTGGGTCTAGAACTGCCCTTCGCAGCCTGCTGGAATAGTCCAGTTTGTGCTTGACTGCCCTTTGCAAGGGCACTTGTCCTTCGGGCTTTGGAAGACCCATTTTGAACCTTCCGACTTGAACCAATTGCATGAACCAACTACTTTGAACCAAACTGACTGAACCACTCGACTGAACCAACCGTTTGAACCAACAATGGTTCAAAGTTCAAGTTCAAAGTTCTTGGAAAGATCGTGCTGTTGAACCTTGACGTCGAACCACTGAACTAGTTCCTCCTTTTGCCGAAAGACTTGTGCAAACCAAATTTGAACTGGCTCAGAACAACAGGGGAAAGAGACTAATTTGGGCCTGTAGGAGCCAAAATGGTCAATGCTGACCATTTTTGGTCCAACAGGTCAAAATCGGTCCCCTTCCTTCCCCGCTGTCCTGAGCCAATTTCTTTTTTTTATTTTGCACAAGTCTGGAATTTTATACGGACTCTGCAGATATGTTTTCTATGGACTCTGCAGAGAATAAATGGATTCCCAACACTTAGGTTCAAAATGGACAAGTGCTTGTTTCAAGAGTCTGGTTCAGTCGGTTTGGTTCAAGTGCCTGGTTCATCGTTTTGCTTCAACAGCTTGTTTCAATGGCTTGGTTCAATGCCTTCGTTCAACGTTCAGTTCAACGGGTTGTTTCAAAGGGACGTTTCAATCAAAAAGTTCAAGAGAGTCTCCCGAAGGACAAGTGACCTTGCGGAGGGCATTTGGTCGGCAACAGTACCGAAGCAGCTTTCCCGAAGGGCACTTTTGGAAGGTAGTCAAAGGAAAAGACAAAGGCATGATTTCTTCGGACTTTTGTCCGAAGGAATTCCTTCAGACAAAAATTCCGAAGAAATTCGGACGGGCAGCGAACAAAAAAAATTGCGTAAAAAGACTAAGGCTAAGGCGAGAATAATTTCTTTGGATTTTTTGTCCGAAGAAATTCAGAAGACAAGTCCGAGAGAAATGCCGAAGGGTAAAGGAAAAAAGTGTTCGAGACAATTCTTGCGGACTTTTGTCTGTGGGAAAAAAGTCCGCGGGAAAAAGTCCGTGGAAGAAAACCCGAGGAAAAGCTCCGACAAAAGACTAAGGCTAAGGCGAGAATAATTTCTTCGGACTTTTTGTCCGAAGGAATTCCTTCGGACAAAAAGTCCAAAGAAATTCAGAAGACAAGTCCGAGAGAAATGCCGAAGGGTAAAGGAAAGTGTTCGAGACAATTCTTGCGGACTTTTGTCCGTGGGAAAAAAGTCAGCGGGAAAAAGTCCGTGGAAGAAAACCCGAGGAAAAGTTCTGACAAAAGAAACAGTTGAGGCAATTCTTGCGGACATTTTGTCCGCAGGAAATAGACTCGCCATTGGATTTCAAACGGTGACAGGCCCGCGAACGTCAATTTTACACCAGGAAAAGTCAGAGAGCGGAAGTTGCCAAGTGTCGTCTGTTGAGACACATGATTTTTGCCTTTAAAAGCAACAGAACGTGCCACGTGCCCCTTGCAAAACCCAACGGAGTGCGACAAGTGTCTGCATCCGAGTCCCTAAGCTCCTTTTAGCAAGCTTCTTTCAAGATTTCTGCGGAGGACGCCAAGTGGCAACTACGGAAGGCTTTGACATGTTTTTTCTAAGAGCAGCGGAACGTGCCACGTGTCCCCTGCAAAGCTCAGTGGAAGCCGACAAGTGTCATCATCCGCAGTCTCTCCCTTTTGTACCGCAAGAACTGTGGTGGGCCCCGAACGAACTGCTAAAGAGAGCGGAAGCCGCCACGTGTCCTCTTCTGCAGGACTCTCAAAAGGTGTTTAAAAGCTTCTATAAACTCAGCGGACGCTGCCATGTGTCCTGCCTATTTCAGAAGCGGAACACGCCACGTCTCACTTATTGAAATCAGTGGAAAACAGCCGAGGCAAGCGGGAGAAACATGAACAAATTGCTAAGGATGACGGCCCCGAGGACGTAAAATTTGTGGAAATGAAGTAGTTGTTGATCTTCGCAAACTTAAGCGCAAACCCGAAGGAATTCAAAGGCTTAAGGCCAGAAGAAACACCAAGTGCAGAAACGGACAAAGCGGTACAAGTGGCGAAAGGTGTCGACTCAAGGAATTACTCCAGGAGGTGATACAGTGTCTGCGAATTGATCATTAAGAGGTGCAAATGGCTAACGATGCGACCCGTTTTCTTTATTTTGCATTTAATGAGCAGACAAGCCGCGTAATCGCCTTGAAAGAGCGGTCTTGTTTGCAGACAAACGACGTAGCCCATAATTTCTCATATGATGTTTAAGCGGCTTGCTCTTCCCAATGATCGGAACGCACATGGGTCACTTGTAAAAAGGGCGCCAAAAGGCCTATTTTCTTCCTCTATATATTGTAGACTTCTCATTTGGAGAAGGCATCTTTCACATTGTAAGGTGAAGCCCTGGCAATTTTCACCTGGAATCAATAAAGAACGCAATTTTACTTCTATTCTTGTTAGATATCTCTGAATGTGTCTGAGTGTTAAGTCTTGTGTTCAGTCATTGCTTCCTAATGCTTTCACAGGGTTGACACCAATGCATCTGGTATCTACAAGGCCCCATTCCTGCAAGTGACAGAAAGAGTTGTACTTGGAGCGCATAGGCAGGAGGTTACTAGATAGTGTGTTTTTCTTACAGCGCCTATGGTAAGTCCCTTCTTTTGTGTGTTCCATTAAAGCCTCCATGTTAAGCTTCCTGCATCCTAGTCCTTTTACCAGTTAAGGTGTACGTATGTGTTTTTATGGTTCAGAGTGTGAGTGTGAGTGTGAGTAGGTCGAATTTTATTTGGTGCATCACCCTCTTAGATTAACTTTTGTTTTCCTGTAATCCTTCTCCCTTTTCATCTCGCCCCATTATATATATATATATATATATATATATATATATATATAAGCACTTATTGGAATAACTCAGATGCATCAAAGGGAGCTAGCCCTTATCTAGAGACTCTCCCCCCAGTTTTGCCTTGCCCACAGGCAAGAGGGGAGTTTCCATTTTGACGTGTGGAAGGCAAGAGCTCAGCATCCTATCAAGGGTGCAATCTACTGCGTCAACAATTTTTGGCACGCCCGATGGGACTCAGTTTTTACACTTAGTAAAGTCTCAAGATTGATGCTGAAATTGTTACAACAAAATCAACTATTTTCAGCATCTGGTGACTCTGCTGGTAAGAGCTTCAGTTTCTAATCAAAGACCAGTCTGACTTCTTATGCCTAAAATCACCACACAGTCTGCTTCTAAAGGTGTCTCTTTCGAATTCATTGAATTGCCTTTGAACTCAGCAAAGCGATTGAGGTTTGACAGGGCCCATCCTTATTCAGCAAACCACTTTCCCAAACCTGCTATAAAGAACACCTATGCAAGAAGGCCACGATTACATCCTGTCATAGCTATGGCATTACCCTTTGTGACTTTCTGTGGTTAGAATCCTTTGAATCTCTAGCGTTATGACCCAATTCTAGGAGCAGTCCTCAAAAGTGTGCCTCCCTTTGATGGAAAGGGGCCCATTACAGTTATCAAACACATTAGAAATATTGCTAACCTCTGCAATATTCACAATGTCACTGAGAAGAATATTGCAATCAGATTGTTAGCATTGTCTCTCAAGGGCAAAGCTCTGGACTGGTATGAGATTTTAACCATAAGTTTAGTCGATTGCTGGAATGAATTGGACACTCGCTTGAAGGACCATTTTGGAGAGAAGAGCAACCACCTCTCACTTGCCAAGCAACTGACTACAATGAAAAGAGCCCCACATGAATACATGCAGGATTTCAACACTCGGTTTTAGAAGACATGGGATAGAATCCCCATTCTGATAAGACCGACTCCTAGCTATGTTTTCTTGTATTACTTAAGAGCATTGAACAGTGATATCGTTATTATGATACAGTCCATGGGAGGACATGCGCTGTCTGCCACCTATGACATAGCTATAACAGCGAAAAATTGCCTAGTGCAGGCTAAAAAAATAGCTCCTAGACCCCATATGCCGCTTTTTCCTGAAATGTTGCCTCCAATTCAGACCGTTGCTCCCACCATAGCTCTTTTACCTAGCATAGAAAACCCAGCTGCTACTCCAAATGAACTTCATGAAGTCAAGAGTCTGTCGCAAAATATGACAAATGAACTAGTCGCTATTAAAAGGCAGCAAACTCAAAGCAACCGACCAAACCAAGGATACCAGCAATATGGTAAAGCAAATAGACCCCCTTTCCAAAATTACAATCAAGAACAGGGTCAGCTTACACAGACCAGACCCTTTCAAGGCTACAATCCAGACGCCCCTTCATCATCTAAGGTTATGGTGCCCGTTCAAAACAATCTGGTGCAACAACAACCAAGTTGTTCAACCATGGGATATGGTCAGGAGCAGAGTGTTTATACAAATGAAATGACGGGTCACTACCCAAATGTACAAGACAATCAAGCAGCTACCCAATTTCAAGGTTTTGAGGCTTCAATGCAACCCGACACGAGCAACAGTCAAACCCAGCCTGATTCTACTCTCATGAACCACTTGAAAGGTGAGTTCTATGTAGTCAATTACGTGGGTACTGCGAACAATCAGGGCGGCTGTGTCGCAACCAATACAAGATTCAAATGGAGAGCAATGGAAGAAGTTCAGGGTGTTGCCCAAGCGTCAGCAATACCTTCTTCATCGCATATAAACCAAAAGGTTCCAAACTTCAGACCGCCAGTTGTACCTTCAACGCCTCGGCCTGCACTTTAGGCTGTAAATAACTCCAAAAAAAATTTGAAGGAAGGCAATCCTCAAGTCAGTGTGGTTGACCAGATGAAGAAGCTGCACATGAACATCTCCTTGTGGGATTCACTGTCAATACCGGGGCAAAAAGACATGTTGCAAAAGGAATTGCATGAGCTAGATGAACACGCTGTCCCAACAAAAGCCGATAATGTTTTGATGATGAATGGACAACCTTCCACCTCAGGTCAGGTCAGGAAAGAAGAAAAGGTTCCCCCTTTTTATGTGTCCTTCGTCATAAGAGATTTCTTGGTGCACAATTGCATCATTGATAGTGGAGCAAGCACCTCGGTAATGCCCAAATGCATCACCGACAAACTGGGTTTGAAATATGAAGAAATGACTAAGGGAGTCCTGCAGCTCGATGGAACACCAGCAAAGACAGTTGGGGTGGTGAAAGGTTTGAGCTTGACGCTACACGCTTGCCCGACCTTCTCAATTCCTCATGATGTGGTAGTGGCGGATGTCCCTCCTTTGCCATTTGCTTATCCAGGGATTTTACATCCAAGATAGGTGGCTACTTAGCAGCGAATTGGTCTTATCTGGTTTTTAGAACCAAGTATGTGACTAAAGTTAAGATTGAATCCGAGCCACTCCACAGAGATCATCTGGAACCATACTCGCTCAAGGCGGCAAATGTCAGCGATGCCATCATTGACCAAGAAGAGTTCCAAGTAGACCAATCCCCATTCTCTGCCCTTGAAGGAGTTGCAAACCTGCTCTTAGATGAATGGGGAAGTGACAACTTCAAGCATGATCCTTACAAATTCATAGAGAAGGCATGCCTTGGAATTTATTGCATGCATGAAGAGGGTACTTTTGTACCAAATTTGATGAAAGCGAGCCAAGAAAGCTCAGGTCTATGGCAGCTGTTCTTTGATGGTTCAAGAAGTTGGGCGCTGGTGGTGGGGCGGTGTTGGTTTCTCCTTCAAAGGAGAGATACTTTTTAGCATTTCGGTTCCAATTTTCCTGCACATGCAATGTTACGGAGTATGAATCCCTCACCCACGGTTTGGATTGGGCGAGGAAAAGAGGAATCAAAGAGATGCAAATTTTTGGTGACAGTGAGTTGATTGTCAATCAGGTAAGAGGCCAAAATTTGACAAAGAATTCTTTACTGAAGTCCTACAAACATAGGGTATGGGACTTAGTGAAAATTTTCTTTGCTTTCAATATTACCTCCATTACTAGAGAGCAGAACAAGCAAGCAAAAAGGACTGGCAGCAGTTGGTGCCCAATTTGATATCCCTCGGGAAATACGCTGAGACCATAGCTCACGCCACTTGAAGGTAGTGATCCGGCCTTCTGTACCTGACAACATCACCAACTGGCAGGGCTTTGACAACCACCAGCAAATAGTGCTCTTCTTGCAAGATGCTGAATTTGCTGCAAAAAACCAGGTTAAGCTGCAACAACAATATGGCAGCCAAATTGTTCAGCTGAAGAACAATAAGCTCCCCAAAGGTTTGGTCACTCTAGAGAGTATCTTCAATGGAGATGACCAGTGGAAAAGCGACAAGGCATGCATTGCAACGAAGGAGGAGCACCATGAGAAGGTGGAAATATTCAAGGATAAGTTGCTTGCACTTGGGAAAGTGTGCACGGACAGTGAAAAACAGGCTTCATCTTGTTGTGCAAAGAATTTGCCGATATTTTCGCTTGGGAGTATAGTGATTTGAAGGGGTTTGACCCAAGTCTGGCCCAACATACCATTGAACTGGAAGAAGGCACTAGGCAAATCATTCAGAAGCAGAGGCCTGTCAACCCAATGATTGAGCCTCTCATGCAGAAGGAACTTACCAAGTTGATTGAGTCCAGGATAATATTTCCAATCAAACACTCTTCTTGGTTGGCCAATCTTGTTCCTGTCCGAAAAAAGAATGGGGAGATCAGAGTGTGCATCAATTTCAGAGACCTCAACAGAGTCTCTTTGAAAGACCATTATCCTCTCCCAAGCATGGAGCAGATCTTTCAAATGGTGACAGGCAGCGAGCCTTTCTCCCTCCTGGATGGGTATTCAGAATACAACCAAATTTTGGTACAAGACTGTGACCAGCACAAGACAACCTTCACTACCAAATGGGAGACATTTGCTTACAGGAAAATGCCTTTCAGACTGTCTGATGCTGGGGCCACCTTCTAACGAGCTATGGATGTGGCCTTTCAAGCCCTGATAAATAACACTGTGCTGGTATATCTTGATGATGTGACAATTTTCTCCAAAGAAGCGAGCCAAAACATGAAACACCTCAGACAAATCTTTGAGAGGTGTAGAGAGTTCGGTATCTCTCTCAACCTGAGGAAATGCGTGTTCACTGTCCACGAGGGGAAGCTCCTTGGTCACATCGTTTCTAAGGAAGGCTTGACCATTGATCCAGAAAGAGTTCGCTCCATCTTGGAGCTGTCCTTGGCTAAGCACAAGAAAGCCCTACAAAGCTTCTTCGACAAGATAATTTTCATCCGCAAATTTATCTCAAATTTTGCGTAAGTGGCCAAGCCGTTGACCTCTATGCTGAGGAAGGGTGAGGAGTTCACATGGACCGCACAAAGAAAGGACAATTTCGAAGAAATCAAGCAGGCCATAGCCCAGGCTCCTACTTTGATCAGCGCTGACTTCACCAAATATTTCAACCTCTACACTTTCGACAATGAAAAAGTAATCTCCACTATGCTTACCCAAGCAAAGGATGATAACCTTGAGCAACCAATTGCGTTTTTTAGCCAAGGCCTAGAGGGTTTTGAGGTCAGATACACATATGTGAAAAAGCAAGTCCTGGCGGTCATACGGAGTCTGAAGAAATTTAGTCATATGTTGTTCAATAGCAAAATCCACCTCATGGTTCCACATCCCGGCATCAAGGATTTTTTGATCAACTGAGACTTGAATGAAAAGAGAGCAGGGTGGACCAATAAGGTGATGGAATACGACATGAATATCAAGATCACCAAACTGGTCAGAGGGAGAGCCCTGTGTGAGCACCTTGCTGCAAACTTTAAGCAGCAAAAAGAGGACAGCGTGCTAATTCATGATGCAGCTACAATAGAAGAACCAACTGTCATGACGGATTGGACATCAAACGTGAGGCATTTCCTTCTCACTAGTGAGTGCCCGCAGGGCCTTGATAGGACCAAAAAGAGATATTTCAGACTCCAGTGTCTCCCTTATGCCCTGACTGATGGAGTGTTGTTCAGAAGGGATCTCTCAGGGGTCCTTTTAAGATGCTTGGACTTAAGTCAGGGCGACAGGGTGTTGTCCGAGTTCCATGATGGGCCAGTTGGCGGTCATTTTGCTCCTAGGGCTACAACGGCAAGAATAATGAGAGCTGGTTACTTCTGGCCTACTCTTTTCAAGGACACCCATGCCTGGGTACGAAAGTCCCAAAAATGTGCACTTTTTGATGGGAAACAATGGTTGGTTGCAATGCCTTTACAGCCTATTTAGGTAGAGCAGCCATTCATGCAATGGAGCCTTAACTTCATAGGGATGATTAAACCTCCCTCCAGTGTTGGACACAAGTGGGTCTTGACCGCCACATATTATTTCACAAGATGGGTAGAGGCTGTTGCTCTGAAGGAAGCCAATGAAAGTGCAGTCCTAGATTTTTATGAGGACCCGGTGGCAAGGTTTGGGGTTACAGCAACCATAATCTCAGATAATGCATTAGCTTTTATGGGAACTAAAACAAGTGAATGGGCGCTGAGATATGGTATCTATCTCAGCACTTCATCCAATTACTACCCACAAGAGAATGGGTTGGCTGAATCTACAAATAAAAATTTGATCAAGATCATCAAGCGAACCATGGAGGAGAATCAAAGGACTTGGCATGCCAAGTTGAAAACAACCCTGTGGGCAGATAAGGTCACCCCAAAAAGGGCAATTGGTAACTCATTGTACACGCTCGTCTATGGAAGGGAAGCTAGGCTCCCCATTTCACTTGAGTTGCCAACCTTGGACTTCGCTCGCCAGCTGCAATTAGAAGAAAGAAATAGCATGAAGGTTAGGCTATGCGAGCTGATAGAGCTCCAAGAGACAAGGGACCAGGCTATGGCTTCTATGACCAGATGCCAACAGCAAACAGACACTTCGACAGAAAATCTTCATCAAAAAGTTTCTTTCAAGGAGACATTGTCTTGAAATGGGATGAGGACCGAGCTAAGCCTAGAAAGCACGCGAGGTTCGATGCCCTATGGAGTGGCCCATACGTCATCACTCAGTGCAAGCAGCATAATGCATTCCAACTCTCCAAGTTGGATGGTGAAGAACTGTATATCCCAGTTAATGGGATACACCTTAAGCATTACCACTGAGCCCCTTTTCCACCATGTATATATTTCCCTTGCTTTTCTCCTATTTCCCCTAAGTGCCTTTTGCACGTGTTAGTAGTTTTCTTAGTTTTGTGTGTGTTTTCGTTTCCTTTTGACGTAAATCTTCGTGATTGATTCTTGAATCTATCGGGGCAGTTGCAGATCTTTTAAGTTACACTGACTCCGTGCCCAATGGACTTTTAAGGCAACTAGGTTCTTAGCATAGCAGGGATGCTTCCCCTGGGAGTCACCAATTTGTTGACCATTTTTGGTCCAACAGGCCAAAATCGGTCCACTTCCTTCCCTGTTGTCCTGACCCAGTTTCATATTTTGATTTTGCACAAGTCTAGAATTTTCTACGGACTCTGCAGGTATGTTTTCCACAGACTCTGCAGAGAATAAATGGGTTCACAACACTTAGGTGCAAAATGCACAAGTGCTTTTTTCAAGACTCTGGTTCAATCGGTTTGGTTCAAGTGCCTGGTTCATTGTTTTGCTTCAATGGCTCTGTTCAACAGTCAGTTCAATGCCTTCGTTCAACGTTTAGTTCAATGGGTTGTTTCAAAGGGACGGTTCAATCAAAAAGTTCAAGAGAGTCTCCCGAAGGACAAGTGCCCTTGCGGAGGGCATTTGGTCGGCAACAGTACCGAAGCAGATTTCCCGAAGGGCACTTTTGGAAGGCAATCAAAGGAAAAGACAAAGGCATGATTTCTTCGGACAAAAAGTCCGAAGAAATTTGGACGAGCAGCGAACAAAAAAAACCATGTAAAAAGACTAAGGCTAAGGCGAGAATAATTTCTTCGAACTTTTTGTCCGAAGGAATTCCTTCGGACAAAAAGTTCGAAGAAATTCAGAAGACAAGTCCGAATATCCTTATGTAGTGACCTCATGGTTCACAGGCTAGCAAGAAAAACAACTCTAATAACATTGTAATATCCCAAATTGGAATGTTTTACAAGAATTTGGATTTCTCGTAATTCCATTTAAATAAACTATAGATTATATAATTGAAATAATAATGTAAATAATTATGCTGAATTTAATATAGAGTTTTCGGATCTATAATAATAAATTATAATTCTACGAGGGTTTTTATCTTTCGGTTGACATGACAAAGGTTTTCGTCCTTGCACCCAAATTTACATTTAAGGGTTTTCGTCCTTCATTGTAATTGTAAAGCATTACGCTTGTACAAGGTTTTAATGTTTAATACTTGAATGATTTTTTATTATTCCCCTCTTCCATCAATCGTTGGATATAAATATCTTCATCACCTCTCACCAAGGGATGCATCTCTTCTAAAAGTGGTGGCACTTACTTTAAATGAACACTGCTAATAACTAATGAATAAATTAATGCCTAAAGATTGATGTGCTTTGTCTTGTTATGCTGCTATCTCCTTGTAGGTGGTGTAGAGCTCCTTTTACAATGCAGACCGGTTGGTTATGACCAGCGATCTCCATATGACCAGAAATCTCCCGGAAGACGAACCAGCGATCTTCTCATGACCAGCGATCTCTTCTTTGATTGCTGCGTTGATGTCTTTGGAATGTTGTATGAATTTCCTGTTGGTGCTACGATTTGCCTTGAAGCGCTGTGATTCATTGTTGACATTGATTTGTTGTTAGCAACGATTTCCTTGGATGCGATTTGTTGTTGGCAGTAATTTGAGGATATTATAGAAAGAAAACACTTTGAAATGGATTCCTCTATCATCCATAGTCAAGCCAAAAACAGGGAATCCTCCACTAATCTTTTGTCTCCTTGAAACTTCCACACATCTATAACATTACTAGTGGGCATGAACAACCACTAAGCCAAATATCGATTGAATCACAAATATTAGGTAGCCAAAAGAATTGAAACATGGATCCAACGAGGCACCCAACAAAGAGAACTCCATCCCAAGCCATTCTACCAGTCTAAAATCCACAGGCGATTATCAAAAGATTACCTAGATCCCAAGTCCGAGTCCACATCAAGCTCAATGTGGGTTCCTCAAACATCTACACAAGTAAGTTGATGTGGATTCCTCTAACATCCACATAAAAAAGAAAGCATTTTGAAGTAGATTCAACTGTCATCCAAAGTCAAAACCTTTCTTGGGTTGTTGCCAACGGCACACACCATAGAAAAATGTAAACCCATTGCATAAGAAAGACAAAGAAACGCAAGATTCCACACTAGGTAAGCAAAAAGTTAGATTAGGACTTTCCCACCCAGTAGGTTTTTTGAAACTAAACAGTAAAAATAAAAACCACCAAGCTTCCTCCCTTTTCCTACACGGGAGGGACACAACAACTATCGGAATGTATGAAGTTCCTATACGATAATATCCGTGTAAAACAAGAGTATAAAGGGTAAACAATAAATACCGGACTTGTAAGTGGAGTATCTCCCCTTAAGAAGAAACAGTTTAATGGGTATTCCTCATAAATCCACACAAGTAAGTTGATGTGGATTCCTCTAACATCCACATAGAATGAAAACACTTTGAAATAGATAACTCTATCATCCATAGTCAAGACAAAAACAAGGAGTCTTCCATTGATACTTTGTTTCTGTGAAACTTCCACACAACTGTAACATTACTGGTGAGCATGCACAACCACTCAGCGAAATAGCGATTGAATCAAAAGAATGAGGTTGCCAAATGAATTGAAACATGGATCCAACGAGGCACCCAACAAAGAGAAATCCATCTCGAGCCAGTCTAAAATCCCAAATCGATTTTCCAAAGATTACCCAAATCCAAGACCAAAGCCACAAAAAGATCAATGTGGATTCCTCAAACACCTACACAAGTTGATGTGGATACCACTAACATCCACATAAAAAGAAAGCACTTTGAAGTGGATTCCTCTATCATCCATAGTCAAAACCTTTCCGGGGTTGTTGCCAACGACAAACACCTTAGAGAAAAATGTAAACCCGCTGCATAAGAAAGACAAAGAAATGCAAGATTCTACACTAGGTAAGCATAAAGTTAGATTTGGACTTTCCCACACAGTAGGTTTTTTGAAACTAAATAGTAAAAATCAAAACAACCAAGCTTCCTCCCTTTTCCAACACTTTGAAATGTATTCCTCTATCATCCATAGTCAAGCCAAAAACAAGTAGTCCTCCACTGATCCTTTGTTTCCGTGAAACATCCATAAAACTGTAAAATTACTAGTTAGCATGCACAACCACTCAGCGAAATAGCGATTGAATCACAAGAATGAGGTTGCCAAATGAATTGAAACATGGATCCAACGAGGCACCCAACAAAGAGAAATCCATCCGAGCCAGTGTAAAATCCCAAAGCGATTTTCCAAAGATTACCCAGATCCCAAGACCAGAGCCACAAAAAGATAAATGTGGATTCCCCAAACACCTACACAAGTTGATTAGGATACCTCTAACATCCACATAAAAAGAAATCACTTTGAAGTGGATTCCTCTATCATCCATAGTAATAACTTAACTATCAGACTATATTAAACAAGCTCGTGTATGAAAATATCAGTGTAAAACAAGAGTATAAAGAGTAAACAATAACAACCAGCCTTGTGAGTGAAGTAACTCCCCTTAAGAAGAAACAGTTCAATGCGGATTCCTCATACATCCAAACAACTAAGTTCATGTGGATTCCTCTAACATCCACTTAGAAAGAAAACACTTTGAAATGCATTCCTCTATCATCCATAGTCAAGCCAGAAAAAGGAAGTCTTCCACTGATCTTCTGTCTCCATGAAACTTCCGCACAACAGTAACATTACTAGTCGGCATGCACAACCACTCAGCGAAATAGCGATTGAATCACAACAATGAGGTAGCCAATGAATTGAAACGAGGCACCCAACGAAGAGAAATCCATCCCAAGTGATTTTCCAAATATTTACCAGATCCCAAAACCGGGTCCACAACAAGCTCAATGTGGATTCCCCAAACATCTACAAAGGTCAGTTGATGTGGATTCCTGTAACATCCACATAGAAAGAAAGCACTTTGAAGTGGATTCCTCTATCATCCATAATCAAAACCTTTCTTATAATACCTCTTGAGCCCCTCCTATAGAAGTAGTGATGCAATCAGCGTCCCATTCATCTTTTGTTGTGGATGGCAGGATGCAATTTGTTGCTAATTGCTTCTTTGTTCTCAGCGCTTTTATTTCTCTTCTAGAAACCTCTTGTAACTTGAATTTCTCTTCATATCCCAAGTCACCATATCTATGATTGATGAACTCGTCTTCCGCATAGTGTCTCTTTCCATTCCATGACTCTTTCAACTCCAAATACCTTGAAAAACAAATTTCTTTTCGAATCTTTGTTCAAAGCGCGTTGTATGACTCGAAATTGTCCATAATATCCTTATGTAGTGACCCCATGGTTCACAAGCTTGCAAGAAAAACAACTTTGATACCATTGTAATATTCCAAATTGGAATATTTTACAGTTTGGATTTCTCGTATTTTCGTTTAAATAAAATATAAATTATATAATTGAAATAATAATGTGAATAATTATGTTGAATTTAATATAGACTTTTCGGATCTTGAATAATAAATTATAATTCTACGAAGGTTTTCGTCCTTCGGTTGAGATGACAAAGGTTTTCGTCCTTGAACCCAACTTTACATTTAAGGGTTTTCATCCTTAATTGTAATTGTAAAGCATTACGCTTGTACAAGGTTTTAATGTTTAATACATGAATGATTTTTTATTATTCCCCTCCTCCATCAATCACCGGATATAAATATCTTCATCACCTCTCACAAAGGGATGCATCTCATCTAAAAGTGGTGGCACTTACTTTAAATGAATGCCGCTAATAAAAAATGAATTAATTAATGCCTAAAGATTGATGTGCTTTGTCTTGCTATGCTGCTATCTACATGTAGGTGGTGTAGCGCTCCTTTTACATTGCAGACCGGTTGGTTATGACTAGCGATCTCCATATGACCAGAAATCTCCCAGAAGATGAACCAGCGATCTCCTAATGACCAGCGATCTCTTCTTTGAGTGTTGCGTTGATGTCTTTGGAATTGTTAACCATTTTTTGTCCTGCAGGGAAAAATCGGTCTCCTTCCCCTACTGTTCTGAGCCATCAATCGTGAATTTGGTTTTGCACAACTCTATCAGCAAAGAGATGGCCCGGTTCAAAGAATGAAAGTCTTTTACAATGTTCTAAATACAAAGTGACCTTGCGGAGGGCAGTCAAGAAGCAAACTGGACCATTCCAGCAAGCTGTGGAGGGAAATTATGGGCCCAAAAGTACCATTGCGGAAGGCAGAAAGCACCTTCGGGAAAATAATTAAAGAAGGCCGAAAGATAAGTTTTTCTGCGGAGGAAGACTATGGCAGAAGGAAGGATTTCCTTTGGACTTTAGTCCAAAGAATAAATCCGAAGGAGATCCAATGGAAGTCAATGTAAATTCTTTCGGACAAAGTGCTCGAAGGAATTCCCTCGAACATTTTGTCCGAAGAAATTCACAAGACAAAAAGCCAAACGGAAAATTACCCTTCGAAAGTAAATCCACGGCAAAATGGCAAAGGCAAATTCCTTTAGACAAAGGTCCGAAGGAATTTTTCCGAAGAAAAGGACCGACCGAACGAAAGAAGGGCCGAACTTCAAAGAAAGGATTTCCTTCGGGGAAAATGTCCGAAGGAGTTGAGAAGCCAAGGTAGCCCGAAGGGCAAGTGCCCTTGCGGGGGACTCTCGGCTGCCAAGAAGGAAAACTTTTCAAAGCGCTGAAGGGACACCTTCCCTTTGGGAGGGTTCAATTGCAGAAAGCCGAAGAAATTGCCAAAGGGGTGACGGGCCCGAAGACGTCAAATCTCAGCATGGCGAACTAGCCGTTGGAGGTTCAAACATCCAGTGACGAGCGCGTGAATGTCAAATTTAAGGCGGTGAAATAGCTGTTGATCTTGAAATGCTTAAAGACGGGTCCGCACGTGGAAACTCAGTGACCCGCTGAGAAAGAAACCCAAGGAGCCAGCAAAAGACGAGAAGGGAGCCCAAGAGCTCAAATTGCCAAAAAGAGACAAAATATAGCAAGGAAAGAGGGAACAAAATAGAGAATCCAGAACACGGCCACGCACACATACGACAACATTTGGAATGTTCCAAAAGACACACCCAACTAAGCGCAGAAGCAGAAAGAACAGCCCAAGTGGCAAAAGAAAGCGTCGACAGAGGAGTTATTCCAGCGGTTGAAACAATCTTCATCAAGTGGTCATCAGCGAGGGCAAACAGTGAAAGCATGGCCTATTTTTTCCTTGTTTTACATTAATGAGCAGACAGTCACGGAAAACCGAGGTTTTAACAGTAATATTTGATACGGGTTAGGCACCAAAGTCAAGACTCGCGATAGCTAAAGCATGGTTATCCCAGCCATTTCTAGAAGGATGACACCAACATGAGCAAGTTTTCCTTTTTCCAAGACATTCAACGCAGCATGGATCACTTATTTCTAGAAGGCACCAAAAGCCTCTTTCAAACTCTATATATTGTAATCTCTCATTTTGTAAAATATATCTCTCAGCTTGTAAGGCATAGCTCTACCGTAATTTACCTTGAATCAAAAAGAAGCATTTTTGCCTCCATTTGAGCTTGAACTTTTGCATATGTCTATGGCTTTGTCTTGTGTTAAGTCATTTTCCTTCATGCTTTCCCAGAATGATTCCAACATGTCTAGTGTATTGTGAGTTCTTTTGCAAGTTAGCCAGAAGTGTCCACAACTGAGTATAGGCGCATGTGAACAAGCTGTCATAGTGTGTCTTAGAACACCTCTAGTAGTACTTCTTGTATCTCCAGAGAACCCCTAGCTCACTGAGGCAAAAGAATTTCTCGTATCAAATGAAGTGTATGTCAGCTTGTTCTTGGTGGAAAGTATATGTCAAAGCTAAGTAGATCAACCATTTTTTGGTGCATCACCGTTTAATTTAGGTTTTGTTTTCAATAATCCTTCTCTCTTTTCACCGCCCCCCATTGTTAGCAGTAAGAAATCCAAGACCTCAGAGATGCATCAGAGGGAGCTAGCCCTTATCAAGAGATTCTCCCACCCAGTTTTTGCCAGACCCACAGCAAGAGGGGAGTCTCCATTGTGTCGCGTGGAACACAGAAGCCCAACGTTTCTATCAAGGGTGCAATCCACAGCATCAACAGTATTTGGCATGCCCAGTGAGACTAGTTTTTATTCAAAGAGTTGAAAAAATTTGGTGTTCTTCAACCAGCGAGCCTTTGGAGCTTTTCATCAACACCAATGGCGACTCTGAGATGAATCAGCTGGTTAAGCAATCCAGGTGCTATCAAGAAATCACATTTTTGGTATGTATAATTCCATTGCTAGCATCATGGGCCTTGTGTTCCTGTTGACCATTTTGGTCCTGCAGGCCAAAATCGTTCCCCCTTTTTCCCTTGCTATTCTGAGCCAGTTGAATTCGGGTTGCCCAAGTCTTTCGACAGAAGATGAACCAGTTCAAAGAGTGCAAAGTTTTACAAAGCTTCTTCAGACTCTTGTCCAAAAAAATTCACAAGGAAAGAGAGCTAAAATGGTTCAAGACACTTTTTCTTAAGGTTCAACGGCTAGGTTCAACGTTTGGTTCAAAGGAACGGTTCAATGAAAGGTTCAAGAGAGTCTCCCGAAGGACAAATGCCGAAAGGGTAAGTTTTCTTCGGAGATTTGTTTAAAGCAAAGGACAAGAATTTCTTTAGACAAAATTTTGGAAGGAATTCCTTCAGACATTTTGTCCAAAGAAATTCTTCGAAAGAAAATCCCGTGAAATGAAAAGACCGAGGCAAAAGCAAGAAACGATTTCTTTCGGACCTTTGCCCAAAGGAATTCCTTCGGACAAAAAGTTTGAAGAAATTCTGGAAAAGCCGCGGGAGAAAAACCCAAAGAAATTCTGAAGGTCAAAGGAAATGATCAAGATAATTCTTGTGGACATTTTGTCTGCAGGAAAAATAGCCGAGAGAAAAGCCTGAACGAAGGCAAAACACAGGGAAAGATATCCTTCGGACTTTTTGTCCGAAGGATTTCCTTCAGACAAAAGTCCGAAGAAATTTGGCTGCCAAAGTGATGAGGACCTGACTAAGACAAAGCCCGACCAGAGCAAAAAAACGCTGAAGGAAAGGCGAAAGCTGAAGGAATTGCCGAGGGTGACGGGCTCGAAGATGTCAAAATGAATCACGGCGAACTAGCCGTTGGAGGTTCAAACGCCCAGTGATAGGTGCACAAACGTCAAATTTAAGGCGCTGAAATAGTCAGTGATTTTGAAAAGCTTAACGACAGGCCGCGAGTGAACTCAGCGACCCGCCAAGAAGATAGCCCCCAAGGGCCGAAGGAGACAGAGAAGACAAAACCAAGGAGAGACAAAGTGCAAAAACAGACAAAATAGTCCAGGTGGCAAAGTGAGGTGTCGACTCAAAGATTTACTCCTGCAGATGGAACAGTGCCTATCAAGCAGTCATCAAGAGGTGCGAATAGTGAACGGTGCCCTATTTTCTCCACTTTGCATTTATAAGCAAACAAACTATGTGAATCTCTGAAAGGAGCAATCTTGTTTGCAGAAAAAGAGGTGCGGCCCGTGCTTTCACATTAACGTTTAAACGCCAAAGTCAAGACCGGTGATTACACAACATGGTTCTAGCAAGCCTCTTCTAGAAGGATGATATCAGCAGCAACGACTTCCTCTTCCCGATGCTCTCAACACACACGGGCCAGCTTGTAAAAAGGTGCCAAAGTCTTTTCCAAAGGCGCGCCTTTACTTCTTCTCTCTCTATATATTGTAAACTCATTTTTGAGGAGGGATCTCTTAGCCTATAAGGCAAAACTCTACCCAAAAATATCTTTACCTGTAAGGAGGAGCTCTGTCGGATTTTACCTTGAAATCAAGACAGCAATTTTTTACCTCCATTTGAACTTGCACTCACGCATGTCTATGTTTTCGTTTTGTCTTAAGTCATTTTCCTTTATGCTTTCACAGAACAAATCCAGCATGTCTAGTGCATTGTAAGTTTCTTCTTTTCCAGGTCTGCCAGAAGTGTCCACAGCAGGAATATAGGTGCATGTGAATAGGCTGTCATAGTGTCTTAGAACGCCTCTGGGAGTTCTTTCTCCCTGTATCTCCATCGGACCCCTAGCTCACTGATGCAGAAGAATTTGGTGGAAAGTGTAGACTCAAGCTAAGTAGATAACTTTTTTGTGTATCACCACTTTAGTTTATGTTCTGGTTTTCAGCATCCTTCTCTCTTTTCACCCCCCCATTGTTAGCAGTAGGAAATCCAGGACCTCAGAGATACATTAAAGGGAGCTAGCATTTATCTAGAGACTCTCCCCCCAGTTTTGCCAGACCCACAGGAAAGAGGGGAGTTTCCATTGTGACGCATGGAAGACAGGAGCTCAACCTCCTATCAAGGGTGCAATCCACCGCGTCAACAATTTTTGGCATGGCCAGTGGGACCACATTCAGACACTCAAAAAAGTTACAGGATTGGTGCTGGTCCTATTACAGCGGAACAAACAATTAATACAGCACCTGACCTTTAATCAAGCAATTGTGGGACAAGTTTTGTCCAAAGAGTTGAAGAATTTTGGGTGTGCCCTTCAACCAACCAGCGTTTGAAGGCTTTTTTATCAACACCAATGGTGACTCTGAGTTGAATCAACTAGTTAAGCAGTCCTAGTGCCATCAAGAAATCACATTTTTTGTATAACTTTGGTGGAGCTTAGGTCGTTACGGAATCACCTCAAACTCCAGCGTTAGTTCCCTCATTGTTGAAGGGTAACCAGGAGAGCTGTTTGAGGTGATTCCATAAACACCCTGAGCTTGATCAAAACTACATAAAAGAAAACAAGGTCCATGGTTTTGAGCAATGGATTATACATGCCAAAATACATTTTCAATTGAGGCAGCGCTTCCTGTGCGTCAGCAGACCCTTCCTAGTCTTCCTCAACTTCCTCAGGTCTCTCAACATGATGGCAAGAACCCGAGTTGGAAGCAAACAATGGAATCATGGGGCAAGGAGGAGAAGAAAGGTTTTGCTCAAAACCTTGAAGAAGACAAAACTGCTCCTACTCATAATGATGCTCGTGACCTCCAAGAAAGGCTCTTTCAAGAAGATCTAGCCAGGAGAATTGCAGATTTGGAGTCCAGAGCGAGATTCCTCAGCCAACGTGATGGACGCAACAATTTCCATGTCTGAATACACCCCATCTACACACCTCCAAGAGAGCTATCAAGCCACCCTTGATATAGATGAAGTGCTGGCCAAATGGAAAGAGGAGAATCATTCGATTCTAGCTCAAGGACTGCCTCCTCTTCCACATCAGTTTAATCATCAGTTTTCCACTTCATCCCTTCTCAAGGAGGACCCTATTTTGCAGGAGGCCAGTGAAGAGCAAAGGATCCAATTTTCAGCTGTCCAAGAGGCTATCATGAGCGAAAATGAAGAGGAAATCATCATGGAGGCTCCTTTGGAAGACATCATCAATAATGGAGAAGACGCAGGTCATGCATACATGCGGATGTTACAACAATATGAAGAGGAAAGTAAGCATGGTGACCTCTCCCCTCCCTTGTTTGATGAACTTCCTTGTTGCTTTGATGAGGAGAATGACTATGCCGAAGAGCCTGAATTGGAGGAGGATCAGGGGGGATGTCTTCGAACAACTAGAGACTCTGATCCTTGAGCAGGAAAAGGAGAGGCTTGTCCATCTTGAAGAAAGCCTTGAAGAAGAGAGCCTTGAACAAGAAGGCGATGTTCTGTGGGATGAGCAATCAGTTTGTGATTCCATTTCAGAGATCACAACAGTCACCCTTTTCAAGAAGGCCATGAGGGAACAAAAGATGAGTTTGACAGGGGCTTCAATGAGACAAAAGGGAACAAGTCAAACCATGATGCATTGAAAAGGGACTATGCATATCAAGAGGCTTGTGGTGATGAGCCAACAGCCATCGATTTCTTGATGAAATGCACCAACATGAAGGACCAGCATTCGACAAGCTTCCAAGAACAAGAAGAGTACATATATGTTGGGAGCATGTTTGATTCTGATCCACTCAAATGCAAGCCAATCGAGGTGGCAGGCAAGAGGAGCAGGTCACCAACTCTCCATTCCATTCAGCCACTTGTCTGGCATCATAAGTTTTCTTGCCAGGAAGGAGACTTAAGAAATTTTCCCTTCGATCCAAGAGGGAGGGAAATATACCTGGTTAGCTGTACATAGTAGTTTGCTTTCAGTTTTCTTTCCTGTTTTCCCTAAGTGCAGTTTGCACAAGTAGTGTTTTTAGCCTTGTGTGTGTTTTCCTTTGTGTGTGGGGTAAAAGCTTCATGATTGATTTTGGGATCTATCGAGGCTATTGCTAACCTTTTCAAGTTGCGTTTTGACTCTGTGCCCAATGGATTTTAAGGCAACTGGTTTCTAAGCATAGCAGGCATGCTTCGCCTGGGAGTCGCCAATTTGTTGACCATTTTGGTCCTGCAGGCCAAATCGGCCCCCCTTTTTCCCTTGTTGTTCTGAGCCAGTTGAATTCAAGTTGCACAAGTATTTCGGCAGAAGATGAACCAATTCAAAGAGTGCAAGGTTTTACAAAGCTTCTTCGGACTCTTGTCCGAAGAAATTCACAAGGAAAGAGAGCTAAAATGGTTCAAGACACTTTTTATTAAGGTTGAAAAAGTGGTTCAACGTCGAGGTTCAAGGACATGATCGTTCCAAGAGTTAGCAATTTTGAACCGTTGAACAATTGAACCGGTTCAATCGATTGGTTCATCGCTTTGGTTCAATGCTTTGGTTCAAAGGCATGATTCATCGCTTTGGTTCAAAGGTTAAGTTCATCGACTCGGTTCAACAGTCGGTTCAACGGCTTGGTTCAATGTTTTGGTTCAAACGGTGGTTCAATGCCTTGGTTCAATGTTTGGTTCAAAAGAACGGTTCAATGAAAGGTTCAAGAGAGTCTCCCAAAGGACAAATGCCCATGCAGAGGGCATGGAACACTTGAACTGTGGTGGAAAAATTTGAACAAGGCCGAAAGGGTAAGTTTTCTTCAAAGATTTGTTTAAGGCAGAGGATGAGAATTTCTTCGGACAAAATGTCCGAAGGAATTCCTTTGGACATTTTGTCTGAAGAAATTCTTCAAAATAAAATCCCGCGAAATGAAAAGACCGAGGCAAAAGCAAGAAACAATTTCTTTCGGACCTTTGTCCAAAGGCATTCCTTTGGACAAAAAGTATGAAGAAATTCAGGAAAAGCCGCGAGAGAAAAACCCAAAGAAATTTTGAAGGTCAAAGGAAATGATCAAGATAATTCTTGCGAACATTTTGTCTACGGGAAAAATAGCCAAGAGAAAAGCCCAAACGAAGGCAAAACACAAGGAAAGATATCCTTTGGACAAAAGTCGAAAGAAATTTGGCCGCCAAAGCAATGAGGACCCGACCAAGACAAACCCTGACCAGAGCAAAAAAAAGCCGAAGGAATTGCCAAGGAGGCTGACGGGCCCGAAGACGTCAAAATCAAGCACGATGAACTAGCCATTGGAAGTTCAAACACCCAGTGACAGGTGCACAGATGTCAAATTTAAGGCAGTGAAATAGCCGTTGATTTTGAAAAGCTTAAGGACAAGGCGCGAGTGAACTCAGCGACCCGCCAAGAAGATAGCCCCCGAGGGCCAAAAGAGACAGCGAAGATAAAACTAGGAAGAGACAATGTAGAAACAGACAAAACAGTCCAGGTGGCAAAGGGAGGTGTCGACTCAAGGATTTACTCCTGCAATTGGAACAGTGCCTGCCAAGCGGTCATCAAAAGGCGCAAACAGTGAACGACATGCCCTGTTTTCTCCACTTTGCATTTATAAGCAGACAAACCACGTGAATATCTAAAAGGAGCAGTCTTGTTTGTAGAAAAAGAGGCGCGGCCCATGCTTTCACATTAATGTTTGAACGCCAAAGTCAAAACCGGCAATTACATAGCATGGTTCTAGCAAGCCTCTTCTAGAAGCATGATATCAGCAACAGCGACTTCCTCTTCTCGAAACTCTCAACACACATGGGCCAGCTTGTAAAAAGGTGCCAAAGTCTTTTCCAAAGGTGCACCTTTACTTCTCTCTCTATATATTGTAAACTTCTCATTTTTTAGGGATCTCTTAACCTGTAAGGCAAAACTCTGCCCAAAAATCTCTGAACTTGTAAGGTAGAGCTCTACCTGATTTTACCTTGAAATCAAGACTTAGCAATTTTTTACCTCCATTTGAACTTGCACTCACACATATGTCTATGTTTTCATTTTGTGTTAAAATTTTCCTTTATGCTTTAACAAAATGATTCCAGCATGTCTAGTGCATTGTAAGTTTCTTCTTTTGCAGGTCTGCCAGAAGTGTCCACAGCAGGAATATAGGCACATGTGAATAGGCTACCATAGTCTGTCTTAGAATGCCTCTAGTAGTTCTTTCTCCCTGTATCTTCATTGGACCTCTAGCTCACTGATGCAGAAGAATTCACTGTATCAAATGAAGTGTATACCAACTTGTTTTTGGTGGAAAGTGTAGACTCAAGCTAAGTAGATCAACTTTTTTGGTGTATCACCGTTTTAGTTTAAGTTTTGTTTTTCAGCATCCTTCTCTCTTTTCACCCCCCCCCCCCCGTTGTTAGCAATAGGAAATCCAGGACTTCAGAAATACATCAAAGGGAGCTAGCCCTTATCTAGAGACTCTCCCCCCAGTTTTGCCAGACCCACAGGTAAGAGGGGAGTTTCCATTGTGACGCGTGGAAGATAGGAGCTCAGCCCCCTGTCAAGGGTGCAATCCACCGCGTCAACAATTCCTTCATATAACTTTCATTAAGCTCAAGTTGTTCATGGAATCACCTCAAGTAGCTCTCCTAGTTGACCTTCAACAGTAAGGGAAGTAACATTGGAATTTGATAAGCAAGTGATGGAGTTAGACAGATTGGATGAGCAGTATAGATATCAGCAAGAGCTTTTGTACAAAGAGGAGCATTTGTTCAAGCAAACTCAAGCCTTGCAATCCATGAAGGAGGAGGTAGCAAAATGGAAGAGTCCATTCATTCAAGGCAATCAAGCTTGTGTGCCTTCTACCATTCTAAAGCAGCCCCCTCTTAGTCTAAAGAAAGCCCCCTCTTGTGCACCAAATCCTTTCTACCAGATAGCACTTGCTCACTCTAGCTCATCTGATGCAGTAACCACTCCTGCTCTTAATCCCTTGCACCTAGCTTTCCAACATCAAAGGGCATTAGAGCAACCTCACATGAAGATGAACTTTCTCAATTCCTTAGGTTGTGAATCCTCCTTTGAAGGGAATACCATGAACCAGCACGTCTCTCTTCTAGAAACTCTATCTGTACGTCAACAGTCTCTTCCTAGTCCTCAATCTCCTCAAGTCTTTCAACATGATGTCAAGATTCCAAGTTGGAGGGAATACCATGAATCAGCTCAAGATGTTGGAAATGGTGAAACTGCCCCTGCTCATGGTGATCCTCATGATCTCCAAGAAAGACTCTTTCAAGAGAATATAGCCAGACAAATTACAGAATTGGAGTCCAAAATGAGGTTCCTCAGCCAAAGTGTGATGGATGGTTCAAATCAAGCAGAAGATCCTACATTTGAACACACCCCATCTACACCCCTCCAAGAGAGCTATCAAGCCACATTTGATATAGATGAACTGTTGGCCAAATGGAAGGAAAGCTTTGAAGAAGAGAGCCTTGAGCAAGAAGGTGATGCTCTGTAAGATGAGAAATCAGTTTGTGATCCCATTTCAGACATCAAAACAGTCACCCTTCTTCAAGAAAGCCATGATGAAGCAGAAGATGAGTTTGACAGGGTCTTCAATGAGGCAGAAGGGAACAGGTCTATCTATGATGCATATCAAAGGGCTTATGGTAATGAGCTAGCAGCGATCGATTTCTTGGTGAAACACACTAGCATGAAGGACCAGCATTGGGCAAACTTCCAAGAGCAAGATATATATATATATATATATATATATATATATATATTGGAAGCATGTTTGACCCTGATCCACTCGGATACAAGCCAATCAAGAAGAGCAAGTCACCAAAGCTCCATTCCATTCAACCACTTGTTTGGCACCATAAGTTTTCTTGCCCTGAAGGACACTTAAGAAGTTTTCCCTTTGATCCAGGAAGGAGGCAAATATACCTAATTAGCTATACATAATAGTTTGCTTTTAGTTTTTCTTTCCCTATTTTCCCTAAGTGTTGTTTGCACAGGTAGTGTTTTTCAGCCTTTGTTGTGTGTGTTTTCCTTTGTGTTTGGGGTAAAGCTTCATGATTGATTCTTGGATCTCTCGAGGACGTTGCTAACTTTTTTCAAGCTGCGTTCTGACTCTGTGCCCAATGGACTTTGAGGCTACTGGTTTCTAAGCATAGCAGGCATGCTTCCCCTGAGAATCGCCAATTTGTTGACCATTTTTGGTCTTGCAGGGCAAATTCGGTCTCCTTCCCCTGCTGTTCTGAGCCATCAGTTGTGAATTTGGTTTTGCACAATCTTTCGGCAAACAGATGGCCCGGTTCAAAGAATGAAAGTCTTTTACAAAGTTCTAAAGACAAAGTGCCCTTGCAGAGGGCAGTCAAGAAGCAAACTGGACAGTTCCAACACGCTGCGGAGGGTAATTATGGGCCCAAATGTACCCGTGCGGAGGGCAGAGAGCACCTTCGAGAAAATAATTAAAGAAGGCTGAAAGGTAAGTTTTTCTGCGGATGAAGACTAAGGCAAAAGGAAGGATTTACTTCGGACTTTTGTTCGAAGAATAAATCCAATGGAAGTCAATGTGAATTCTTTCGGACAAAGTGCCCGAAGGAATTCCTTCGGACATTTTGTCCGAAGAAATTCACAAGGCAAGGAGCCAAACGAAAAATTACCCTTCGGAAGGAAATCCGCTGCAAAATGGCAAAGGCAAATTCCTTCGAAAAAAGGTCTGAAGGAATTTGTCCGAAGAAAAGGACCAACCGAACAAAAGAAGGGCCGAAAATTCAAAGAAAGGATTTCCTTCGAGGAAAATGTCCGAAGAAATTCCTTCAGACATTTTGTTCGAAGGAATTGAGAAGCCAAGGCAGCCCAAAGGAGCCCGAAGTGGAAGTGCCCTTGCAAGGGACTCTCGGCTGCCAAGAAGGGGACCTTTTCAAAGCCTCGAAGGGACACCTTCCCTTCGAGAGGGTTCAATTGCGAAAAGCCAAAGAAATTGCCAAAGGGGTGACGGACCTGAAGACATCAAATCTCAGCATGAAAAACTAGCCATTGGAGGATCAAACATCCAGTGGCGAGCGCATGAACGTCAAATTTAAGGCGTTGAAATAGCCGTTGATCTTGAAATGCTTAAGGACGGACCGGTGTGTGGAAACTCAACGACCCGCTGAGAAAGATGCCTAAGGAGCCAGCAAAAGACGAGAAGGGAGCTCGAGAGCTCAAATTGCCAGAAAGAGACAAAATATAGCAAGGAGAGAGGGAACAAAAATGAGAATCCAGAACACGGCCACGCACACATATGACAACATTTGGAATGTTCCAAAAGACGCACCCAACAAAGCGCAGAAGTAGACAGAACAGCCCAAGTGGCAAAAGAAAGCGTCGACAGAGGAGTTATTCCAGTGGTTGAAACAATCTTCGTCAAGTGGTCATCAATGAGCGCAAACAATGAAAGCACGACCTATTTTTTCCTTGTTTTACATTAATGAGCAGACAGTCGCATAAAACCCAAGTTTTCGCAGTAATATTTGATACGGGCTAGGAGCCAATGTCAAGACTCGCGATAGCTAAAGCATGGTTATCTCGGCCATTTCTAGAAGGATGACACCAGCATGAGCAAGTTTTCCTTTTTCCAAGACATTCAACGCAGCATGGGTCACTTATTTCTAGAAGGCGCCAAAAGCCTCTTTCAAACTCTATATATTGTAATCTCTCATTTTGTAAAATATATCTCTCAGCTTGTAAGGCGGAGCTCTACCATAATTTACCTTGAATCAAAAAGAAGCATTTTTGCCTCCATTTGAACTTGAACTTTTGCATATGTCTATGGCTTTGTCTTGTGTTAAGTCATTTTCTTTCATGCTTTTACAGAATGATTCCAACATGTCTAGTGTATTGTGAGTTCTTTTGCAGGTTAGCCAAAAGTGTCCATAGCAGAGTATAGGCGCATGTGAACAGGCTGCAATAGTGTCTTAGAACACCTCTGGTAGTTCTTCCTCCCTGTATCTCGAAAGGACCCCTAGCTCACTGATGCAGAAGAATTTCTCGTATCAAATGAAGTGTATGTCAGCTTGTTCTTGGTGGAAAGTGTATGTCAAAGCTAAGTAGATCAACCACTTTTTGATGCATCACCGTTTAGTTTAGGTTCTGTTTTCAGTAATCCTTCTCTTTTCACCCCCCCATTGTTAGCATTAGGAAATCCAAGTCCTCAAAGATACATCAAAGAGAACTAGCCCTTATCTAGAGATTCTCCCCCCTGTTTTTGCCAGACCCACAGCAAGAGGGGAGTCTCCATTGTGTCGCGTGGAAGGTAGAAGCCCAACATTTCTGTCAATGGTGCAATCCACAACGTCAACAAGAATGATGTATGAATTACTTGTTGGTGCTACGATTTGCCTTGAAGAGCTGTGATTCATTGTTAACATTGATTTGTTGTTAGCAACGAGTTCCTTGGATGCGATTCATTGTTGGCAGTGATTTGAGGATATTATAGAAAGAAGACACTTTGAAATGGATTCCTCTATCATCCATAGTCAAGCCAAAAACATGTAGTCTTCCACTATTCTTATGTCTCCTTGAAACTTGCACACATCTATGACATTACTAGTGGGCATGAACAACCACTAAGCCAAATAGCGATTGAATCACAAAAAAGAGGTAGCCAAAATAATTGAAACATGGATCCAACGAGGCACCCAACAAAGAGAACTCCATCCCAAGAAAGTCTACCAGTCTAAAATCCCCAAGCGATTTTAAAAAGATTACCCAGATCCCAAGTCTGGGTCCACAACAAGCTCTATGTTGATTCCTCAAACATCTGCACAAGTAAGTTGATGTGGATTCCTCTAACATCAACATAAAAAAAAGCATTTTCAAGTGGATTCCTCTATCATCCAAAGTCAAAACCTTTCTTGGGTTGTCGCCAACGACACACACTATAGAAAAATGCAAACTCGTTGCATAAGAAAGACAAAGAAATGAAGGATTCCACACTAGGTAAGCAAAAAGTTAGATTAGGTCTTTCCCACCCAGCAAGTTTTTTGAAACTAAACAATAAAAATAAAAACCACCAAGATTCCTCCCTATTCCTACATGGGAGGGAGATAACAACAATCGAAATGTATGAAACAAGTTCCTATATGATAATATTCGTGTAAAACAAGAGTATAAAGGGTAAACAATAACAACCAGACTTGTAAGTGGAGTATCTCCCCTTAAGAATTAACAATTCAATGCGTATTCCTCACAAATCCACACAAGTAAGTTGATGTGGATTCCTCTAACATCCGCATAGAAAGAAAACACTTTGAAATGGATTCCTCTATCATCCATAGTCAAGCCAAAAATAGGTAGTCTTCCACTAATCCTCTATTTCGGTAAAACTTCCACACAACTGTAACATTACTGGTGAGCATGCACAACCACTCAACCAAACAGCGATTGAATCACAAGAATGAGGTAGCCAAATGAATTGATACATGCATCCAACGAGGCACCCAACAAAGAGAAATCCATCCCAAGCCAGTCTAAAATCCCAAAGCGATTTTCCAAAGATTAGCCAGATCCCAAGACCAAGTCCACAAAAAGAGCAATGTGGATTCCTCAAACATCTACACAAGTTGATGTGGATTCCTCTAAAATAAACATAAAAAGAAAGCACTTTGAAGTGCTTTCCTCTATCATCCATAGTCAAAACCTTTCCGGGGTTGATGCCAACCACAAACACCTTAGAGAAAAATGTAAACCCGCTGCATAAGAAACACAAAGAAATGCAAGATTCTGCACTAGGTAAACATAAAGTTAGATTTGGAATTTCCCACCCAGTAGGTTTTTTTAAACTAAACAGTACAAATCAAAACAACCAAGCTTCCTCCCTTTTCCTACACGACAGAGAGATAACTATCAGACTGTATTAAACAAGCTCCTATATGATAATATCAGTTTAAAACAAGAGTAGAAAGGGTAAACCATAACAACCAGCCTTGTGAGTGGACTAACTACCCTTAAGATGAAACAGTTCAATGTGGATTCCTCATACATCCACACAACTAAGTTGATGTGGATTCCTCTAACATCCACATAGAAAGAAAACACTTTGAAATGCATTCCTCTATCATCTATAGTAAGACCACAAAAAGGGCAATCTTCCACTGATCTTTTATCTCCATGAAACTTCCGCACAACAGTAACATTACTAGTTGGCATGCACAACCACTTAGTGAAATAGCGATTGAATCACAACAATGAGCGAGCCAAATGAATTGAAACATGGATCCAACGAGGCACCCAAGGAATAGAAATCCATCCCAAGTGATTTTCCAAAGATTATCCAAATCCCAAAATCGGGTCCACAACAAGCTCAATGTGGATTCCTCAAACATCTACACAGGTAAGTTAATGTGGATTCCTCTAACATCCACATAGAAAGAAAGCACTTTGAAGTGGATTCCTCAATCATCCATAATCAAAATCTTTCTTCTAATAACTCTTGAGCCCCACCTGCAAAAGCAGGCATGCAATCAGCTTCCCATTCATCTTTTGTTGTGGATGGCAGTATGCAATTTGTTGCTAATTGCTTCTTTGTTCTCAGCTCTTTGATTTCTCTTCTAGAAACCTCTTGTAAATTGAATTTCTCTTCATATCCCAAGCCACCATAACTATGATTGTCGAACTCGTCTTTCGCATAGTGTTTGTTTCCATTCCATGACTATTTCAACTCCAAATACCCTGAAAAACATATTTCTTTTCAAATCTTTGTTCAACGAGCGTTGTATGACTTGAAATTGTCCATAATATCCTTATGTAGTAACCCCATGGTTCAAAACCTAGCAAGAATAACAACTCTGATACCACTGTAATATACCAAATTGGAATATTTTACAAGAATTTGGATTTCTCGTAATTTCGTTGAAATAAAATATAGATTATATAAATGAAATAATAATGTAAATAATTATGTTGAATTTAATATAGACTTTTCGTATCTTGAATAATAGATTATAATTGTACGAGGGTTTTCATCCTTAGGTTGAGATGACAAAGGTTTTCGTCCTTGCACCCAATTTTACATTTAAGGGTTTTCGTCCTTAATTGAAATTGTAAAGCACTACACTTGTACAAGGTTTTAATGTTTAATACATGAATGATTTTTTATTATTCCCCTCTTCCATCAATCGTTGGATATAAATATCTTCATCACCTCTCACCAAGGGATGCATCTCTTTTAAAAGTGGTGGCACTTACTTTAAATGAACGTTGCTAATAACTAATGAATTAATTAATGCCTAAAGATTGATGTGCTTTGTCTTGTTATGCTGCTATCTCCTTGTAGGTGGTATAACACTCCTTTTACATTGCAGACTAGTTGGCTATGACCAGTCATCTCCATATTACCAAAAATCTCCCAAAAGATGAACCAACGATCTCCTCATGAGCAGCGATCTCTTCTTTGATTGTTGCATTGATGTCTTTGGAATGTTGTATTAATTTCCTATTGGTGCTACGATTTGCATTGAAGAGCTATAAGTCGTTGTTGACGTTGATTTGTTGTTAGCAAGGAGTTCCTTGGATGCGATTTGTTGATGGCAGTGATTTGAGGATATTATAGAAAGAAAACACTTTGAAATGGATTCCTCTATCATCCATAGTAAAGCCAAAAATAGGCAGTCTTCCACTATTCTTCTATCTCCTTATAACTTCCACACATCTATAACATCACTAGTGGGCATGAACAACCACTAAGCAAAATAGCGATTGAATCCCAACTATGAGATAGCCAAAAGTATTGAAACAGGGATCCAACGAGGCACCCAACAAAGATAACTCCATCCCAAGCCAGTCTACCAGTCTAAAATACCCAAGGGATTTACAAAAGATTACACAGACACCAAGTCCGGGTCCACAACAAGATCAATGTGGATTCCTCAAACATCTACACAAGTAAAGTTGATGTGGATTCCTCTAACATCCATATAAAAAGAAAGCATTTTGAAGTGGATTCCTCTATCATCCAAAGTCAAAATGTAAACCCATTACATAACAAAGACAAAGAAATGCAAGATTCCACACTAGGTAAGCAAAAAGATAGATTAGGACTTTCCCACCCAGTAGGTTTTTTGAAACTAAACAGTAAAAATGACAACCACCAAACTTCCTCCCTTTTCCTACACGAGAGGGAGATAACAACTATCAGAATGTATGAAACAACTATATGATAATATCCACTTAATATCTTTTTTTCCTAAAGAGCCTCTATAATTGTTGACGCAGTGGATTGCACCCAGGGCAGGACGCCTAGCTCCCGCCCTTCCACACGCAACAATGGAAACTCCCCTCTCGCTTGTGGGACTGGCAAAGCTGGAGGGGAGAGTCTCTAGATAAGGGCTAGCTCCCTCTGATGTATCTTTTAGGCCCTTGTTTCTCCTAGTGCTAACAAATAAATGTAAAAAAGTGGGGGAATGAAAAGGGAGAGAGATGCTGAAAACATAACCTAAGCCTAAAAATGAAAAGGTGATACACCAAAAAATGTTGACCCACTCAGCCTGAACATACAATTTTCACCAAGAAGAAGGGCCCATACACTTCATCTGACGTGGGAAACTCTTATGTTTAAATGAGTCAGGGGTCCATAGAGATACAGGGAGGAAAGAACTACCAAAGGTGCTCTGCGACACACTTTGGCAACCTATTCACATGCGCCTATATTCCTGTTGTAGACACTTCTGGCAGACCTACAGAAAAAAGACTTCAAAATGCACTAGACATGTTGTAATCGATATGTGGGAAGCATGAAAGACAATGACTTAACACAAAAGAAGAACACAGACATATGCTTTAAAGTGCAACTCCAGATAGAGGTAAAAATGCTAAGTCCTGATTCAAAGTAAAATATGGCAGAGCTCTACCTTACAAGCTCAAGAGATTTTTGGGCAGAGTTTTACCTTAAGGCTGAGAGATTGGATCCTTCTCAAATGAGAAGTTTTGAAATATATAGAGAAAGGGGAAGAGAACTTGGCACCTTTTTTGCAAGCTGGCCCATGTGCTCTGTGAGCCTTGGGAAGAGGAAGCCGTTTGATTGTCGATTCCTGCTTTGACTTTGGTGTCCCAACATTAATGAAGAAGCATAGACCGTGCCTCTTTTCTGTGAACAAACTTCTCCCTTCAAGGCATTTGCACAGCTTGTCTGCTTATGAATGCAAACTGGAGAAAACAAGTTGCACCGCTTACTATTTGCACCATTTGGTGACGACCACCTGCAAGCGTTGTTCCAACTACAGGAATAAATCCCTGAGTTGACACCTCTCGCCACTTGGATTGTCTTCTCTCATCCTGGATTTGTCCCTTTCTGGGTCCTTCAACCCCCCGGGGCTATCTTTTGGCGAGTCGCTGCGTTCCTTGGGCTCTTTTTTGGTTGGCGCTTAAGCATTTTTAAAAAACAAACGGCTGTTTCACCGCCTTGAATTTGACGTCCGTGCACCCGTCACTGCGTTTAAATACCAATGGCTAGTTCGCCATGTTTGACTTTGACATCCTCGGGCCCGTCACCCTTGGACTTTCTGTCGGCTTCCTGCTTCGGTGTTTTGTCATTCCTTCGGGTTTCTTCCCGGCCACTTTCCTTCGGGCTTTTTCTGCAGACAATTTTCCCGTGGACAAAAGGTCTGCGAGAATTGTCTCGGCCGCTTTGATTTTTGTCAGGGTTTTCCCCGGGTCCTTTTGAGCTTGCGACCTCCCAAATTTTTTCGGACTTTTTATCTGAAACTTTTGTTTGAACCGCTCCTTTGAACCAACCGTTGAACCAATTGATTGAACCGGTTCAATGGTTCAAACGGTTGTTGAACCAAGGCATGGACCGAGCTTTGAACCGAACGATGAACACTTTGATTGAACCGAAAGCCGTTGAACCAAAGCATTGAACCAAAGCGTTGAACCGGTTCAATGGTTCAACGGTTCAAAGATGCTAACTATTGGAAAGATTATGTCATTGAACCACTCTTACAACCTTAAGAAAAAGTGTCTTTGAACTATTTGAGCTCTCTTTCCTTATGAATTTCTTCAGATAAGAGTCTGAAGAAGGTTTGCAAAACCTTGCACTCTTTGAACTGGTTCTTCATCTGCCGAAAGACTACACCTGCAGAGTTCGTAGAAGTCCCTGTGAAGTATGTAGAAAACCTGCAGAGTCCGTAGAAATGGACCTGCAGAGTCCGTAGAAACTTGCAAGACTCGTCCCAAATCAAAAGTACTGGCTAAGAACAGCAGGGGAAAAAAGGGGACCGAATTTTGGCATGTTGGACAAAAAATGGTCAACAAATTGGCGACTCCCAGGGGAAGCATCCCTGCTATGCTTAGAGATCAATTGCCTTTAAGTCCATTGGGCATGGAGTCAGATGTAGCTATTGAAGAAAGGTTAGCAACGGCCCCAAAAGATCCAAGAATCAATCATGAGCCTTTACCCCACACATAAAGGAAAGCACACACAAGACTAAAAACACTACTCGTGCAAACTGCACTTAGGGAAAGCAGGAAAATTAATTGAAAGCAAACTACTATATACAGCTAACCAGGAATATTTGCCTCCCTCCTAGATCAAAGGGAAAACTTCTTAATTCCCCTTCCTGGCAAGAAGATTTATGGTGCTAGACAAGTGGCTGAATGAAAAAGAGATTTAGTGCCCTGCTCCTCTTGCCTGTCACCTTGATTGGCTCGTATCCGAGTGGATCAGATTCAAACATGCTTCCAACATACATGTATTCCTTTTGTTCCTGGAAGCTTGTTGAATGTTGGTCCTACATGCTGGTGCATTTCGCGAAGAAATCAATGGCTGCTAGCTCATCACCATAGGCCATTTGATATGTACAGCTCCTCTGCAATGCATCATGGTTTGACCCAATTCCTTTTGCTTCTTTGGAGATCTGGTCAAACTCATCCTCTACTCCCTCAAGGCCTTCTTGAAGAAGGGTGACTATTGTGATGTTTGAAAAGGAATCACAAACTGATTGCTCATCCCACAAAACATCACCTCTTTGTTCAAAGCTCTCTTCTTCAAGGCTTTCCTCAAGGGAGACCAGCGTTTCCCTCTCCTATTCAAGGACCAGAGTTTCTAGATGTTCAAAGGCATCCATCTGGTTCTCCTCCAATTTAGGCTCCTCGGCATAGTAGTCCTCATCGAAACAACAAGGAAGTTCATCGAACAAGGGGGGAGAGAGCTCACCATGCTTATGTTCCTCTTCATATTGCTGGAACATCCGCATGTATGTTTGACCTGAGTCTTCTCCATCGTCGATGATGTCTTCACAAGGAATATCAATGATGATTTCTTCTTCATTGTCACTCATGATAGCCTCTTGGGAAACTGCAAATTGGATCTTCTGCTCCTCACTCGCCTCCTGCTAAACAAGTTCCTCCTTGAGAAGGGGTGAAGTGAAAAAACCATGTGGAAGAGGAGGTAGTCCTTGAGCTAGAATTGAATGATTCTCCTCCTTCCATTTGGCTAGCACTTCATCTATATCAGGTGTGGCCTGATAACTCTCTTGGAAGTGTGTAGATGGGGTGTGTTCAGACATGGAATGCGTTGTTTGGTCTGAACCGTCCATCACACATTCGCTGAGGAATCTCTCTCTGGATTCCAACTCTGCAATTCTCCTGGCTATGTCTTCTTGGAAGAACCTTTCTTGGAGATCCCCAGCATCATCATGAGCAGGAGCAGCCTCATCTTCTTCAAGGTTTTGAGCAAAACCTTTCTTCTCCTTCCTGCCCCATGATTCTACTATTTTCTCCAAGGTCATGGGGCTACTCCACGAGGTCTGAAAGTTCCATCTCTCTTTCACGAAGCAGTCTCATCAACACATAAGAAAACAATAGCAGTGCATGCTTTAGTTTGTGCAAAATATCGAAAGTACAATTATATTGGATACCACGTCACCACGTTTGGATAGAGATGGTGTTTGTCACCTATATACCAGAGATACTGATCAAGATATGTATCTGTAATTTTTTCCAAATGTTTGATTTCATAAACAGGAATCGGATAACTGCATTAGTCCATAAACACAATTCCCACCTTTTTGAAGGAATGTTGAGTAAGCAAGGGATGTTTAATACGTGATAAAGCCTCATGAGGATTGTCATATGTCTATTAAAAAAGACCTAACTCTTCTTTCTGTAACTGATTTAATCGTACTGCAACGCTGTAAGACTCCTTCAACCGCTCAAGTGCCAGTATTGAGAGCTTAGTATCATGCTTATATGACAAAGGTGGAAAAGGAATGGGAGAAAACTTTCTTAATTCTAGCCACTACCCTGAAGTGGTATAGATAGCCACAACTTCCTCTGGTGTGACATATGGATCATCTTTCACATAATTATGTTGTCATTCCTTTCTATTTTCAAATGGGTCTTCTTTTACTTTCTCACAAAGTTTATGGATCTCATATTGTTACTATGGGCTGAAAATAAACTCAACTGCCCCCACTCATGCTTATCACATGTCATAATCATTTTACTTTCCTTAGACATGCAAACTATGCACTTTTTGACTCATAAGAGTTTTTTTATCAACACTTATATGGGTTATTCTTGAACTTCAAACATAGACCAAACATGCCAATGAAATCAAGAATTCTCCACACCACTCCTCCAACTCCTTCACCATACCTTAGAGGCATGTTTTTCAACTCTCCTCCGATGCTTGCATCTTCTTTATAGTTTTCATTCGTGTGATGACTTCCAAAGGTCCATTTTTGCTGTCCCACACATGTTGTAGCTGTACTGTTGCATTTTCTTACTCATAGTCAGCATTGTGGTGGCTGGAAACTCTACCATAACAGCTGAAAATCTCTCATTGATGGTAGGTGGAACATCCTTCCACCTTGTGACCAAAAATACTCTTGTGACTATTCAATAAATTGTGAAAGGCTGGTTTTGTTGCACATAGAAGCAAAAAGAATAGGACAGCAGCTATCATATTTTAATTTCTTCACAAAATTCAGAAATGGTTGACATGGGGGTTGAAATCAACCATATACGGATTGAAAATGTTTCAACCTCCTTGGGTGATTCGTTGATCTTCTAATGCTCCAAAACCGTATGCTACCTACACAAACTGCAACATCCTCCTTCCTAATACCCTCCACTATTTCGTTGCAACACCCAATAATGGTCCCTGAAACACCTCCAATTACCCAAATAATGACTGGTGCAACCACCAAATGATGGCTGCCAACTGATATGCAAGGGTTTTTGTCCTCACTCAGTGCTTCAATGATGGTTTCCATCCTCAATGAAGAAGTCCAATAGATCATGCTGAAACTCCAAAATTTCAATTATCAAAAGCAATTTAATCCTTAAAATGAAACTCCACCTCCTTTTTATACTCTTCCCCCAAAGGGTGAGTTCCACTTGCAGGGAGAATTTGAATATTTAAAAAGGACAATTCCCTTATAATCAACACTTAAGGCATTGTGTTTTACTTTTGGCAGCTAATGCATATTATTAATTTTATTTAAAGTACTTAAAAATAGTTGTTATTTTAATAACAATATTATTTTATTTTTTAAAATTGGGGAATTCCATTGAAACCCCAAACATTGAATCGCAGTAAAATGTCAGAGGATTGCAGATTTCATGTTGATATCTTTAGAATAGTCTTTAAATCACTGAACTCTTTGGTCCCACTACGTTTGTAAAATTTCGAGACAAACCTGGAATAGTCTCTGATTTAGTCATTAAGGGGGCTGTTAAAGTTATAATTATCTATTAGTGAATGTTTAACTAATTGGTGATTATAAGAGTTTTCCAACAAATGTAACCACTCCTTGATTAATAAAAACACACAAAAAAGTCTAAGTGTATCGCATACCTTTCATTTCTCAAGATTCCATCAACATTCATTTGCTAACAGAGACCAATGATGATGGAGATAGTCAAGGCAATGAATGACACCATCCACCACCTTCAAGAAATGCTTAGCATAAATCGCAAGTTTGGCATTGAGTGACGGAGAAAGAGAGGTCCAAGTGACACAAATATGATACTCTGTAGATATCCTCTTATACAACGTTAATGATGACCTCCTATAAGGGAAGAAGCTGAGGAGGGACATCTAAATAATCCCTGAAAGGAGAAAACCTATCAATAGAGGCATCAATAGATTAGAGGATCAAACTAGCCTCAAAACCCAAAGAGATGAAACTGTAATAAATTCCATCCTTCCAAGGCACAAACTATTTGACAAGCTCCATATGCATACTGGAAAAGATCAAAGCCCACATAGATGATAGGTTTTGAAACAATATTGAAAGATGTAGATTATTTGTTTATCATCCTCTATGAGATTCCCATTGGGCTCTCAAGCTGTTAGAATCCTCTCTGATTTTTTCTTTCTAATTAGATCAGATGGGTCTTTCCAAATTTACCTTTGATAATATGGATGGTAAAAATGCCATGTCATGAATTATGATTATTGTATATTATGTTGGAGACAGATAATTTCAGGAAGATTTGAACTATTTCATTCAACGAGGCAAATGGATGTCAAATTTGGGGAGTGGGATCTAGAAAGTCATCACTATATCGTTAAAATTGATATTTAAAGAGATTTATTTGGAGATGTATCCGAAATGTGCTAATTTAGATTTTATACACCAAGTGTTTGACATACTGTGATGATCTAAAAGAGATGTTTTTTAGACATGTCAATTTGATTCGAGCATCAATGGCTTGAATCAATTTCAATAGGATCTTGCAATTTAGATTGATTTTTTTTTCCTAAAGAGCCTCTGTAATTGTTGACGCAGTGGATTGCACCCAGGGCAGGACGCCTAGCTCCCGCCCTTCCACACGCAACAATGGAAACTCCCCTCTCGCTTGTGGGACTGGCAAAGCTGGAGAGGAGAGTCTCTAGATAAGGGCTACTCCCTCTGATGTATCTTTTAGGCCCTGATTTCTCCTACTGCTAACAAATAAATGTAAAAAAGGGGGGGGATGAAAAGGGAGAGAGATGCTGAAAATAGAACCTAAGCCTAAAAATGAAAAGGTGATACACCAAAAAATGTTGACCCACTCAGCCCGAACATACACTTTTCACCAGGAAGAAGGGCCCATACACTTCATCTGACGTGGGAAACTCTTCTGTTTCAGTGAGTCAGGGGTCCATAGAGATACAGGGAGGAAAGAACTACCAAAGGTGCTCTACGACACACTTTGGCAGCGCATTCACATGCGCCTATATTCCTGTTGTAGACACTTCTGGCAGACCTGCAGAAAAAAGACTTCACAATGCACTAGACATGTTGTAATCGATATGTGGGAAGCATGAAAGACAATGACTTAACACAAAAGAACACAGACATATGCTTTAAAGTGCAAGTCCAGATAGAGGTAAAAATGCTAAGTCCTGATTCAAAGTAAAATCTGGGAGAGCTCTGCCTTAAAAGCCTGAGAGATTTTTGGGCAAAGTTTTGCCTTAAGGTTGAGAGATTGGATCTTTCTCAAATGAGAAGTTTTAAAATATATAGAGAAAGGGGAAGAGAACTTGGCACCTTTTTTGCACGCTGGCCCATGTGCGCTCTGAGCCTTGGGAAGAGGAAGTTGTTTGATTGTCGATTTATGCTTTGACTTTGGCATCCCAACATTAATGAGGAAGCATAGACCGTGCCTCTTTTTTGCAAACAGACTGCTCCCTTCAAGGCATTTGCGCAGCTTGTCTGCTTATAAATGCAAACTAGAGAAAACAAGCTGTGTCGCTTATTGTTTGCGCCATTTGGTGACCACCTGGCAAGCGTTGTTCCAACTACAAGAATAAATCCTTGAGTTGACACCTCTTGCCACTTGGATTGTCTTGTCTTTTCCTTGCCTTGTCTCATCCTGGCTTTGTCCCTTTCTGGCTCCTTCAGCGCCTTGGGGCTATCTTTTGGTGGGTTGCTGCGTTCCTTGGGCTCTTTTCTGATTGGCGCTTAAGCATTTTTTAAAAACAAACAGCTATTTCACCACCTTGAATTTGACGTCTGTGCACTCGTCACTATGTTTGAATACCAATGGCTAGTTCACCATGTTCAACTTTGACATCCTCGGGCCCGTCACCCTTGGACTTTCCATCGGCTTCCTACTTCGGCCTTTTGTCATTCCTTCGGGTTTCTTCCCGGCCACTTTCCTTCGGGCTTTTTCTGTGGACAATTTTCCCGCGGACAAAAGGTCCGCGAGAATTGTCTCGGCCGCTTTGATTTCTTTCGGGGTTTTCTCTGGGTCCTTTTGAGCTCGCGGCCTCTTGAATTTCTTCAAACTTTTTGTCTGAAGGAATTCCTTCAGACAAAAAGTCTGAAAGAATTCCTTCAATGATTAAGTCTTTTTTGCGACATTTTTCAATTCCTTCGGCTGCCTTCAAAGTGCCCCTTTGAATTCCTTCTGACAGAAACTCTGAAAGAATTATGCCTTTGCCTTCACAAAATTCCGAAAGAACTTACCTTTGCGGCTTTCTCTTTGTGGCCTCTTCGAAGTGTTCCCTGCCCTCCGCAAGGGCTCTTGAACCCAGGACTGCCCTCCGCATGGGCACTTGTCCTTCGGGAGGCTTGAACTTTTGTTTGAACCACTCCGTTGAACCAACCGTTGAACCAATTGATTGAACCAGTTCAATGGTTCAAATGGTTGTTGAACCAAGGCATGGACCGAGCTTTGAACCGAGTGATGAAAACTTTGATTGAACCAAAAGCCGTTGAACCAAAGCATTGAACCAAAGCGTTGAATCAGTTCAATGGTTCAACGGTTCAAGGATGCTAACTCTTAGAAAGATTATGTCATTGAACCACTCTTCCAACCTTAAGAAAAAGTGTCTTTGAACCATTTTAGCTCTCTTTCCTTATGAATTTCTTCAAATAAGAGTCCGAAGAAGCTTTGCAAAACCTTGCACTCTCTGAATTGGTTCTTCATCTGCCAAAAGACTACACCTGCAGAGTTCGTAGAAGTCCCTGTGAAGTCCGTAGAAAACTTGCAGTCTGTAGAACACTTGTAGAGTCCGTAGAAACTTGCAAGACTCGTGCCAAATCAAAAGCACTGGCTCAGAACAGCAAGGGAAAAAAGGGGACCAGTTTTTGGCCTATTGGGCAAAAAATGGTCAACAAATTGGCGACTCCCAGGGGAAGCATGCCTGCTATGCTTAGAGACCAGTTGCCTTTAAGTCCATTGGGCACAGAGTCATATGAAACTTTTGAAGAAAGGTTAACAACAGCCCCAAAAGATCCAAGAATCAATCATGAGCCTTTACCCCACACACAAAGGAAAGCACACACAAGACTAAAAACACTACTCGTGCAAACTGCACTTAGGGAAAGCAGGAAAAGAAATTGAAAGCAAACTACTATATACAGCTAACCAAGAATATTTGCATCCCTCCTAGATCAAAGGGAAAACTTCTTAAGTCCCCTTCCTGGCAAGAAGATTTATGGTGCCAGACAAGTGGCTGAATGAAAAAGAGATTTGGTGACCTGCTCCTCTTGCCTGTCACCTTGATTGGCTCATATCTGAGTGGATCAAATTCAAACATGCTTCCAACATACATGTATTCCTTTTGTTCCTGGAAGCTTGTTGAATGTTGGTCCTTCATGCTGGTGCATTTCACGAAGAAATCAATGGCTACTGGCTCATCACCATAGGCCGTTTGATATGTACAGCTCCTCTGCAATGCATCATGGTTTGACCCAATTCCTTTTGCTTCATTGGAGATCTGGTCAAACTCATCCTCTGCTCCCTCAAGGCCTTCTTGAAGAAGGGTGACTATTGTGATGTTTGAAAAGGAATCACAAACTGATTGCTCACCCCACAGAACATCACCTCTTTGTTCAAAGCTCTCTTCTTCAAGGCTTTCCTCAAGGGAGACCAGCGTTTCCCTCTCCTATTCAAGGACCAGAGTTTCTAGATGTTCAAAGGCATCCATCTGGTCCTCCTCCAATTTAAGCTCCTCGGCATAGTAGTCCTCATCGAAACAAGGAAGTTCATCGAACAAGGGGGGAGAGAGCTCACCATGCTTATGTTCCTCTTCGTATTGCTGGAACATCCACATGTATGTTTGACCTGAGTCTTCTCCATCGTCGATGATGTCTTCACAAGGAGTATCGATGATGATTTCTTCTTCATTGTCGCTCATGATAGCCTCTTGGAAAACTACAAATTGGATCTTTTGCTCCTCACTCGCCTCCTGCTGAACAGGTTCCTCCTTGAGAAGGGGTGAAGTGAAAAAACCATGTGGAAGAGGAGGTAGTCCTTGAGCTAGAATTGAATGATTCTCCTCCTTCCATTTGGCTAGCACTTCATCTATATCAGGTGTGCCCTGATAACTCTCTTGGAGGTGTGTAGATGGGGTGTGTTCAGACATGGAATGTGCCGTTGGGTCTGAACCGTCCATCACACAGTTGCTGAGAAATCTCTCTCTGGATTCCAACTCTGCAATTCTCCTGGCTATGTCTTCTTGGAAGAGCCTTTTTTAGAGATCACCAGCATCATCATGAGCAGGAGCAACCTCATCTTTTTCAAGGTTTTTTGCAAAACCTTTCTTCTCCTTCCTGCCCCATGATTCTACTGTTTGCTTCCAATTCAGGCTCTCAGAATTGGAATTTTGCTCCTGTGAACAGGGAGCAACTTTGTTTTCTCCAAGGTCTTGGGGCTACTCCACAAGGTCTAAAAGTTCCATCTCTCTTTCATGAAGCAGTCTCATCTTAGCCTCTAATTCCTGAATTTGCTTGGCTAGATTATCCTAAAAGAGTCTTTCTTGGAGCTCATAGGAATCATCACAGAGATGGGTAGGAGAAGTTTCGAGAGAGATGCGCTGGTTCATAACGTCCCCCCCAAAGGAATATTCATGGTCTAAAGAATTTAGAAGGTTCATCTCCATGGGAGGTTGTTCCAGTTCCCTTTGATGCTTGAAGGCTAGGCGCACGGGGTCAAGTGCAGGGTTGATTGATGCAGCAGATGAGCTGGAATGAGCAAGTGCTATCTGATAGAAAGGATTTGGTGCACAAGAGGGGGCTTTCTTTAGAATAGGAGGGGGCATACAAGGCTGACTGCCTGGAATGAATGTATTCCTCCATTTTGCTACCTCCAACTCCATGGATTGCAAGCCCTGAGCTTGCTTGAACAAACACGCCTTTTTGTACATCAGCTCCTGCTGATATCCATACTGCTCATCCAGTCTGTCGATCTCACTTGACAATTGAACCATTACATCAAGTTCTACATGCTTGACAACCAAGAGAAAACCAAGTGGACAACCTAATTAAATGGATTTAAGAGGGTTATCAATGGAAATAAATTATGGATGACAAGGGATATGAAGGTGCAACGCATTAAAGAATAAAGAAACAATGAAGATAATAACAACCAATGTAATAACTGTAATAGCAAAGTTTATCATGCTAAGTTTTGTACAATATATGAGAGATCATACGTATGGTGTCTATATGCTCTTTAACTTCATTCTTGTCAATGTAACTAACTAAAAAGAATGTAAATGTACATTAATATATAATTAAAAAATATGAAGCATCGGTTGAACCGTTACGAAAGTTGATAACAACCACTTCATAACTGATGAATGTTTTGACATCGCTGATTATTGTTTCTGATGAGCTAGGGTGTATAGTATTAATACTACAAGAGTTGTGCAATAGTGCAAACGTGGAATTAGATCTTGTGGATTGGCACGTAGAGGGGTAACCTAATGACAATGTTGATAGCATTAGCACAAGGCTAGATATGTAATAGTGGTAAATTGCAATAAGATATAATAACCCAGATCCTCTTCGATATGTTGCCCCTGCTTGAAGAGAAATGATCCCCATTGGATGGAATTACAATAAGCGATGGAAACAAATTCGCAACCTGCACTTCTATGAACCATTTTCCCTGGGAAGGTATTTGACATACTGTGACAATCTAAAAGAGATGTTTTTTCGACATGTCAGTTTGATTCGAGCATCAATGACTTGAATCAATTTCGTGAGGATCTTGCAATTTAGATTGATCTTTTTTTCCTAAAGAGCCTCTGTAATATCTAAGGTATCCAACAAAGGTGGAAAGTAATGGTGCAAGAGTTCTACATTGAAGGCTAGATGCAATCCAAGTTAAGACAAAAGACTAAGATTGAAAGTGTTCTCTCCTACTTGCTTAGGGATGGTATAGGGCCCATACCAAAAGGGATGAAATTTGCCATAAGGTCATGTCAGTTTTTTGTTCTATTGGTGTATCCAGATTCAATCACCAACCTAGAAGGTGTACAGTGTCCAACCTTTGTCAAGGCGCTAGTTGTATTCCACATTACCCTGTTGTAGAATGATTTACACTTGTTGTTGAAGGTGATGAATGTGCTCAATCAGTTGAACAACATTGTCAACTTCCTTTTGAGCTAAAGGAGTTTCTGCTATTGGTAGAAGAATAAGATAAGCTATGTTGATGAGTGCTAGAGGTTGGAAAACCAAGTAGACCTGAAAAGGGCTATGTACAGTGCGACAAAAGATTGAGATTGAAAGTGTTCTCTCTTACTTTCTTAGGGATGGTATAGGGCCCATACCGAAGGGGACAAAATTTATAGTAAGGTCATGTTAGTCTTTTGTTCTATAGGTATATCCAGACTATATCACCAACCTAGAAGGTATGCAGCGTTCGACGTTTCTCAAGGCGCTACTTGTATTTCACATTACCCTTGTTGTAGAATGATTTACACTTGTTGTTGAAGGTGATAAATGTGCTTAATCAATTTAACATCTTTGTCAACTTCCTTTTAAGCTAAAGGAGTTTCTGCTATCGATGGAAGAATAAGATAAGCTATGTTGATGAGTCCCAGAGGTTGGAAAACCAAGTGGACCTGAAAAGGGCTATGCATAATAGAGTGGTTCAGAGCTTTGTTGTAATCGTGTTGAATAAAAAGGTAGGTTTCATTCCAAGTGTGTTGCTTCTTTGAATTGTACACTTCAAAAAGTGCACTATCATCCTATTTACCACTTTCATTTGTCCATCACCCTGTGGATGAAAGGCGATAGATTTGTTCAACTCTGTGTCTAACATAGATCAAAGCATTTTCCAAGAATTGCTCAAGAACCCTATATCCCTATTAGATAAAATGATTTTAGGATTCCAAAGTGAATCCTTACATATTTAAAACATAGTTGACATGTTACTAGAGTAGATATTGCTTTCTTACAAGTTATGAGAATTGCCATCTTTAAGAATCTATCAACTACTACTTAAACACAATCAATAATATGCTTGGTAGTAAGGTAACCTCAAATAAAATACATGGAAACAAACTTACAAGGTCTCATAGGAATCGACACGTGTGTACAAACCTTGCTTCTTGTTAACCATCTTGGTAGTTGTACATGCAGTACAAGACTTGATATATTTGTATACATCATACTTGATATGTGTAAAAAAATACTTCTTCAACACCACGAGTCTTTTTAACTACAAAATGCCTTGCAAGTTTGCTAAAATGAGCCTCCCATATTATAGACTCTCTCTTTGCCTCATGCAAAACACACGAGCGTCCAAGGTGATATAATAGTCCATCTTCCAAGTAGAAATCTAGAATTGAATTATTGCAAAGCAAATTCTATTAGATATCTGCAAAATCCATGTCCGATGGATACGATTCTGAAAATGTGCTGATTTTATGACCGCATGCATCAAGTACAAAAAGGAGAGCTTGAATAGGTGGATGGCTCAGACAATCTGCAACTGGATTGGCACTTCCCTTCTTATGCTCGATGTTCAGATGAGACAATTGAAGATAAGAAGACCATTTTCGATGCCACTCTTGTTGCAACTTGTTTAGAGTCTCCAAGAACTGAAGCAGCTTGTGACCTAAGTGGATCATAGTTTATGCCTCCAATGCTTGCTTTAACAATAGCATAAAACTCATGATCATAGATTGGGTAGTTTTTTACCATTGTGGTGAATGTTTCGCTATGATAAGCAACCAGGGGATCATATTGAGTGAGGATTGCTCCAAGTATGAAGTTAGATGTGTCTGTCTCAAGCTCAAATGGTTGCTAAAGATCAACACAAGTATTGGGATGAAACAAAGTTTGCATTTCGATATAAAATAGAAAAAAATAGAGAGACCTAAAAAAAATAGAGAGAACTATTAATGGCAGTGAGTCTTTCCATTCCATGTACTACTATGGCAGTTAGTCTTTCTACTCCAAACCACTTTCAAAACTCATGCCCCCAGTTCTGCACAAGGGATGTTGGATTTACAGCCCAAGCAGCGGAATGTGCCATGTGTCCCTTGTAAAATTCGACAAAGCGTGACAAGTGTCTGCATCCGAGTTTCAAAGCTTCTTTCAAATAGGCTTCCCTCAGAGTTTTGCAGAGGGTGCCAAGTGGCAACTGCGAAAGGTTTTGACATGTTTTCCTAAGAGTAGCGAAACGTGCCACGTATCCTTTGTAAAGCTCGGCAGAAGACGCCAAGTGTCAACATGTGTGGTTTTCTTCTTTTCGTTACGTTATGGAGTTAACACTGTGGTTGGCCCTAGATGAATTGCTAAAGAGAGTGGAAGCTGCCAAGTGTCATTATCTGTGTGAATCCGAATGAGTCTCGAATGTTTCTGTATTGTTCTAAAACTCAATGAAAGCTGCCATGTGTCATCTTCTGCAAGACTCTCAAAAGGTACATAAAGCTTCTATAAGTTCAGCATATGCTGCCATGTGTCCTCACCTGTTTCACAGTGGAACACACCACGTGTCACTTGTTGAGATCAGCGAAAAGTGGCCAAAGCAAACAGGAAGGACATTAAAGAATTGCTAAGGAGGATGACGGACCCGAAGATGCCAAATTTGTGGCAATGAAATAGTTGTTGACCTTCGCTGACTTAAGCACGAACCCGAAGGAATTCAAAGGCTTAAGGCCAAAAGAAAGACAAAGCCAGTAAAGAGCAAAAGAGCCAAGTGCAAAAACGGACAAAACAATGAATAGTGAATGGTGCTAATACTGAATGGCGCGACCCATTTTTTCTCACTTTGCATTGATGAGCAGACAAGCCACATGAATGCCTTGAAGGAGCAGTCTTGTTTGCAAACAAATGGCGTGGCCTATGTTTTAAATCCCTGAAGTCAAAATAGGAGCTGACAGCGTTATCCATCAAGCAGTCTCCTCTTCTCAATGCTCAGAACGCACATGGATCATTTTTAAAAGGGCACCTAAAGGCCTCCATCTATATATTGAAAACTTCTCATTTGAAAAAAGATATCTCTCGCATTGTAAGGCAAAGCCCTGCCATTTTTTCACCTAAAATCAATAGAATACACATTTTTACCTCTATTCTGGTTGCATATATCTCTGAGTGCGTCTGAGTGTTAGTCTTGTGTCCAATCATTGCTTCCTAATGCTTTCACAGGGTTGACACCAACGTACCTGGTATATATAAAGCACCATTCCTGCAGGTGATAAGAAGCATTGTTCTTGGAGCACAGAAGCAGAAGGAGATTACTAGACAGTGTGTTCTTCCTACAATGCCTATGGTGAGTTCTTTTACTGTGTGTTTCCATTAAAGCCTCCCTATCAAGCTCTCTGCAGTCTGGTCCTTTTATTAGTTAGAGTGTATGTATGTGTTCTTGTGGTTCAGTGTGTGAGTGTAAGTAGACCAAACTTATTTGGTGCATCACACTATTAGGTTAGGTTCTGTTGTTTTCAGTATCCTTCTCCCTTTTCAACCCCCCTCATATATATATATATATACGTATTAGCCACTTACTGGAAAAACAAAGATACATCAAAGGGAGCTAGCCCTTATCTAGAGACTCTTCCCCCAGTTTTGCCAAGCCCAAAGACAAGAGGGGAGTTTTCATTATGACGTGTGGAAGGCACGAGCACGGCCTCCTGCCCAAGGTGCAATCCACTGCATCAATAATTTTTGCCACGCCCAATGGGACTCAGTGTTTTACACTTAGTAAAGTTTCAGGATCGATGCTGGTCCTGTTACAGCAAAATCAACCATTTTCAGCATTTGGCGACTCCACTGGTAAGAGCTTCAGCTTCTGATCAAAGACTAGCCTAACTTTCTATGCCTAAAATCACCACACGATTTGCTGCTAAGGGTGTCCCTTTTGAATTCATTGAATTGCCTTTGAACTTAGCAAAGCGACTGAGGTTTGAGAGGACTCATCCTTATTCAGCAAATCACTTTCTCAAACTTGCTATAAAACACACCTACGCAAGAGTTCGAAGAAGCTTTACCAGACCCTGCACTCTCTGAACTAGTTTTTTATCTGCCGAACGACTACACCAAATAGCAAGAAAAAATCTGACTCGTAGAAGATTTGTCAACAGCTATTAAAAGGCAGCAAGCTCAAAATAATTGACCGAACCAAGGATATAAGCAGTATGGTCAAACAAATAGACCCCAATTCAATAATTACAATCAAGGGAAGGGTCAGTTTGCGTAGACTAAAGCTTTTCAAGGCTACAATCCAGGCGCCCTTTCATCATCCAAGGCCATGGTGCCTGTTCAAAACAATCTGTTACAAGAACAACCCAGTTGCTCAACCATGGTATATGGTAAGGAGCAGGCTATCTGTACAAATGAAATGTCGGGTCACTACACAAATGTATAGGACAATCAGCCAGCTGCCCAATTCCAAGGTTTTGAGGCTTCAACGCAACCCGGCATGAGCAGCGGTCAGACTCAGCCCAATTCCAAGATTACCAAGATCCCGAGACAGCGTCCACAACAAGCTCAATGTGGATTCCTCAAACATCTACACAGGGAAGTTGATGTGGATTCCTCTAACATCCACATAAAAAGAAAGCACTTTGAAGAGGATTCCTCTATCATCCATAGTCAAAATCTTTCTTGGGTTGTTACCAATGACACACACCATAGAGAAAAGTGTAAACCCCCTACATAGGAACGATGAAGAAATGCAAGATTCTGCACTAGGTAAGCAACAAATTAGATTGGGACCCAATAGGTTTTTTGAAACTAAACAGTAAAAATCAAAACCACCAAGCTCAATGCGCTTTCATCAATCATCTAAACAGGTAAGTTGATGTGGATTCCTCTAACATCCACATAGAAAGAAAGCGCTTTGAAGTGGAATCCTCTATCATCCACAATCAAAACGTTTCTTCGGTTGTTACCAATGCAACACACCATAGAAAAAAATGTAAACACACTGAATAGGAAATATGAAGAAATCCATGATTCCACACTAGGTAAGCAAAATGTTAGATTAGGACTTTCCCACCTAGTAGGTTTTTTAAAACTAAACAGTGAAAATCAAAACAATCAGATTCTTCCCTTTTTCGACACAAGAGGTTGATAACAACTATCAAACTATATGAAACAAGCTCCTATACGATAATATCTATGTAAAACAAGAGTATAAAGCGTAAATAATAACAACCAATCTTTTAAGTGGAGTATCTCCCCTTAAGAAGAAATAGTTCAATGCAGATTCCTCATACATCCACACAAGTTGATGTGGATTCCTCTAACATCCAGATACAAAGAAAACACTTTGAAATGGATTCCTCTATCATCCATTGTCAACCCAGAACAGGCAGTCATCCACCAATATTTTGTCTGCGCGGAACCTCTGCAAAACTGTAACATTACAAGTGGCCATGCACAACCACTCAGCAAAATAGTGATTGAATCACAAAATTGAGGTAGCGAAATGATCTGAAAAATGGATCCAAGGAAGCAAACTACAAAGAGAAATCTATCAAAAGCCAATCTAAAATCCCCATGCAATTTTCCAAACATTACAAAGAACCCGAGACAGGGTCCACAACAAGCTCAATGTGGATTCCTCAAACATGTACACAGGTAAGTTGATGTGGATTCCTCTAACATCCACATAAAAAGAAAGCACTTTGATAATTGAATTAAACTATCATCCATAGTCAAAACCTTTCTTGGGTTGTTTCCAACGACACACACACAATAGAGAAAAAAGTAAACACGCTACATACGAACGACGTAGAAATGCAAGATTACGCACTAGGTAAGAAGAAAGTTAGATTAGGACCCCGTAGGTTTTTTGAAACTAAACAGTAAAAATAAAAAAAACCAAGCTCAATGCGCATTCATCAATCATCTAAACATGTAAGTTGATGTGGATTCCTCTAACATCCACATAGAAAGAAAGCAATTTGAAGTGGAATCCTCTATCATCCACAGTCAAAACCTTTCTTAGGTTGTTAACAATGCAACACACCATAGAGAAAAATGTCAACCCACTGAATAGGAAAGACGAAGAAATCCAAGATTCCACACTAGGTAAGCAAAATGTTAAATTAGGACTTTCCCACCCAGTAGGTTTTTTAAAACTAAATAGTGAAAATCAAACCAACCAAGATTCTTCCCTTTTTCGACATGAGAGGTAGATAACAACTATCAAACTATATGAAACAAGCTCCTATACAATTATATCTGCGTAAAACAAGAGTATAAAGGGTAAATAATAACAACCAATCTTGTAAGTGGAGTATCTCCCCTTAAGAAGAAATAGTTCAATGCAGATTCCTCATACATCCACACAAGTTGATGTGGATTCCTCTAACATCCACATAGAAAGAAAACACTTTGAAATGGATTCCTCTATCATCCATAGTCAAGCCAGAAACAAGCAGTCGTCCAGTAATATTCTGTCTCCGTGGAAATTCTGCAAAACTGTAACATTACTAGTGGGCATGCACAACCACTCAGCGAAATAGTGATTGAATCACAAAATTGAGGTAGCTAAATGATCTGAAAAATGGATCCAAGGATGCAAACAGCAAAAAGAAATCTATCAAAAGCCAATCTGAAATCCCCATGCAATTTTCCAAAGATTACCAAGATCCTGAGACAGGCTCCACAACAAGCTCAATGTGTATTCCTCAAACATGTACACAGGTAAGTTGATGTGCATTCCTCTAACATCCACATAAAAAGAAAGAACTTTGAATTGGATTCCTCTATCATCCATAGTCAAAACCTTTCTTGGGTTGTTACCGACGGCACACAACATAGAGAAAAATGTAAACCTGCTACATAGGAACGACGAAGAAATGCAAGATTCCGCACTAGGTAAGCAGAAAGTTGGACTAGGACCCAGTAGGTTTTTTGAAACTAAACAGTAAAAATCAAAACAACCAAGCTCAATGCGCATTCATCAATCATCTAAACAGGTAAGTTGATGTGGATTCCTCTAACATCCACATAGAAAGAAAGCGCTTTGAAGTGGAATCCTCTATCATCCACAGTCAAAACCTTTCTTGGGTTGTTACCAGTGCAACACACCATAGAGAAAAATGTTAACCCACTGAATAGGAAAGACGAAGAAATCCAAGATTCCACACTAGGTAAGCAAAATGTTAGATTAGGACTTTCCCACCCAATAGGTTTTTTAAAACTAAACAGTGAAAATCAAAGCAACCAAGATTCTTCCCTTTTTTGACACGAGAGGGAGATAACAAATATCAAACTATATGAAACAAGCTCCTATATGATAATATTTGTGTAAAACAAGCATATAAAGGGTAAATAATAACCAATCTTGTAAATGGATTATCTCCCCTTAAGAAGAAATAGTTCAATGCAGATTCCTCATACATCCACACAAGTTGATGTGGAATCCTCTAACATCCACATAGAATTAAAACACATTGAAATGGATTCCTCTACCATCCATAGTCAAGCCAAAAACAGGAAGTCGTCCACTAATATTCTGTCACCGTGGAATTCCCCAAAACTATAAAATTACTAGTGGGCATGCATAACCACTCAGCGAAATAGCGATTGAATCACAAAATTGAGGTACCTAAATAATCTGAAAAATCGATCCAAGGACGCAAACAACAAAGAGAAATCTATCAAAAGCCAATCTGAAGTCCCCATGCGATTTTCCAAAGAGTTCTTTCTTTTTATGTGGATTCCTCAAACATCTACACAGGTAAGTTGATGTGGATTCCTCTAACATCCACATAAAAAGAAAGCACTTTGAAATGGATTCCTCTATCATCCATAGTCAAAACCTTTCTCGGGTTGTTACCAACGACACACACCATAGAGAAGAATGTAAACCCCCTACATAGGAACGACGAAGAAATGCAATATTCTGCACTAGATAAGCAAACACTTAGACAACGACCCAGTAGCTTTTTTGAAACTGAACAGTAAAAATCAAAACAACCAAGCTCAATGCACATTCATCAATCAACTAAATAGGTAAGTTGATGTGGATTCGTATAACATCCACATAGAAACAAAGCGCTTTCAAGTGGAATCCTCTATCATCCACAGTCAAAACCTTTCTTGGGTTGTTACCAATGAAACACACCATAGAGAAAAATGTAAACACACTGAATAGGAAAGACGAAGAAATCCAAAAATCCACACTAGGTAAGCAAAATGTTAGATTAGGTCTTTCCAACCAAGTAGGTTTTTTAAAACTAAACAGTGAAAATCAAAACAACCAAGATTCTTCCCTTTTTCGACACGAGAGGGAGATAACAACTATCAAACTATATGAAATAAGCTTCTATACGATAATATCTGTGTAAAACAAGAGTATAAAGGGTAAATAATAACAACCAATCTTGTAAGTGGAGTATCTCCCCTTAAGAAGAAATAGTTCAATGCAGATTCCTCATACATCCACACAAGTTGATGTGGATTCCTCTAACATGAAAACACTTTGAAGTGGTTCAACGGTTCAATGGTTGAACTAAGCGTGTTGATTTTCCTTTGAACTAACTGAACCAAGCCGCTTTGAACCAAGAGATCGAACCAAAGGCCATTGAACTAATGTGCCAGGCCGATGAACCAAAACGCTAAACTAAGCTGGAAAAAGGCCATTGGATTTCGAAGGAGATAAAACAAATGTTTATAAACCAACCAATTGAACCAAATAATTGAAACAATCATGTTGAACCAAGCAGAGAAACACTGGCATTGAAATTGTGCAACCTGGAAACAACTATCTTCGAATAGTGAAGAAAGAAGGTGAACGATTTTGGCCTGTGGGCAAAATTGGTCAACAGATTGGCGACTCATAGGGGAAGCATACCTGCTATGCTTGAAGACCAGCTGCCTTGAAAATCCATTGGGCACGGAGTCGTCTAGTAACTTTCAAAAGCAGCAACAGCTCTGTTAAAACTTAGAACCAGCGACGCAGATCTACCTCCAAGGAAACGAAAACAAACACAAGACTAAAGAAACCACTACCTGTGCAACAACACTTATGGAAAACAGGAAAGAAAACAAGGGAAAATATGTACAAGCGAACCGAAAATTAGTGGCAATGCTTCAGATGTATCCCATTAACTGGGATACGCAGTTCTTCGCCATCCAACCTAGAGAGTTGGAACGCATTATGCTGCTTACACTAAGTAATTGTGTAAGGGCTGCTCCAAATTTTGTATGTTTCCCAGGCTTAGCTCGATCTTCATCCCATTTCAGGACAATGTCTCCTTCAGAGAAAACTCTTGGCAAAGATTTCTTGTCGAAGTGTCTTTTTACTTGTTGGCGACTGGTTATAAAAGCCATAGCCTGGTCCCTTACCTCTTGGAGCTCCATTAGCTCACACAACCTGACCTCCATGTTGGTTCCTTCTTCAAATTGCAGCTGGTGGGCAAGATCCAATGCTGGAAATTCTAGCGAGATGAGAAGCCAGCTTCCCTTCCATATACGAGCGTATATGGAGAATTTTTGATTGCTCTCTTCAAAGTAATTTGGTCAGCCCATAGAGCTGTCTTTAGCTTGGCATGCCAAGTCCTCTGATTTTCTTCCATATTCCTCTTTATGATTCTGATCAGATTTTTGTTGGTGGACTCAGCCAGCCCATTCCCTTGTGGATAATAATTTGATGAAGTGCTGAGGTATATGCCATACCTTAGCGCCCATTCACTTGTTTTAGTCCCCAGAAAAGCTAAGGCGTTATCTGAGATTATGGTGGCTGGAACCCCGAATCTTGTTACTAGGTCCTCATAAAACTCTAAGACTGTGCTTTCATTCACTTCTTTCAGAGCGACGGCCTCCACCCACCTGGTGAAATAATCCGTAGCAGTCAGGACCCATTTGTGCCCAGCACTGGAGGGAGGATTGATTATCCCTATGAAATCTAGGCCCCACTGCATGAATGGTTGCTCCACCTGAATAGGCGGTAGAGGCATGGCAGCCAATCGTCGTTTTCCATCAAAAAGTGCACATTTTTGGCACTTTCTTACCCAGACATGGGTGTCCTTGAAAAGAGTAGGCCAAAAATAGCCAATTCTCATTATCCTTGCTGCCATAGCTCTAGGAGCGAAGTGACCGCCTGCTGGCCCATCATGGAACTCAGCCAATACCTTATCAACCTGATTTGGGTCAATGCACCTTAGAAGGACCCCAGAGAAATCCTTCCTAAACAATACTTCATCAACCAAGACATAAGGGAGAGACTGGAGTTTGAAATACCTTCTTCCGGTCTTATCAAGACTCTGTGGGCACTCACCAGTGATAAGGAAATGCCTCAGGTCCAATGTCCAATCTTTTATGATAATTGGCTCTTCTACTGTGGCTACATCGTGAATTAACAAGCTTTCTTCCCCTTTTTTCTTGAAGTCTGCAGCAAGCTGTTCACATCGACCTCTTCCTCTCACTTTGGTAATCCACCATGCCCTCTTCTCATTCAGGTCTCGATTGGTCAATAAATCCTTGACGCCAAGATGTGGGACCATTAGGTGAATCTTGCTGTTAGACAACATATGCCTGAATTTCTTCAAGCCCCGCACTACTGCCAGGACTTGCTTCTCAACATATGTGTACCTGACTTCAAAATCCTCTAATCCTTGGCTAAAAAAAGCAAGTCGTTGTTCGAGGTCATCACCGTTTGCTCGGGTAAGCATGGCGGATATCACCTCTTCATTGATAAAAGTGTAGAGGTTGAAGTCTTTGTTGAAGTCAGGGATAATCAAAGTGGGAGCCTGGGTAATGGCCTGCTTGATGGCTTCAAAGCTGTCTTTCCTTTGAGCTATCCATTTGAACTCTTCACCCTTCCTAAGCATAGGGGTGAGTGGCTTGACTATCTCTGCAAAATTTGGAATGAATCTCCGAATAAAATTTATCCTGCCAAAGAAGCTCCTCAGGCTTTTCTTGTGCTTTGGTAGGGACATCTCCAGAATAGAGCGAACTCTCTCAGGGTCAATAGATAAGCCCTCTTTGGACACAATGTGGCCAAGGAGTTTCCCTTCATGAACAACATACACGCACTTCTTTGGATTAAGAGAGATGCCAAACTCCCTACACCTTTCAAAAATTTGCCTGAGGTGCTTTATGTGTTGGCTCGCTTCCTTGGAGAATATCGTCACATCATCGAGATAGACCAGCACGTTGTTATTTATCAAGCCTCCAAAAGCCATATCCATGGCTCGCTGAAAGGTAGCACCAGCATTAGATAGCCCAAAAACCATCTTCTTGTAGCCAAACGTTCCCCATTTAGTAGTGAAGGCTTTCTTGTGTTGATCACAACCTTGCACTAGAATTTGATTATACCCTGAATAACCATCTAGGGGGGAGAAAAGCTCACTACCTGTTACCTTCTGAAGGATCCGCTCCATGCTTGGAAGGGGATAATGATCTTTTAAAGAGACTTTATTAAGGTCTCTAAAGTCGACACACACAATGATCTCCCCATTCTTTCTAACAGGAACAAGGTTGGCTAGCCAGGAGGAATGCTTGATTGGAAAAATAATTCCGGACTCAATCAGTTTGGCCAATTCCCTCTACATGAGGGGCTCAATTGTCAGATTTATAGATCTTTGCTTCTATGTGACTGGCCTGGCGCCTTCTTCTAGTTCAATTGTGCGCTGGGCAATCCTTGGGTCAAAGCCCTTCAAGTCACTGTAATCCCAAGCAAATACATCGGAGAACCCCTGACACAGCAAAACGAAATCTTGCCTTTCTTGAAATGTTCAAACTTTTCCAAGTGCAAGCAGCTTGTCCTTGAAGATTTCAACTCTTTCGTAGTTCTCTTCTTTGGTTGTGATGCATGCCTTGTCATTTCTTAATTGGTCATCCCTATTGAAGATGCTTTCAAGCGTGACCAAACCTTTAGGGAGTTTATTGTTCTTCAACTAAACAATCTGATTGCCGTACTGTTGCTGCAATTTCGCTTGATTTTGTGTTGCGAATTTAGCTTCTTCCTGTAAGAAAAAAGCTATTTGCTGGTCGCTTTCAAAAACTTGCCAATTTGCAATGTTGTCAGGGACTGAAGGCCGAACCACCACTTTCAAGTGGCGCGAACCACAGTCTCGACTTATTTCCTTTGAAACATCAAACTGGGCGCCAATTGCTGCCAGTCTATCCGCTTGTTTGTTTTGCTCTCTGGGAATGGAGGCGATATTGAAAGCAAGGAAATCCTCCACCAAGTCCCAGACTCTATGCTTGTAAGACTTCGGCAAAGAATTCTTGGTCAGATTAAAGCCTCTCACCTGATTTACAATCAGCTTGCTATCTCCCAATACTTGCAACTCCTTAATCCCTCTTTTTCTTGCCCATTCAAGGCCATGTATAAGAGACTCATATTCTGCAACATTACTTGTGCAAGAGAATTGGAAGCAAAAAGCTGAAAAGTACCTTTCCTTTGAAGGGGAGACCAGCATCGCTCCACCTCCAGCGCCTAGCTTACTTCTAGAACCGTCAAAATACAGCTGCCATAGGCCAAGGTCCTCTTGGTCTGCCTTCATTAAATTTGGCATGAAAGCGCCCTCTTCATGCATGCAAAAGACTCCAAGGTCTGCCTCTTCAATGAACTTATAAGGATCATATTTGAAGTTATCATTTCCCCACTCATCCAAGAGTAGGTCTGTGACTCCTTCAAAAGCAGAGGACAGAGCTTGGTCTATCTGGGACTCTTATGGGTCGATGATTGTGTAACTGACATTCGCTGCCTTGGGCGTGTACAGTTCTAGATGGTCCTTGTAGAGTGGCTCAGACTCAATTTTCACCTTGGTCCCATACTTGGTTCTAAAAATCAGATATGACCAATTCGCTGCTAGATAGCCGCCTATCTTTGACGTGAAGTCTCTAGACAAGCAAATTGCGAAATAAGGAGGAACGTCCGCTACCACTAAATCATGGAGGATCGAGAAGGTTGGGCAAGCATGCAGCGTCAAGCCTAAACCCTTCACAATCCCAACCGTTTTTACAGGGGTTCCATCTAGTTGTAGGACTCCTTTGTTCATCTCTTCATACTTTTGTCCCATCTTGTCAGCAATACACTTGGGCATTACTGAGGTGCTGGCCCCGCTGTCAATTATGCAGTTGTGTACCAAGAAATCCCCTATAACCAAGGATACATAGAAAGGGGGAGTCTTTTCTTCCTTCTTTACCTGTCCTGAAGTGGAAGGCTATCCATTTGTCATCAAGACATTATCAGTGCTTGCTAGGACAGCTGAACGATCCAGCTCATGCAATTCCTTCTTCAGCACATCCTTCTAGCCTGGAAGAGACAATGAATCCCATAAAGAGATATTCATATGCAGCTTCTTCATCTGGTCTACTATATTGATTTGAGGGCTGCCTCCCTTCAAGTTTTCTTTGGGGTTGATTCCAAGCTGAACTGCACGCTGAGGCGCTGAAGGTATAGACGACTGCCTAAAATTTGGGGCTTTTGAATTAGAGTGCACTGGAGGAGGCGTTGTTGCCGTCTGAGTAGTATTTTGGGCCTCTGTCATTGCTCTTCTTTTAAACCTCGTGTTGGCTACAACACAATCAGCCTGATTGTCTGCAACGCCCACATAATTTACTAAATAAAATTCCCCTTCTAGGTGATTCATCAGGGTTAATCAGGCTGGAACTGATTGCTACTTGTGCTGGGTTGCATTGAAGGCTCGAGGACATGAGATTGAGCAACTGTTTGGTTGTCTGTATTCTGAAAATAGTTCATCTCATTTGTGTAAATACCCTGTTCTTGACCATATCCCATGGTCGAACAACTTCGTTGTCCCTGTACTAGATTATTCTGAACCGGCACCATGACTTTAGATGATGAAAGGGGCCCTGAGTTGTGATTTTGAAAAGCCCTGATTTGCATGAGCTGACCCTGTCCTTGATTATAGCCTTGAAAGGGAGGTCTAGAAGCTTGACCATAGTGCTGATATCCCTGATTCGGCCTATTGCTTTGAGCTTGCTACCTTTTAAGAGCTACAAGTTCATTTGACATGTTTTGCAACAGGGTTTTAACCTCGTGAAGCTCATTAGATGGAGCGGCAACTGGATTTTCAACACTATGGAAAGGGGCTATTGTGGGAGCAACCGTTTGAATTGGAGGCATCATTTCTGGAAAAAGTGGCATGTAAGGCCTAGGGGCTATTTTCTAAGCCTGAACCAAGTAATTTTTCACTGCTATGGCAACGTCATAAGCATCAAGCAGTATATGCCCTCCCATAGATTGGATCATCACAGCAATATCACTGTTTAATGCCTTTAAATAATACAAGATGGCATAACTGGAAGTCAGTCTTACCAGGATGGGAATTCTATCCCAAGTCTTTTGGAAACGTGTGTTGAAGTCCTGCATATACTCGTGTGGAGCTCTCTTTATAGTCGTCAACTGCTCAGTGAATGAGAGGTCGTCGCTCTTTTTCCCAAAACAGTTAGTCAACTGAGTGCCCAATTCGTTCCAAGAATATATTGAATTCATAGGCAAGGTCCCGTACCAATCAAGAGCTTTCCCTTTCAGAGACACTGCTAGTAGTCTGATGGCAATATTTTCTTCTGTTACATTGTGAATATTGCAAAGGTTGGCAATATTCCTAATATGCTCGATCGCTGTAATAGGCCCCACCCCATCAAAAAAAGGCACATTCTTGAGAGCAGTTCCCGAAATTGGATCGTAGTGTTGGAGATTCAAGGGGCTCTCACCACGAAAAGCTACAAAAGACAAAGCCATGTCTAGGATTGGCTGTAACTGGGGTTCTGCTGTGACTGTATCTCTTATAACAGGCCTAGGAGGATTGATTGCTGGATAAGGATGGGTTCTCTCAAATCGTAGTCTTTTAGCAAAATTTAAAGGTAATTCAACGAATTCGAAAGGGACCCCTCTTGAAGCAAACCTTATGGTGACTTTAGGCATAGAAAATTAAGCAACTGGTCTTAATTAGAGAACTGAAGCTCTCCCCAGTGGAGTCGCCAGATGCTGGAAAACTTGAAATTGCTGTGACAGGACCAGCATCAATCCTGAAACCGTTCTGCGTTATCAAACTGTGTGTCCCACCGGGCGTGCCAAAACTGTTGACGCAAGAGATTGCACCCTCTGGCAGGAAAACAAGCTCCTGCCTTCTCCTCGCAACATGGAAACCCCCCTCTCACATGTGGGACTACCGAAGCTGGAGGGGAGAGTCTCTAGATAAGGGATAGCACCCTTTGATGTATCATGTTTGTTTCAGCAAGTGCAAACACAGGCATATATATATAAATAGCTATACAATAAAAGTGGGGGGATGAAAAGGGAAAAGAGAATGCAAGAAACAAGCCTACTCTAAGGAGGTGATACACCAAAACAAGATGACCTCACACCCACTCTCAAAATCAGACAAACACACTTATACGCTTCACCCTTGGAAGAAGAAATGGTCTGCAAACTTGACAGGGAGGTTTAAATAAAAGATACAAAAAAAAAGGGGTTCACCAAAGGTGCTGTAAGAGGCACTCTGTAGATAATCCCTTCTGTTATGTACTCCAAAATAGAACTCTTCTCCTGTCAACTACAGATGGCACCTTGTAGATCGCTGGTCTATTGGTGTTGAACCTGTGAGAGCATCAAAAGACAATGACTAAACACAAATCAATACTCAGAACACACACAGGTAATGTATCCAAGAAGAGGTCAAATCTGTGTTTTTTGATTCAGGTAAAAATTTTGGCAGGGCTACGACTTGTAAAATTGCGAAAAGATGATTACAAATGACCAATTCGCAAAGTTATATGGAAAAGTCAGGAGGCTCATTTGGCACTCCTTTCTTACAAGTGGCCTATCACGCCTATTCATGAAAGGAAACAAGTCGCTCCAAAGCATTAATGGACTGTGCACTTTGTCCCCTTATAATCTACCTTTGTCAAGGTCAATACATGATTTGCCTTCTCATTTAATGAAAAATAGAGAAAAGTGGCTGCTTTGCTAGCTGCTTGCATCCCAAATGATCAATTTGCTGACACTATTTCACCTACTGGAGTCGCTTCTCAGATTGGTGCCTCATCTTGCCACCTGGACTAAACTGCCTGTTCATTCCATACTTGTCGCTTTGTTTTTTCTCCATTTGTCTTATCTGGCTCATTCGGCCCCTGGGGCGAACATCTCGGGGGTTCACTGCATTTCGAGCTCTTTTTCCATGGTTTGCACTTTTTCGTCTGAAGGCAAACGGCTACTTTGCTTCATTAATTTTGGCGTCCCCCAGGACGTTAGTCGGGCCTTCGTTGGCTTTTTGGACACTTCTTTGCCCTTTGTATTCTCCTTGGCACCCTCCGACCTTTGGAACAATCGCTTGTAGCTTGGCCGAGAGTCCCCCACAAGGGCACCTGCCCTTCGGGGTCCTTCGACGGGTCCCTTTGTTTTATGCGAACACCTCTTGGGTTCTCGCGGGTTTTATGTCCGCGAACAGTTTCCCTGGTTAAATTTTCTCGGGTCTGTCTTTGCCTTGCTTGAAGTGCCAGCACTTTGGAAGGGTATTGAACCTTCAAGACTACGCCTCGGCCCAAGGGCATACCCTTGAACCAAGCATTGAACCAAGATGGCTCAACGGTTCAATGGTTCAATCGTTGAACGCCAACGAGCCTTTGAACCGAAGCCAATGAACTCCCTCAGTTGAACCTTTGCCTTTGAACCAAGACCATTGAACCAACGTGGTTCAACGGTTCAATGGTTCAACTAAGCGTGCCGATTTTCCTTTGAAGTAATTGAACCAAGCCGCTTTGAACCAAGAGATCGAACCAAAGGCCGTTGAACTAATGTGCCAGGCCGATGAACCAAAATGCTGAACTAAGCTGGGAAAAGGCCGTTGGATTTCGAAGGACATAAAACAAACACTGATAAAAGAACCAGTTGAACCAAATGACTAAAACAATCATGTTGAACCAAGTAGAGAAACACTGGCATTGAACATGTGCAACCTGGAAACCACTGTCATCGAATAGTGAAGAAAGAAGGTGAACGATTTTGGCCTATAGGCAAAATTGGTCAACAATTACTAGTGGGAATGCACAACCACTTAGCAAAATAGCAAATAGATTTTTTAAAACTAAACAGTGAAAATCAAAACAACCAAGGTTCTTCCCTTTTTCGACACGAGAGGGAGATAACAACTATAAAACTATATCAAACAAGCTCCTATACGATAATATCTATGTAAAACAAGAATATAAAGGATAAATAATAACAACCAATCTTGTAAGTGGAGTATCTCCCCTTGAGAAGAAATAGTTCAATGCAGATTCCTCATACATCCACACAAGTTGATGTGGATTCCTCTAACATCCACAGAGAAAGAAAACACTTTGAAATGGATTCCTTTATCATGCAAAGTCAAGCCAAAAACACACAGTCGTCCAATAATATTCTATCTCCGTGAAACTTGCGAAAAACTGTAACATTACTAGTGGGCATGCACAACCACTTAGCGAAAATAGCGAATAAATCACAAAATTGAGGTAGCTAAATGATCTGAAACATGGATCAACGGAGGCACAAAACAAAGAGAAATCTATAAAAAGCCAATATGAAATCCCCATGCGATTTTCAAAGGATTACCAAGATCCCGAGTCAGCATCCACAACAAGCTCAATGTGCATTCCTCAAACATCTACACAGGTAAGTTGATGTGGATTCCTCTAGCACCCACATAAAAAGAAAGCACTTTGAACTGGATTCCTCTATCATCCATAGTCAAAACCTTTCTTGGGTTGTTACCAACGGCACACACCATAGAGAAAAATGTAAACCCGCTACATCGGAACAACGAAGAAATGCAAGATTCTGCACTAGGTAAGCAAAAAGTTCGAGTACGACCCAGTAGGATTTTTTAAACTAAACAATAAAAATCAAAACAACCAAGCTCAATGCGCATTCATCAACCATCTAAACAGGTAAGCTGATGTGGATTCCTCTAACATCCACATACAAAGAAAGCGCTTTGAAGTGAAATCCTCTATCATCCATAGTCAAATCCTTTATTGGGTTGTTACCAATGCACAACACCATAGAGAAAAATGTAAACCCACTGAATAGGAAACTCGAAGAAATCCAAACTTCCACACGAGGTAAGCAAAACGTTAAATTACGACTTTTCCACCCAGTAGGTTTTTTAAAACTAAACAGTGAAAATCAAAACAACCATGATTCTTCCCTTTTTCGACACGAGAGGGAGATAACAACTATCAATCTATATGAAACAAGCTCATGTACGATAATACCTGCGTAAAACAAGAGTATAAAGGGTAAATAATAACAACCAATCTTGTAAGTGGAGTATCTCCACTTAAGAAGAAATAGTTCAATGCAGATTCCTCATACATCCACAAAAGTTGATGTGGATTCCTCTAACATCCAAATAGAAAGAAAACACTTTGAAATGGATTCCTCTATCATCCATGGTCAAGCCAAAAACACACAATCGTCCACTAATATTCTCTCCGTGGAACTTCCACAAAACTGTAACATTACTAGTGGGCATGCACAACCACTCAGTGAAATAGCGATTGATTCACAAAATTGAGGTTGCTAAATGATCTAAAAAATGTATCCAAGGACGCAAACTACAAAGAGAAATCTATCAAAAGCCAATCTGAAATCGCCATGCAATTTTCCAAACATTACCAAGATCCCGAGACAGGGTCCACAACAAGCTCAATGTGGATTCCTCAAACATGTACACAGGTAAGTTGATGTGGATTCCTCTACCATCCACATAAAAAGAAAGCACTTTGAATTGGATTTTTCTATCATCCATAGTCAAAACCTTTCTTGGGTTGTTACCAACGGCACACACCATAGAGAAAAATGTAAACTCACTACATAGGAGCGATGAAGAAATGCAAGATTCCGCACTAGGTAAGCAAAAAGTTAGATTAGGACCCAGTAGGTTTTTTGAAACTAAACAGTGAAAATTAAAACAACCAAGCTCAATGCACATTCATCAATCATCTAAATAGGTAAGTTGATGTGGATTCCGCTAACATCCACATAGAAAGAAAGCACTTTGAAGTGGAATCCTCTATCATCCATAGTCAAAACCTTTCTTGGGTTGTTACCAATGCAACACACCATAGAGAAAAATGTAAACCCACTAAATAGGAAAGACAAAGAAATCCAAGATTCCACACTAGGTAAGCAAAATGTTAGATTAGGACTTTCTCACCCAGTAGGTTTTTTAAAACTAAACAGTGAAAATCAAAACATCCAAGATTCCTCCCTTTTTCGACATGAGAGGGAGATAACAACTATTAAACTATATGAAACAAGCTCCATTACGATATTATATGTGTGAAACAAGAGTATAAAGGGTAATTAATAACAACCAATCTTGTAAGTGGAGTATCTCCCCTTAAGAAGAAATAGTTCAATGCAGATTCCTCATAAATCCACACAAGTTGATGTGGATTCCTCTAGCATCCAAATAGAAAGAAAACACTTTGAAATGAATTCCTCTATCATCCATAGTCAAGCCGAAAACACCCAATCGTCCACCAATATTCTATCTCCGTGGAACTTCCGCAAAACTGTAACATTACTAGTGCGCATGCACAACCACTCAGTGAAATAGCGATTGAATCATAAAATTGAGGTAGCTAAGTGATCTAAAACATGGATCCAACGATACAAACTACAAAGAGAAATCTATCAAATGCCAATTTGAAATCCCCATGCGATTTTCCAAACATTACCAAGATCCCGAGATAGGGTCCACAACAAGCTCAATGTGGATTCCTCCAACACGTACATAGGTAAGTTGATGTGGACTCCTCTAACATCCACATAAAAAGAAAGAACTTTGAAATGGATTCCTCTATCATCAATAGTCAAAACCTTTCTTGGGTTGTTACCAACGACACACCATAGAGAAAAATGTAAACCCGTTACATAGGAACGACAAAGAAATGCAAGATTCCGCACTACGTAAGCAAAACGTTAGATTAGGACCCAATAGGTTTTTTGAAACTAAACAGTAAAAATCAAAACAACAAAGCTCAATGCGCATTCATCAATCATCTAAACAGGTAAGTTGATGTGGATTACTCTAACATCCACATAGAAAGAAAGTGCTTTGATGTGGAATCCTCTATCATCCACAGTCAAAACCTTTATTGGGTTGTTACTAATGCAAAACACCATAGATAAAAATGTAAACCCACTGAATAGGAAAGATGAAGAAATCGAAGATTCCACACTAGCTAAGCAAAATTTTAAATTAGGACTTTCCCACCCAGTAGGTTTTTTTAAACTAAACAGTGAAAATCAAAACAACCAAGATTCTTCCCTTTTTCGACACAAGAGGGAGATAACAACTATCAAACTATATGAAACAAACTCATGTACGATAATATCTGCGTAAAACAAGAGTATAAAGGGTAAATAATAAAAATGAATCTTGTAAGTGGAGTATCCCCCCTTAACAAAAAATAGTTCGATGCAGATTCCTCATACATCCACACAAGTTGATGTGGATTCCTCTAACATCCACATCGAAAGAAAACACTTTGAAATTGATTCCTTTATCATCCAAAGTCAAGCCAAAAACACGTAGTCGTCCACTAATATTCTGTCTCTGTGGAACTTCCAAAAAACTGTAACATTACTAGTGGGCATGCACAACCACTCAGCGAAATAGCGATTGAATCACAAGATCGAGGTAGCAAAATGATTTGAAACATGGATCTAAGGAGGCACACAACAAAGAGAAATCTATCAAAAGCCAATCTAAAATCCCCATGCGATTCTTCAAAGATTACCAAGATCTCGAGACATGGTCCACAACAAGCTCAATGTGGATTCCTCAAACATCTATACAAGTAACTTGATGTGGATTCCTTTAACATCCACATAAAAAGAAAGCACTTTGAAGTGGATTCCTCTATCATCTATAGTCAAAACCTTTCTTGGGTTGTTACCAACAGCACATACCATAGAGAAAAATGTAAACCCGCTACACAGGAATGACGAAGAAATGCAAGATTCTGCTCTAGGTAAGCAAAAAGTTAGATTAGGACCCAGTGGGTTTTTTGAAACTAAACAGTAAAAATCAAAACAACCAAGCTCATTGCGCATTCATCAATCATCTAAATAGGTAAGTTGATGTGGATTCCTCTAACATCCACATAGAAATAAAGCACTTTGAAGTGGAATCCCCTATCATCCACAGTCAAAACCTTTATTGGGTTGTTACCAATGCAAAACACCATTGAGAAAAATGTAAACCCAATGAATTGGAAAGATGAAGAAATCCAAGCTTCCACACTAGGTAAGCAAAATGTTAAATTAGGACTTTCCCACCCAGTAGGATTTTTAAAGCTAATCAGTGAATATCAAAACAACAAAGATTCTTCCCTTTTTGGAAACGAGAGGGAGATAAAAACAATCAAACTATATGAAACAAGCCCCTATACGATAATATCTGTGTAAAACAAGAGTATAAAGGGTAAATAATAACAACCAATCTTGTAAGTGGAGTATCTCCCCTTAAGAAGAAATAGTTCAATGCAGATTCTTCATACATCCACACAAGTTGATGTGGATTCCTCTAATATCCACATAGAAATAAAACACGTTGAAACGGATTCCTTTATCATGCAATGTCAAGCCAAAAACACGCAGTCGTCCACTAATATTCTATTTTCGTGGAACTTCCGCAAAACACTAACATTACTAGTGGGCATGCATAACCACTCAGCGAAATAGCGATTGAATCACAAAATTGAGGTACCTAAATGATCTTAAACATGGATCCACAGAGGCACACAACAAAGAAAAATCTATCAAAAGCCAATCTCAAATCCCCATGCGATTTTCCAAAGATTACCAAGATCCCGAGTCAGCGTCCACAACAAGCTCAATGTGGCTTCCTAAAACATCTACACAGGTAAGTTGATGTGGATTCCTCTAGCAACCACATAAAAAGAAAGCACTTTGAAGTGGATTCCTCTATCATCCATAGTCAAAACCTTTCTTGGGTTGTTACCAATGGCACACACCATAGAGAAAAATGTAGACCCGCTTTATAAGAACAATGAAGAAATGCAAGATTCCACACTAGGTAAGCAAAAAGTTAGAGTACATCCACATAGAAAGAAAACACATTGAAATGGATTCCTCTACCATCCATAGTCAAGCCAGAAACACGCAGTCGTCGACTAATATTTTGTCACCGTGGAATTCCGCAAAACTATAGCATTACTAGTGGGCATGCACAACCACTCAGCAAAATAGCGATTGAATCAAAAAATTGAGGTAGCTAAATGATCTGAAAAATCGATCCAAGGACGGAAACAACAATGAGAAATCTATTAAAAGCCTTTCTGAAGTCCCCATGCAATTCTCCAAAGAGTGCTTTCTTTTTATGTGGATTCCTCAAACATCTGCACAGGTAAGTTGATGTGGATTCCTCTAACATCCACATAAAAAGAAAGAACTTTGAAATGAATTCCTCTATCATCTATAGGAACAATGAAGAAATGCAAGATTCCGCACTAGGTAAGCAAAAAGTTAGACTAGGACCCAGTAGGTTTTTTGAAAGTAAACAATAAAAAAAAAAAATACCAGCTCAATGCCCATTCATCAATCATCTAAACAGGGAAGTTGATGTGGATTCCTCTAACATCCACATCGAACAAAAGCGCTTTGAAGCGGAATCCTCTATCATCCACAGTCAAAACCTTTTTTGGGTTCTTACCAATGCAACACACCATAGATAAAAATGTAAACCCACTAAATAGGAAAGACGAAGAAATCCAAGATTCCACACTAGGTAAGCAAAATGTTAGATTAGGACTTTCCAACCCAGTAGGTTTTTTAAAACTAAACAGTGAAAATCAAAACAGCCAAGATTCTTCCCTTTTTCGACACGAGAGGGAGATAACAACTATCAAACTATATGAAACAAGCTCCTATCCGATAATATCTGTGTAAAACAAGAGTATAAAGGGTAAATAATAACAACCAATCTTGTAAGTGGAGTATCTCCCGTTAAGAAGAAATAGCTCAATGCAAATTCCTCATACATCCACACAAGTTGATCTGAATTCCTCTAACATCCACATAGAAAGAAAACACTTTGAAATGGATTCTTGTATCATCCATAGTCAAGCCAACAACGGGCAGTCATCGACTAATATCTTGTCTCCGTGGAACTTCCCCAAAATTGTAACATTACTAGTGGGCATGCACAACCACTAAGTGAAATAGCGATTGAATCACAAAATTGAGGTTGCTAAATGATCAAAAATATGGATCCAAGCTGGCACACAACAAATAGAAATCTATCAAAAGCCAATCTAAAATACCCATGCAATTTTCCTAAGATTACCAAGATCCTGAGACAAGGTCCACAACAAGCTCAATGTGGATTCCTGAAACATCTACACAGGTAAGTTGATGTGAATTCCTCTAACATCCACATAACAAGAAAGCACTTTGAATTGGATTCCTCTATCAGCCATAGTCAAAACATTTCTTGGGTTGTCACCAACGGTATTATTTCACCTTCTACCATTAATCCCATAGGTCATTCCCATAGGAAGCCTCCCCCTTCTTATCCCATGCTTCCACCTCCAATGGTTTCATCCCCACCCGCTACATAGGAACGACGAGGAAATGCAAGATTCCGCACTAGGTAAGAAAAAATTTAGATTAGGACCCAGTAGGATTTTTGAAACTAAACGGTAAAAATCAAAACAACCAAGCTCAATGCGCATTCATCAATCATCTAAACAGGTAAGTTGATGTGGATTCCTCTAACATCCACATAGAAAGAAAGCGCTTTGAAGTGGAATCCTCTATCATCCACAATCAAAACCTTTCTTGGGTTGTTACCAATGCAACACACCATAGAGAAAAATGTAGACCCACTGAGTAGGAAAGATGAAGAAATAAAATATTCCACACTAGGTAAGAAAAATGTTAGATTAGGACTGTCCCACCCAGTAGGTTTTCTAAAACTAAACAGTGAAAATCAAAACAACCAAAATTCTTCCCTTTTTCGACACGAGAGGTTGATAACAACTATCAAACTATATGAAACAAGCTCCTATAAGATAATATCTGTGTAAAACAAGAGTATAAAGGGTAAATAATAACAACCAATCTTGTAATTGGAGTATCTCCACTTAAGAAGAAATAGTTCAGTGCAGATTCCTCATACACCCACACAAGTTGATGTGGATTCTTCTAACATCCACATAGAAAGAAAACACTTTTAAATGGATTCCTCTATCATCCATAGTCCAGCCAAAAACATGCAGTCGTCCACTAATATTCAGTTTCCGTGGAAAACAAGGGTATAAAGGGTTAAAAATAACAACCAATCTTGTAAGTGCAGTATCTCCCCTTAATAAGAAATAGTTCAGTGCATATTCCTAATACATCCACACAAGTTTATGTGGATTCCTCTAACATCCACATTGAAAGAAATAACTTTGAAATGGATTTCTCTATCATCCATAGTCAATCCAAAAACGGGCAGTTGTACACTAATTTTCTATCTCTGTGGAAATTTTGCAAAACTGTAACATAATAAGTGGGCATGCACAATCACTCAGCAAAATAGCAATGGAATCATAAAATTGAGGTAGCTAAATCATCTTAAACATGGATCCAAGGAGGCACACAACAAAGAGAAATCTATAAAAAGCCAATCTCAAATCCCCATGCGATTTACCAAACATTACCAAGATCCCGAGACAAGGTCCACAACAAGCTCAATGTGGATTCCTCAAACATCTACACAGGTAAGTTGATGTGGATTCCTCTAACATCAACACAGGTAAGTTGATGTGGATTCCTCTAACATCCACATAAAAAGAAAGCACTTTGAAGTGGATTCCTCTATCATCCATAGTCAAAACCTTTCTTGGGTTGTTACCAACAGCACACACCATAGAGAAAAATGTAAACCTGTTACATAGGAACGGCGAAGAAATGCAAGATTCCCCGCTAGGTAAGCAAAAAGTTAGATTAGGACGCGTTAGGCTTTTTGAAACTAAAAAGTAAAAATCCAACCAACCAAGCTGAATGCGCATTCATCAATCATCTAAACAGGTAAGTTGATGTGGATTCCACTAAAATCCAAATAGAAAGAAAGCGATTTGAAGTGGAATCCTCTATCATCCACAGTCAAAACCTTTCTTAGGTTCTTACCAATGCAACACACCATAGAGAAAAATGTAAACCCACTAAATAGGAAAGACGAAGAAATCCAAGATTCCACACTAGGTAAGTAAAATGTTAGATTAGCACTTTCCCACCCAATAGGTTTATTAAAACTAAACAATGAAAATCAAAACAACCAAGATTCTTCCTTTTTTCGACACGAGAGAGAGATAACAACTATCAAACTATATGAAACAAGTTCCTATACAATAATATCTGTGTAAAACGAGAGTATAAATGGTAAATAATAACAACCAATCTTGTAAGTGGAGTATCTCCCCTTAAGAAGAAATAATTCAATGCATATTCCTCCTACATCCACACAAGTTGATGTGGATTCCTGTAACATCCACATAGAAAGAAAACGCTTTGAAATGGATTCCTGTATCATCCATGGTCAAGCCAAAAACACGCAGTCGTCCATTAATATTCCGTCTCCGTGGAACTTCAGTAAAACTGTAACATTACTAATGGGCATGCACAACCACTCAGCGAAATAGCGATTGAATCACAGAATTGAGGTAAGCTAAATGATCTGAAACATGCATCCAAAGAGGCACACAACAAGCAAAAATCTATCAAAACCCAATCTCAAATCCCTATGCGATTTTCCAAAGATTACCAAGATCCCTAGATAGGATCCACAACAAGCTCAATGTGGATTCCTCAAACATCTACACAAGTAAGTTGATGTGGATTCCTCTAACATCCACATAAAAAGAAAGCACTTTAAAGTGGATTCCTATATCATCCATAGTAAAAACCTTTCTTGGGTTGTTACCAACGACACACACCATAGAGAAAAATGTAAACCTTCTACATAGGAACGACAAAGAAATGCAAGATTCTGCACCAGGTAAGCAAAATGTTAGATTAAGACCCAGTAGGTTTTTTGAAACTAAACAGTAAACATAAAAACAACCAAGCTCAATGTGCATTCATCAATCATCTAAACAGGTAAGTTGATGTGGATTCCTCTAAAATCCACATAGAAAGAAAGCGCTTTGAAGTGGAATTCTCTATCATCCACAGTCAAAACCTTTCATGGGTTGTTACCAATGCAACACACCATAGAGAAAAATGTAAACCCACTGAATAGGAAAGACGAAGAAATCCAAGATTCCACACTAGGTAAGCAAAATGTTAGATTAGGACTTTCAAACCCAGTATGTTTTTTAAAACTAAACAGTGAAAATAAAAACAACCAAGATTCATCCCTTTTTCGACATGAGAGGGAGATAACAACTATCAAACTATATGAAACAAGCTCCTATATGATAATATCCATGTAAAACAAGAATATAAAACATAAATAATAACAACCAATCTTGTAAGTGGAGTATCTCCCCTTAAGAAGAAATAGTTCAATGCAGATTCCTCATACATGCAAACAAGTTGATGTGGATTCCTCTAACATCCGCATAGAAAGAAAACACTTTGAAATGGATTCCTCTATCATCCATCGTCAAGGCAAAAACACGTAATCGTCGACTAATATTCTGTCTCCATGGAACTTCTGTAAAACTGTAACATTACTACTGGGAATGCATAATCACTCAGTGAAATAGTGATGGAATCACAAAATTGAGGTAGCTAAATGATCTGAAACATGGATCCAAGGAGGCACACAAAAACGAGAAATCTATCAAAAGCCAATCTCAAACCCTCATGCAATTCTCTAAACATTACCAAGATCCCGAAACAGGGTCCACAACAAGCTCAATGTGCATTCCTCAAACATCTACACAAGTAAGTTGATGTGGATTCCTCTAACATCCACATAAAAAGAAAGCACCTTGAAGTGGATTCCTCTAACATCCATAGTCAAAACCTTTCTTGGGTTGTCACCAACGGCACACACCATAGAGAAAAATGTAAACCTGTTACATAGGATTGACGAAGAAATGCAAGATTCCACACTAGGTAAGCAAAAAGTTAGATTAAGACCCGGTAGGTTTTTTGAAACTAAACAGTAAAAATCCAAAAATCCAAGCTGAACGCGCATTCGTCAATCATCTAAACAGGGAAGTTGATGAGGATTCCTCTAAAATCCACATAGAAAGAAAGCGCTTTGATGTGGAATCCTCTATCATCCACAGTCAAAACCTTTCTTGGGTTCTTACCAATGCAACACACTAGGTAAGCAAAATGTTAGATTAGGACTTTCCCACCCATTAAGTTTTTTAACACTAGAGGGAGATAACAACTATCAAACTATATGAAACAAGCTCCTATACGATAATATCTGTGTAAAACAAGAGTATAAATGGTAAATAATAACAACCAATCTTGTAAGTGGAGTATCTCCACTTAAGAAGAAATAGTTCAGTGCAAATTCCTCATACATCCACACAAGTTGATGTGGATTCCTCTAACATCCACATAGAAAGAAAACACTTTGAAATGGATTCCTCTATCATCCATAGTCAAGCCAAAAACACACAGTCATCCAATAAAATTATCTCTGTGGAACTTCCGCAAAACTGTAACATTACTAGTGGGCATGCACAACCACTCAGCGAAATAGCGATTGAATAACAAAATTGAGGTAGCTAAATCATCTGAAAGATGGATCCAAGGAGGCACACAACAAAGAGAAATCTATCAAAAGCCAATCTGAAATCCCCATGCGATTTTCTAAAGATTACCAACATCCCGAGAGAGGGTACACACCAAGCTCAATGTGGATTCCTAAAACATCTACACAGGTAATTGATATGGATTCCTCTAACATCCACATAAAAAGAAAGCACTTTGAAGTGGATTCCTCTATCATCCATAGTCAAAACCTTTCTTGGGTTGTTACCAACGACACACACCATAGAGAAGAATGTAAACCCGCTACGTAGGAACGATGAAGAAATGCAAGATTCTGCACTAGGTAAGCAAAAAGTTAGACTAGGACCCAGTAGGTTTTTTGAAACTAAAAAGTAAAAATCAAAACAACCAAGCTCAATACGCATTCATCAATCATCTAAACAGGAAAGTTGATGTGGATTCCTCTAACATCCACATATAAAGAAAGCGCTTTCAAGTGGAATCCTTAATCATCCACAGTCAAACCCTTTCTTGGGTTGTTACCAATGCAACACACCATAGAGAAAAATGTGAACCCACCGAATAGGAAATACAAAGAAATCCAAGATTCCACAAAACGTAAGCAAAATGTTAGATTAGGACTTTCCCACCCAGTAGGTTTTTTAAAACTAAACAGTGAAAATCAAAACAATCAAGATTCTTCCCTTTTTTGACACAAGAGGGTGATAACAACTATCAAACTATATGAAACAAGCTCCTATACGATAATACCTGTGTAAAATAAGAGTATAAAGGTTAAATAACAATAACCGATATTGTAAGTGGAGTATCTCCCCTTAAGAAGAAATAGTTCAATGTAGATTCCTCATACATCCACACAAGTTGATGTGAATTCCTCCAACATCCACATAGAAATTAAACACTTTGAAATAGATTCCTATATCATCCATAGTCAAGCCAAAAACACGCAGTCGTCCACTAATATTCTGTATCCGTGGAACTTCTGCAAAACTGTAACATTACTAATGGGCATGCACAACCACTCAGCGAAATAGCGATTGAATCACAAAATTGAGGTAGCTAAATCATCTGAAACATCGATCCAAGGGGGCACACAACAAAGAGAAATCTATCAAGATCCAATCTCAAATCCCCATGTGATTTTCAAAAGATTACCAAGATCCTGAGAGAGGCTCCACAACAAGCTCAATGTGGATTCCTCTAACATCCACATAAAAAGAAAGCACTTTGAAGTGGATTCCTCTATCATCCATAGTCAAAATCTTTCTTGGGTTGTTACCAATGACACACACCATAGAGAAAAATGTAAACCCCCTACATAGGAACGACGAAGAAATGCAAGATTCTGCACTAGGTAAGCAACAAATTAGATTGGGACCCAATAGGTTTTTTGAAACTAAACAGTAAAAATCAAAACAACCAAGCTGAATGTGCTTTCATCAATCATCTAAACAGGTAAGTTGATGTGGATTCCTCTAACATCCACATAGAAAGAAAGCGCTTTGAAGTGGAATCCTCTATCATCCACAATCAAAATGTTTCTTGGAATGTTACCAATGCTACACACCATAGATGAAAATGTAAACACACTGAATAGGAAATACGAAGAAATCCATGATTCCACACTAGGTAAGAAAAATGTTAGATTAGGACTTTCCCACCCAGTAGGTTTTTTAAAACTAAACAGTGAAAATAAAAACAATCAAGATTCTTCCCTTTTTTGACACAAGAGGGTGATAACAACTATCAAACTATATGAAACAAGCTCCTATACGATAATACCTGTGTAAAATAAGAGTATAAAGGGTAAATAATAACAACCAATCTTGTAAGTGGAGTATCTCCCCTTAAGAAGAAATAGTTCAATGCAGATTCCTCATACATCCACACAAGTTGATGTGGATTCCTCTAACATCCACATAGAAAGAAAACACTTTGAAATAGATTCCTATATCATCCATGGTCAAGCCAAAAAATGCAGTCGTCCACTAATATTCAGTCTCCGTGGAACTTCCGCAAAACTGTAACATTGCTAATGGACGACTGAGGTAGAGATGGAATCACAAGTTGAAATAGCGATGGAATCACAAAATTGAGGTAGCTAAATCATCTGAAACATGGATCCAAGGAGGCAGGCACACAACAAAGAGAAATCTATCAAAAGCCAATCTCAAATCCTCATGCAATTTTCTAAACATTACCCAGATCCCGAGACAGGGTCCACAACAAGCTCAATGTGGATTCCTCAAACATCTACACAAGTACGTTGCTGTGGATTCCTCTAACATCCACATAAAAAGAAAGCACTTTGAATTGGATTCCTCTATCATCCATAGAGAAAAATGTAAACCTGTTACATAGGAACGATGAAGAAATGCAAGATTCCAAACTAGGTAAGCAAAAAGTTAGATTAAGACCCGGTCGGTTTTTTGAAACTAAACAGTAAAAATCTAAACAACCAAGCTCAATGCGCATTCATCAATCATCTAAATAGGTAAGTGGATGTAGATTCCTCTAAAATCCACATAGAAACAAAGCGCTTTGAAGTGGAATCCTCTATCATCCATAGTCAAAATCTTTCTTGGGTTCTTACGAATGCAACACACCATAGAGAAAAATGTAAACCCACTGAATAGGAAAGACGAAGAAATCCAAGATTCCACACAAGGTAAGCAAAATGTTAGATTAGGACTTTCCCACCCAATAGGTTTTTTAAAACTAAACAGTGAAAATCAAAACAACCAAGATTCTTCCCTTTTTCGACACTAGAGGGAGTAACTATAAAACTATATGAAACAAGCTCCTATACGATAATATCTGTGCAAAACAAGAGTATAAATGGCAAATAATAACAACCAATCTTGTAAGTGGAGTATCTACCCTTAAGAAGAAATAGTTTAATGCAGATTCCTAATACATCCACACAAGTTGATGTGGATTCCTCTAACATCCACACAGAAAGAAAACACTTTGAAATAGATTCCTGTATCATCCATGGTCAAGCCAAAAACGCGCAGTCGTCCACTAATATTCTGTGTCCGTGGAACTTCCGCAAAACTGTAACATTGCTAGTGGGCATGCACAACAACTCAGCGAAATAGCGATGGAATCACAAAATTGAGGTAGCTAAATCATCTGAAACATGGATCCAAGGAGGCACACAACAAAGAGAAATCTATCAAAATCCAATCTGAAATACCCATGCGATTTTCTAAAGATTACAAAGATCCAGAGACAGGGTCCACAACAAGCTCAATGTGGATTCCTCAAACATCTACACAGCGAAGTTGATATGGATTCCTCTAACATCCACAAAAAAACAAAGCACTTTGAAGTGGATTCCTCTATCATCCATAGTCAAAACCTTTCTTGGGTTGTTACCAACGGCACACACCATTGAGAAGAATGTAAACCCGCTACATAGGAACGATGAAGAAATGCAAGATTCTGCACTAGGTAAGCAAAAAAGTTAGACTAGGACCCAGTAGGTTTTTTGAAACTAAACAGTAAAAATCAAAACAACCAAGCTCAATTCGCATTCATCAATCATCTAAATAGGTAAGTTGATGTGGATTCCTCTAACATCCACATTGAAAGAAAGCGCTTTGAAGTGGAATACTCTATCATCCACAGTAAAAACCTTTATTGGGTTGTTACCAATGCAACACACCATAGATAAAAATGTAAACCCAACAAATAGCAAAGATGAATAAATCCAAGATTCCACACTAGGTAAGCAAAATGTTAGATTAGGACTTTTCCACCCAGTAGGTTTTTTAAAACTGAAAAATCAAAATCAAAACAACCAAGATTCTTCCCTTTTTTGACACCAGAGGGAGATAACAACTATCAAACTATATGAAACAAGCTCCTATACGATAATATCTGTGTAAAACAAGAGTATAAAGGGTAAATTATAACAATCTTTTAAGTGGACTATCTCCCCTTAAGAAGAAATAGTTCAATGCAGATTCCTCATACATCCACACAAGTTCATGTGGATTCCTCTAACATCCACATACAAAGAAAACACTTTGAAATGGACTCCTTTATCATCCATAGTCAAGCCAAAAACACGCAGTAGTCCACTAATATTCTGTCTCCGTGGAACTTCCGCAAAACTGTAACATTACTAATGGGCATGCACAACCACTTAGCAAAACAGCGATTGAATCACAAAATTGACGTAGCTAAACGATTTCAAACATGCATCCAAGGAGGCACACAACAAAGAGAAACCTATCAAAAGCCAATCTCAAACCCCCATGCAATTTTCCGAAGGTTACCAAGATCTCGAGACAGGGTCCACAACAAGCTCAATGTGGATTCCTCAAACATCTACACAGGTAAGTTGATGTGGATTCCTCTAACATCCACATAAAAAGAAAGCACTTTGAAGTGGATTCCTATATCATCCATAGTCAAAACCTTTCTTGCGTTGTTACCAACGGCACACACCATAGAGAAGAATGTAAACCTGCTACATAAAAACAATGAAGAAATGCAAGATTCCGCACTAGGTAAGCAAAAAGTTAGACTAGGACCCAGTAAGTTTTTTGAAACTAAACAATAAAAATCAAAATAACCAAGCTCAATTCACACTCATCAATCATCTAAACAGGTAAGTTGATGTGGATTCCTCTAACATCCACATAGAAAGAAAGCACTTTGAAGTGGAATCCTCTATCATCCATTGTCAAAACCTTTCTTGAGTTGTTACCAATGCAACACACCATAGAGAAAAATGTAAACCCACTGAATAGGAAAGACGAAAAAATCCAAGATTCCACACTAAGTAAGCAAAATGTTAAATTAGGACTCTCCCACCCAGTAGGTTTTTTAAAACTAACTAGTGAAAATCAAAGCAACCAAGATTCTTCCCTTTTTTGACATGAGAGGGAGATAACAACTATCAAACTATATGAAACAAGCTCCTATACGATAATATATGTGTAAACCAAGAGTAGAAAGGGTAAATAATAACAAGCAATCTTGTAAGTGGAGTATCTCCCCTTAAGAAGAAATAGTTCAATGCAAATTCCTCATACATCCACATAGAAAGAAAACACTTTGAAATGGATTCCTCTATCATCCATAGTCAAGCCAGAAACAAGCAATCGTCCACTAATATTTTGTCTCTGTGGAAATTCCACAAAACTGTAACATTACTAATGGGCATGCACAACCACTCAGCGAAATAGCGATTGATTCACAAAATTGAGGTAGCTATTTGATCTGAAAAATGGATCCAAGGACGTAAACAACAAAGAGAAATCTATCAAAAGCAAATATGAAATCCCCATGCGATTTTCCAGAGATTATTAAGATCCTGAGACAGGGTCCACAACAAGCTCAACGTGGATTCCTTAAACATATACATAGGTAAGTTGATGTGGATTCCACTAACATCCACGTAAAAAGAAAGCACTTTGAAGTGGATTCCTCTATCATCCATAGTCAAAACCTTTCTTATGTTGTTACCAACAGCACACACCATAGAGAAAAATGTAAACCCCCTACATAGGAACGACGAAGAGATGCAAGATTCCGCATTAGGTAAGCAAAAAGTTAGATTAGGACCCAGTAGGATTTTTGAAACTAAATAGTAAAAATCAAAACAACCAAAGCTCAATGCGCATTCATCAATCATCTAAACAGGTAAGTTGATGTGGATTCCTCTAACATCCACATAGAAACAAAGAGCTTTGATGTGGAATCCTCTATCATCCACAGACAAAACCTTTCTTGTATTGTTACCAATGCAACACACCATAGAGAAAAATGTAAACCCACTGAATAGGAAAGACGAATAAATCCTAGATTCCACACTAGGTAAGAAAAATTTTAGTTAGGAATTTCCCACCCAGTACGTTTTTTAAAACTAAATAGTGAAAATCAAAACAACCAAGATTCTTCCCTTTTTCGACACGATAGGTTGATAACTATCAAACTATATGAAACAAGCTCCTATACGATAATATCTGTGTAAAACAAGAGTATAAAGGGTAAATAACAATACCCAATCTTGTAAGTGGAGCATTTCCCCTTAAGATGAAATAGTTCAATGCAGATTCCTCATACATCCACACAAGTTGATGTGGATTCCTCTAACATCCACATAGAAAGAAAACACTTTGAAATGGATTCCCCTATCATCCATAGTATTATTTTTTGTTTCTATATATATATATAGCATACCTACAGGGAACCTCCCCTTGATGAGAGGAGAGATCAGTGTCTTTCTGATGTGGTAAAACTACACATTTGGATGACTAATCTTCCTACTTTGGCTGATCAGACTTATTTTGTTTATCAGTACGCCGATCGACCAAATATTCAACGAACACCTCTAACATCCACATAGAAAGAAAACACTTTGAAATGGATTCCTCTATCATCCATAGTCGAGCCAAAAACAAGCAGTCATCCACTAATATTCCATCTCCGTGGAACTTTCGCATAACTGTAACATTACTAGTGGGCATGGACAGCCACTCAGCGAAATAGCAATTGAATCACAAAATTGAGGTAGCTAAATGATCTGAAACATGGATCCAAGGAGGCACACAACAAAGAGAAATTTATCAAAAGCCAATCTCAAATCCCCATGCGATTTTTCAAAGATTACCAAGATCTCGAGATAGGGTCCACAACAAGCTCAATGTGGATTCCCCAAACATCCATACAAGTAACTTGATGTGGATTCCTCTAACATTCACATAAAAAGAAAGCACTTTGAAGTGGATTCCTCTATCATCCATAGTCAAAACCTTTCTTGGGTTGTTACCAACAACACACACCATAGAGAAAAATGTAAACCTGCTACATAGGAACGACAAAGAAATGCAAGATTTCGCACTAGGTAAGCAAAAAGTTAGATTAGGACCCAGTAGGATTTTTGAAACTAAATAGTAAAAATCAAAACAACCAAAGCTCAATGCGCATTCACCAATCATCTAAACAGGTAAGTTGATGTGGATTCCTCTAACATCCACATAGAAAGAAAACACTTTGAAATGGATTCCTCTATCATCCATAGTCAAGCCAAAAACACGCAGTCGTCCACTAAACTTTTGTCTGCGTGGAACTTCCGCAAAACTGTAACATTACTAGTGGGCATGCACAACCACTCAGAAAAATAGCAATTGAATCACAAAATTGAGGTAGCTAAATCATCTGAAACATGGATCCAACGAGGCACACAACAAAGAGAAATCTATCAAAAGCCAATCTCAAATCCCCATGCGATTTTTCAAAGATTACCAAGTTCTAGAGACAGGGTACAAAACAAGCTCAATGTGGATTCCTCAAACATCTACACAGGTAAGTTGATGTCGATTCCTCTAACATCCACATAAAAAGAAAGCACTTTGAAGTTGATTCCTCTATCATCCATAGTCAAAACCTTTCTGGGGTTGTTGCCAACGGCACACACCGTAGAGAAAAATGTAAACCCGCTACATAGGAACGACGAAGAAATGCAAGATTCCACACTAGGTAAGCAAAAAGTTAAATTAGGACCCAGTAGGTTTTTTGAAACTAAACAGTAAAAATCAAAACAACCAACCTCAATGTGCATTCATCAATCATCTAAACAGGTAAGTTGATGTGGATTCCTCTAACATCCGCATCGAAAGAAAGCACTTTGAAGTGGAATCCTCTATCATCCATAGTCAAAACCTTTCTTGGGTTGTTACCAATACAACACACCATAGAGAAAAATGTAAACCCACTGAATAGGAAAGACGAAGAAATCCAGGATTGCACACTAGGTAAGCAAAATGTTAGATTAGGACTTTCCCACCCAGTAGGTTTTCTAAAACCAGACAGTGAAAATCAAAACAACCAAGATTCTTCCCTTTTTCGACACGAGAGGGAGATAACAACTATCGAACTATATTAAACAAGCTCCTATACGATAATATTTGTGTAAAACAGGAGTATAAATGGTATTTAATAACAACCAATCTTGTAAGTGGAGTATCTTCCCTTAAGAAGAAATAGTTCAATGCATATCCCTCATACATCCACACAAGTTGATGTGGATGCCTCTAACATCCACATAGAAAGAAAACACTTTGAAATGGATTCCTCTATCATCCATAGTCAAGCCAAAAACACGCAATCGTCCACTAATGTTTTGTCTCTGTGGAATTTCCACAAAAGTGCCACATTACTAGTGGGCATGCACAACCACTCATCGAAATAGCGATTGAATCAATAAATTAAGGTAGCTAAATGATCTGAAACATGGATCCAAGGACGCAAACTACAAAAAGAAATCTATCAAAAGCCAATCTGAAATCCCCATGCGATTTTCCAAACATTACCAAGATCTCGAGACAAGGTCCACAACAAGCTCAATGTGGATTCCTCAAACACATACACAGGTAAGTTGATGTGGATTCCTCTAACATCCATATAAAAAGAAAGCACTTTGAATTAGATTCCTCTATCATCCATAGTCAAAACCTTTCTTGGGTTGTTACCAACGGCAGACACCATAGAGAAAAATGTAAACCTGCTACATAGGAACGACGAAGAAATGCAAGACTCTGCACTAGGTAAGCAAAAAGTTGGAGTATGATCGAGCAAGTTTATTGAAACTAAATAGTAAAAATCAAAACAACAAAGCTTAATGCACATTCATCAATCATCTAAACAGGGAAGTTGATGTGGATTCCTCTAACATCCACATAGAAAGAAAGTGCTTTGAAGTGGAATCCTCTATCATCCACAATCAAAACCTTTCTTGGGTTGTTACCAATGCAACACACCATAGAGAAAAATGTAAACCCACTGTATAGGAAAGACGAAGAAATCCAAGATTCCACACTAGATAAGCAAAATGTTAAATTAGGACTTTCCCAGCCAGTAGGTTATTTTAAACTAAATAGTGAAAATCAAAACAACCACGATTCTTCCCTTTATCGATAGGAGAGGGAGATAACTATCAAACTATATGAAACAAGCTCCTATACGGTAATACTAATGTAAAACAAGAGTATAAAGGGTAAATAATAACAACCAATCTTGTAAGTGGAGTATCTCCCCTTAAGAAGAAATAGTTCAATGCAGATTCCTCATACATCCACACAAGTTGATGTGGATTCCTCTAACATCCACATAGAAAGAAAACACTTTGAAATGGATTCCTTTATCATGTAAACAGAAAAAATCAAAACAACAAAGCTCAATGCGCATACATCTATCAATCCATAGTCAAGCCAAAAACACGCAGTCGTCCACTAATATTCTATCTCCATGGAACTTCCGCAAAAGTCTAACATTACTAGTGGGCATGAAGAACCACTCAGTGAAATAGCGATTGAATCACAAAATTGAGGTAGGTAAATGATCTGAAACATGGATCCATGGAGGCACAGAGCAAATTGATGTATTGATTGTTCCAAAATCCTTCTTAAGAGGCTATATAAGGGACTTTCTTTGATTGTAATACAGGTTCTCTTTTTTGACAATTAGAACGAAACTCTGCCCAAATTGTAAGGAATTGCTGACCATATTTTGTTACTAGAATAAGAAAGCAATTGGTTTTTCAGACTTTGCGCTGTAATATCTTTGTTATTGAAGAAATCGTTCTTATGTCTTTTTCTTCAATATATCTTTTGTTCCTTTAATTCAACAAGCAAAATTTGTGACAGCAGTTAAAAAAGGTGTCCTAAAGAGTCGACTGTGGAGAGACTTTGTGCCTCCATAATCGCCTTTACTTTGTTTTCTTTTCATTTCTGTTTAAAGGACCTTGAGGCGACTTTGTGCCCTCATTGTCTTTCGTATCTTGCTCTTGAGCAATCCAGGTGAAGACTTTGAGTTGCATCTCGATTTGCTGTTTATCACATCCTTTGCTACATTTTGTTGTTACTGCTAGGAGTATTCTTGTGGTTTGTTGAATAGTATTTTTGAAAGAAGAGGAGTATTGTCTGTCATTTCCCCTGAGTTTTTCCTTTGATCCGAGTGCATCATCTCTGAAAGAAGAGAGATGGATGGTTTGTCTCACCCATGAGTATTATTTTATGTTTATATATACATAAAGCATACCTACAGGGAACCTCCCCTTGATGAGAGGAGAGACCAATGTCTTTCTGATGTGGTAAAACTACACATTTGGATGACTAATCTTCCTACTTTGGCTGATCAGACCTATTTTGTTTATCAGTACGTTGATCGACAAAATATTCAACCAACAGTTTTTGGCGACTCTGCTGGGAAAAGAGTGCACATTTTTTAAGTCTCAAACTTCAAGCTGAAGCAGATCCTACTCTTTTCCAATTATTGTTGTGCAATCTGGCAACTTCACGATATACCAGAGGCCAAAAATCCCAAGGTGTTGTAGACCCTACTTTTGAGTTGGCACGACAGAGTAATTTGAGGTTTTCCTCCACAATCTCAACTTAGACAAACTGCTGGTCGAGCCTTCCCTGCCCACACTCCACTTGGATTAGTGATCCCACTTTTGCATAATCAAATCATGGCTCAAGGACCCAGGGGCAATTCTTTTGGTCCCTTGAATTTGACTCCACCTCTGCATGAGCTTCCACATAGTTCAAAGAATAATTTCCCTAAATTCTTCGGTGATGGGAAGGTTCATCCCGATGAACACATTGTAGCTTTCAGCATAGCCTGCGGGGTAATAAGGGTGGAATTTGAAGATATAGCGGTCAGGCTATTCGTGGAGACACTACAAGGTGCTGCTGCTGACTAGTTCTACCACTTGCAGGCTGGGTCAGTGACTGATTGGGACACTTTGAAAGACAAATTTGAAGCAAGATTCAAGCCTGCAGAAGATGCACATGCCTTGCTGGCCCAGCTCACTCAGATGAAGGAGCCTCATGATCCTATGAGAGAGTTTATTGCCAGGTTCGACAAGCTGAGACACAGAATTCCCTTTGCTTCCCAGCCAACAGCTCAGAACCTCAAATGCTTCTTCATCAACTCACAATTCCCTGAAGTGAGTTTCCTGCTAAGACGGGCCAGACACGTAGACCTTGTTGCTTCTCAGGACTTGGCTACTGAGGTAGAAGATGATCTTATCTTGGCTGCAAAGATAAGGAGAGACCCTAATAAAGGAAAATCCTCTTCATCTTCTGAGTACTCCCCTGCAATCACTACTGACCCAATGGTAAAAAAACTAGCAAATGAAATGCTAGCTCTGAGAAAGCAAGTGGTGCAAGGGATGTCATCTGCTCCTACATACAAAGATATGCCCAAGAGGACTTTCTAGAATCAGGGGTACCAAGGCAATGCTACCAAGAATCAAGGACAGCAAAATCGCCTTCCTCCTCCACAGAGGAATCTTGCCCTTGAAGCTCCTCCAAACAACTCGGCAGTTGGATATCTTGAAGCTGAAACAAATTTTTCATTCCAGTCTGAGTTAAATCCCAAAGATGATGCTAATCTCTTCCTTGAGGAAGAAGAAGAATTAGCTGGCGACTCCCATATTGGTTTCTTGAATTATCAGGATGAACCCAAAAGTGAAGGCCATGTAGCTGAGGGGCCATATGTTGTATTCACCCGGTCTAAAAATCAATCAGCTCAACAAGCTAATAAAGAGAAAGCAGAGAAGCAACCTCAATCAGCAATTTCAATTGCTAAACGGGGATCTACTCTTCCTTTCCAGCCAAAGGATTCGGTGGTTTCAAGAAAGGTAAATACCCCTACGCCTTCTACTTCAATTTCACAGTCCAATCCTCCCCCTTTAAAAAATCAAAAGGATGAACTCCCATCCTCTGCTCCTAGCTCATTTCAGGGATTTGATATCATTGACCATATAAAGATAACCAAAATTTAAATATCTGAATTTGAATTTCTGCAGTCTCGTCCTGAGCAATTAGACAAATTAGTTCAATGTGTTAAAAATCAAAACATCCATGTTGAACAAATGATCCCCAAGGTGACACATGATGCAGCCAGGGACAACCTTGTCACCGCTCCCCCTGTTGCTCTTAGTAGGACTGAACCTTTTTATGTCACATAGCTGATAAATGCATATAAGTTGAATAATTGCATTGTTGATTCCAGAGCTTCAGACAATGTTATGCCTTGCTAAAGTGTCTGAATCCCTTGGTCTCACACTGACCAAGACATTTGGGAGATGTTTTTCTATGGAGAATAAGCAAGTGCCATTATTGGGACAAATCAAAGATGCCCAATTTGCATTTGCAGCCTTCCCAGCCAAGAGAATTAAGATGACTGTTTTGGTGGGGCTAACGTCCCAGCATCTTATGGCATTTTGCTTGGACGAAATTTCTGCAAAGATGTGGGGGGCGAATTAAGCATGGATCTATTTGAAGCAAGGATTCCTGTCCAAGGCGTGATGAAAAGACTGCTTCCTAAAAAGGAAGCAAAATTTGTGGTCACTCAGACATCAACCCCTGAAGGTCAAATTCTTTTTGAATCCGCAAGTATGGGTAATTATTTTCTATCTACAGATGAAGTGCATGAAACACCTGAAAGTATCAACCCAAAAATCAGTTCAACAAGAATAGCAAAAAAATTGGTAGGCTGCAGTACAGACCAAGAAGGTTTCTCCAATTCTGATGAAGAAAAGTCAGTATCAGATGAAATGTGGACTTTGAAATTTGATGGCCGCTGTTCTTCTACCGGTTCAAGAGCTGGGATTGTTTTGATATCTCCTCAAGGAGATATGTTCCCTTCATCTTACAAATTACAATTCAGCAACACTAACAATACAGCTGAATATGAATCTTTGTCGCTGGGCATGAAGGCTGCTCAAGAAAAAGGCATTAAATTTCTTCATGCCAAAGAAGATGCTGAATTACTAGTTTGCCAAGTGAGAAATTTATAAAAAACTAAGAATGAAAGATTACGCCACTACCGTAACTTGGTTCGGGACCAAATTGAAGGTTTTAATGCTTTCAACATTTCTGCCATACCTAGAGAGTCTAATGACAGAGCTGATGCACTTGCTGTTTTAGGAACTCTCTTAGTTCCTCATTCAAATTTCAAAAAAGACAGGTACACCATTGAGCTAGTTTATAGGCCAAGTGTTCCTGACAATGCTGATCATTTGCAAGTGTTTAATGATGATTATCAAATCATTGCATTCTTGGAAGGAAAAAATAATTTTAAACAGCTGTGTTTTGAAGGTAGCGAACCTCAAAAGAATGAATCTGTGTCTGAATTCAGCTCAGATATAAATGAAAAATTATTGCAGTTAAAAGGAAACAAAATTTCCAAAGCCCTGATTTCTCTTGAAAAGTTGTTTGACAAACATGATAGATTCATTAAACAACAAACAGACTCGAATTTCTCTCAAAGATTCGATCAAGTGAATCTATCTAATGAAGAAAATTCCAAGATGATCAATATTGGTTAGTGTTACACCCTTGAAGAAAGATTCAAGTTCACTTCTTTACTTTTTCAATACATGGATGTCTTAGCATATTCATATGAAGACTTGAAGTCTCTCAGACCAGATGAAATTCGCCATAACATTCCTCTCAATGCCGACTCAATGCCATACAAGCAAAAATCAAGACAGTATAATCCGAAAATGTCAGGTACTATTCTGTCTGAGATACAAAAGATGTTAAATGCTAGAATCATCTTCCCAATCAATCATTCTACATGGATTGCAAACATAGTGTCGGTAAGGAAGAAGAATGGCGAAATTCGCATTTGTGTAGATTTTAGAAATCTGAATCAAGCATCTTTGAAGGATAATTATCCTTTACCAATTATGGATCAAGTGCTTCAAACAGTGACAGGTGCAGAGATGTTATCAATGCTGGATGGTTTCTCAAATTATAATCAGGTTGAAGTTGGTGAAACTGACCAATACAAGACTGCATTCACTACGCCTTGGAGTATATTTGCATATAAGAGAATGCCTTTTGGTCTAATAAATGCTGGTGCTACTTTTCAGAGAGCTATTTATCTAACTTTCAAAGATGAGATTGGTAAATTCATAGTGGTATACCTTGACGATTTGACAATCTTTTCAAAGCGTTGATCTGATCATGTACACCACGTACAGCGCGTGCTGAAGCGTTGCCGCCAAAATGGTATTTCCTTAAATCCTAAAAAGTCTGTTTTTAGAGTAACAAAGGGGAAACTCCTTGGACACATTGTGTCCAAAGAAGGCATAAAAATTGACTCAAACAGAGTCAAGTCTATTCAAGAGCTTAATCTGCCTACAAATAAGAATGTTGTTCATTCTTTCTTCGAAAAGGTAAATTTCTTACGGAGACTCATCCCTGAATTTGCTGAGAAGACTAGACATATTGTGAACATGATGAAAGGGAAGACTGTCTTCAGCTGAACTAAAGAAGGTAAATTAGCGTTTCAAGATATCAAGACTACCATTGCTCACGCCCCTATCTTGATTTGTCCAGATTACCACAGATTTCATCATATACAGCTATGCGTCTGAGCATACTCTTTTAGCGATTCTTGTTCAACAGGACAAAAAAGGTATGGAATCCCCCATCTCTCTCATGAGTTGCCCTCTCAAAACCCATGAAATGAAATATTCAAATATAGAGAAGCACGCCTATGCCTTGGTAAAAGCAGTCAAATATTTTCGCTTCTATATTCTGAATTCACATACTACTGCCTTAGTTCTAGACACTACAGTCAAGTCTATATTAAACTCCGCAGATCAGAGGTAAAGGCCTTTGCCAATTAATGGCCGACAATAAACCAGAAGATACACAGTATGAAGAAGCTGAAGTGAAAAATACTCCAACAGTCCTTTTTGCCTCCACTACCAATGAATGGTACTCAAGTATTGCCTATTTTCTGACTTATGGTGAATGTCCTACTCATTTGTCTTACAAAAAAAGGACTATCAGGTTGAAAGCTACCAATTTTATCTTTTAGGGTAACGCCCTGTACAAGAGAAGCATAGATGGAGTATTCCTTCACTGTGTAGACAAAAAGCAGCAAACCCAGCTTTTGAAATCTTTCCACAATCTGCCCTGTGGAGGACATTTTTCAGCTTCTATGACTACTCACAAGATTCTGCGAGCCAGGAATTACTGGCCAACTCTTTTTCAAAATGCACATAAGTGGGTGAGAAAATGTGAACTCTGTCAACAATTTGTTGGAAGACCCAAGTTGGCTGCCCTGCCTCTCAAGCCAGTAATCATAGAGGAACCTTTCCAGTAATGGGGACTTGATTTTATTGAGACAATAAACCCATCTTCAAGTGTTGGACATGATTATGTCCTTACAGCAACTAATTATTTCACCAAATGGGTAGAAGCAATCCCAACTAAGCATGCTACTTTAGAAGTTGTATGTAATTTCCTCAAAGAAAATATCATTTTCAGGTTTGGAGTTCCACTCAAAATTGTTACTGATAATGTAGCTTGTTTTACCTCTCAAGAGATTACGCAATTCTATTTTCATTATGGAATTACACTCTCTCATTCTTTTGATTATTTTCCACAAGGGAATGGACAAGCTGAGTTCAACAATAAAAATTTTATAACTATTATCAAAAAGCTAGCAGATGATAATCAAAGGACATGGCATAAAACATTGGTTGATGCTCTGTGGGTAGACAGGATCACACCAAACAGGGCAATTGGTATGTCTCATTTTCAACTTCTTTACGGTATTAATGCTGAGATACAAATCACACTAAAGCTACTAACCTTGAAATTGGCGAAGGCCATTGAAGATCAGACATTTGAGAGTTCTCTTCACAAAAGAATCATGTCCCTGACTCAGCTGAAAGAACAGAGAACCATGGTGGTGGACAAAATTGCTGCTCATCAGACTCTGGTAAAGAAACTCTTTGATCAAAAGGCCAGAAATCATGATTTTCAAATTAGGGATCAAGTCCTGTTATGGGTCAAAAGAAGAAAACCAAAGGGGATGCATGGAAAGTTTGACTCCCTTTGGACAGGCCCATTTATAATTCATCAGCACATTGGTGAAAACAGCTTTCTATTGAAATACCAAGATGGCACACTCTTTTCTCTACCCCACAATGGGCAGCATCTGAAACACTTCAATTCTTGAAGTATCAAATCATTGCCTCTGTATATATGTATATTTGTAAAGTTTTAATTCTATTTTGTTTTGTTTGTTTTCGTTTTTGAAGCCTTTCATTTCTAGGTAGCATGACTCCGTAACCCAATGGTACAAATGAAGACACTGGAGATTCTGGATTATACTCCTTTCAATTCTTTTTGCAATTGACAAAAGTTCCCCAACTGGAGCCCGCTGTTGTCCCCCAAAAAATATCAGCTATTTTTAGGACAACATTTGAATTATTTTGGTCTTACAGACCAAAATTATCTCTTCCCTTTCCGAATTTTGTCTTGGGCATTCAAACTCCTCATTTTTCAAGCTTTTCAAAAATCTACGCACTGTAAATAGGCTCATTTCTACAAGTTCAATGGGTTTCACGACTTCTACAGGGGTGTTCAATCAAAAGGAATCAGTTTCTAACAATTGGTCATTTTCAGAATTGGTTCATCGCCTTGGTTCAAACAGAAATTTCCATCGGCAAGCATCAGCAGCAGGTTCAACGTTTGGTTCATCTTTTGGTTCAATGTCAAATGGTTCAAAGGCAGGTTCAATCAAGCGGTTTGTCAGCTGGTTCAAAGCTTTTGCTTGAACCGTTGAACCAAAATTTGGTTCAACGACCAAGTTCAATGAAAAGGTTCAAAGCTTTGGTTCGACGGTTGGTTCAAAGACATGGTTCAAAATCAAGTTTAATGTTCGGTTCAATGCTTAGTTCATCAGCTCGGTTCATTCAAATTGAACCATCGGCTTGAACCATTTTTTGGTTCAACCGATTGGTTCAATGTCTTGGTTAAATGGATTGATTCATCGCCAAAGTTCAAAGAAGCCTGAAGGCCATTCAAACACTGTCCGTAGGGTAGATACCCTTGCGAGAGACTCTTCCCGACTCAAAATAGGTCATTCCTTAAGGACCCCAAAAAGGCAAGTATAATTCAAAAAAGGGCCAAACAGAAAAGCCGAAAGAAGACAAAGGAATGACGCGCTCAAAAACGTCAAATTAAACACAGTGAATTAGCCGTTGATCCTTTAAAGCATACAGACCAGAATACATTCACAGATCTCAAAGCCAAGACCAGATAAACGAGGAGAGGAACAGAACAGTAAAACAAATCTAGGGCCCGATTCAATTAACCAGACAAGGAGGAACGATGAAGATAAGATCAGATCGCCAGGGAAGTTGCAATTTTCAATAAGCGCGACTTATTTCCTTGCATTGATAAAATCAAATGGGTAAAGCACCCCTAAGTTCTGGCGCGTCTCCTTAACAGTTTCCAATGCAAATTGATGTATTGATTGTTCCAAAATCCTTCTTAAGAGGCTATATAAGGGACTTTCTTTGATTGTAATACAGGTTCTCTTTTTTGACAATTAGAACGAAACTCTGCCCAAATTGTAAGGAATTGCTGACCATATTTTGTTACTAGAATAAGAAAGCAATTGGTTTTTCAGACTTTGCGCTGTAATATCTTTGTTATTGAAGAAATCGTTCTTATGTCTTTTTCTTCAATATATCTTTTGTTCCTTTAATTCAACAAGCAAAATTAGTGACAGCAGTTAAAAAAGGTGTCCTAAAGAGTCGACTGTGGAGAGACTTTGTGCCTCCATAATCGCCTTTACTTTGTTTTCTTTTCATTTCTGTTTAAAGGACCTTGAGGCGACTTTGTGCCCTCATTGTCCTTCATATCTTACTCTTGAGCAATCCAGGTGAAGACTTTGAGCTGCATCTCGATTTGTTGGTTATCACATCCTTTGCTACATTTTGTTGTTACTGCAACGAGTATTCTTGTGGTTTGCTGAATAGTATTTCTGAAAGAAGACGAGTACTGTCTATCATTTCCCCTGAGTTTTTCCTTTGATCCGAGTGCATCATCTCTGAAAGAAGAGAGATGGATGGTTTGTCCCACCCATGAGTATTATTTTCTATTTATATATATATATATATATATATAGCATACCTACAAGGAACCTGCCCTTGATGAGAGGAGAGATCAGTGTCTTTCTGATGTGGTAAAACTACACATTTGGATGACTAATCTTCCTACTTAGGCTGATCATACCTATTTTGTTTATCAGTACGCTGATCGACAAAATATTCAACCATCATTACCAACGGCACACACCATAGAAATAAATGTAGACCTGCTACATAGGAATGACGAAGAAATGCAAGATTTTGCACTAGGTAAGCAAAAAGTTAGAGTATGACCCAGTATTTTTTTGAAACTAAATAGTAAAAAACAAAATAACCAAGCTCAATGCGCATTCATCAATCATCTAAACAGGGAAGTTGATGTAAATTTCTCTAACATCCACATAGAAAGAAAGCGCTTTGAAGTGGAATCCTCTATCATCCATAGTCAAAACCTTTCTTGGGTTGTTACCAATGCAAAACACCATAGAGAAAAATGTAAACCCCCTGAATAGGAAAGATGAAGAAATCCAAGCTTCCACACTTAGTAAGAAAAATGTTAAATTAGGAGTTTCCCACCCAATAGGTTTTTTAAAACTAAACAGAGAAAATCAAAACAACCAAGATTCTTCCCTTTTTCGACACGAGAGGGAGATAACAACTATCAAACTATATGAAACAAGCTCCTGTACGATAATATTTGTGTACAACAAAAGTATAAAGGGTAAATAATAACAACCAATCTTGTATGTGGAGTATCTCCCCTTAAGAACAAATAGTTCAATCATCCACATAGAAATAAAACACTTTGAAATGGATTCCTCTATCATCCATAGTCAAGCCAATAACACGCAATCATCCGCTAATATTTTGTCTCCGTGGAACTTCCACAAAACTGTAACATTACTAGTGGGCATGCACAACCACTCAGTGAAATAGCGATTGAATCACAAAATTGAGGTAGCTTAATGATCTAAAAAATGGATCCAAGGATGCAAACTACAAAGAGAAATCTATCAAAAGCCAATCTGAAATCCCCATGCGATTTTCCAAACATTACCAAGATCCCGAGACAGGGTCCACAACAAGCTCAATGTGGATTCCTCAAACATGTACATAGCGAAGTTGATGTGGATTCCTCTAACATCCACATAAAAAGAAAGCACTTTGAATTGGATTCCTCTATCTTCCATAGTCAAAACCAATCTTGGGTTGTTACCAAGGGCACACACCATAGAGAAAAATGCAAACCCGCTACATAGGAACTACGAAGAAATGCAAGATTCCGCACTAGGTAATCAAAATGTTAGACTAGGACCCAGTAGGTTTTTGGAAACTAAACAGTAAAAATCAAAACAACAAAGCTCAATGCACATTCATCAATCATCAAAACAAGTAAGTTGATGTGTATTCCTCTAACATCCACATAGAAAGAAAGCACTTTGAAGTGGAATCCTCTATCATCCACAGTCAAAACCTTTCTTGGGTTGTTACCAATGCAACACACCATAGAGAAAAATATAAACCCACTGAATAGGAAAGACGAAGAAATCCAAGATTCCACACTAGATAAGGAAAATGTCAAATTTGGACTTTCCAAAACAGTAGGTTTTTTAAAACTAAACATTGAAAATCAAAACAACCAAGATTCTTCCCTTTTTCGACATGAAACGGAGAGAACAACTATCAAACTATATGAAACAAGCTCCTATACCATAATATCTATGTAAAACAAGAGTATAAAGGGTAAATAGTATTAACCAATGTTGTAAGTAGAGTATCTCCCCTGAAGAAGAAATAGTTCAATGTAGATTCCTCATACATCCACACAAGTTAATGTGGATTCCTCTAACATCCACATAGAAAGAAAACACTTTGAAATGGATTCCTTTACCATCCAAAGTCAAGCAAAAAACACGCAGTCGTCCACTAATATTCTGTCTCTGTGGAACCTCTGAAAAACTGTAACATTACTAGTGGGCATGCACAACCACTCAGCAAAATAACAATTGAATCACAAAATTGAGGTAGCTAAATGATCTGAAACATGGATCCAAAGAGTCACACAACAAAGAGAAATCTATCAAAAGCCAATATGAAATACCAATGCGATTTTCCAAAGATTACCAAGATCCCGAGACAGGGTCCACAACAAGCTCAATGTGGATTCCTCAAACATCTACACAGGGAAGTTGATTTGGACTCCTCTAACATCCACATAAAAAGAAAGCACTTTGAAGTGGATTTCTCTATCATCCATAGTCAAAACCTTTCTTGGGTTGTTACCAACATCCAATCCAAAACTCAAAAGTTCTGGTTGACGAAGATTGCAATAGCACATAAACAACACAATAACAATGAACTCTCTAAGAAGAGACGTCATATTACTTACGGCTCACAATACAAATATAGGCTTATCTCTGAGAAGAGATGTCTTGCCAAAACATACGCTTATCTCTGAGAAGAGATGTCTGTCCTCCCCTTTCGGGTTACAATATATTTATACATATTTTTGAAGGCCACCTCAGAAGATTGCGTGGCTCGAGGAATTAACAATGACGACTAAACAATACAATGCTCGAGGATATAATCGCTCGCAGCATTAAAACAATAGAACGCTCGATGACCAAAACAAAATGAAAACAATACAACAGTCGAGGAGTTGACTGCCACCGAGGACAAAATGAAATGAAAACAATACAAAAGTCGAGGAGTTGACTGCCACCAAATGGTCACCTCGAATGGTTGCCTGGATCATTCCTCCTTTGAAAAGCAATGGTCTCCATTGCCTCAAGATTCCCTGTCAGGTGGGGTAGCTGTGTCTTGATGTGATTCGTTGTTAGCCACTCACCTTGGTGGCTAAGCTGGCCTCTCCTGACCACTCGATACTACGGAATAGAGCGTCCACCTGTTGTCTTCATCCAAGTATCCACAATCTGATCCTCTTCTACCGGAGCAAGACTCTGTGGATCGAGCTCATTAACGTGTAGTTGTTCTGCCACAACTGAAGTGTCCAATAGAGGTGGGTGATATGGTTTGGTTACGGATTGCAAGCCCACATAGAAAGATTCGGCCTCTGTGATGGATCCTTGTGGCTTGACCACCATGAAAACAAATTTCTTGGCGCTAAGCAAAGAGACAGATGTGGAGGGGGGTACTTCTGGTACCCTATAGTGCCGTGTTTCAAGAGTGAGAGTGATCCGTCTAGTTCTTGATTCGTATATACCATGTCGATCATGCATGAATCGCTGACCAAAGAGTACATCACAAATATCTAGATTGACCACATCACATAAGACCTCATCTTGGAAAGGTTGTATTGCATATGAGAGAAGACATTGGTAGGTGACACGGAGGTCTCTCCCTGGGCTCAACCATCCAATACTGTATGGTTTTGGGTGAGGCTTCATGGACAAATTTAGGCTTTTCACAACAAGCTCAGTGTGGATTCCTCAAACATCTACATATGTAAGTTCATGTGGATTCATCTAACATCCACAAAAAAATCAAGTACTTTGAAGTGGATTCCTCTATCATCCATAGTCAAAACCTTTCTTGGGTTGTTACCAACGACACACACAATAGAGAAAAAGTAAACTATCTACATAGGAACGATGAAGAAATGCAAGATTCCACACTAGGTAAGCAAAAAGTTAGATTAGGACCCAGTAGGTTTTTTTTAACTAAACAGTAAAAATCAAAACAACCAATCTTGTAACTGGAGTATCTCCCCTTAAGAAGAAATAGTTCAGCACATATTCCTCATACATCCACACAAGACGATGTGGATTCCTCTAACATCCAGATAGAAAGAAAACACTATGAAATGGATTTCTCTATCATCCATTGTCAACCCAGAAAGAGGCAGTCGTCCACTAATATTCTGTCTCCGTGGAACTTCCGCAAAACTGTAACATTACTAGTGGGCATGCACAACCACTCAGTGAAATAGCGATTGAATCACAAAATTGAGGTAAATAAATGATCTAAAAAATGGATCCAAGGACGAAAACAACAAAGAGAAATGTATCAAAAGCCAATCTGAAATCCCCATGCAATTTTCCAGAGATTACCAAGATCCCGGGACAGGGTCCACAACAAGCTCAATGTGGATTCCTCAAACATGTACACAAGTAAGTTGATGTGGATTCCTCTAATATCCACATAAAAAGAAAGCACTTTGAAGTGGATTCCTCTATCATCCATAGTCAAAACCTTTCTTCAGTTGTTACCAACGGCACACACCATAGAGAAAAATGTAAACCCGCTACATAAGAACGACGAAGAAATGCAAGATTCCGCACTATGTAAGCAAAAAGTTAGATTAGGACCCGATAGGTTTTTTGAAACTAAATAGTAAAAATCAAATCAACCAAGCTCAATGGGCATTCATCAATCATCTAAATAGGTAAGTTGATGTGGATTCCTTTAACATCCACATCGAAAGAAAGCACTTTGAAGTGGAATCCTCTATCATCCACAGTCAAAACCTTTCTTGGGTTGTTACCAATGCAACACACCATAGAGAAAAATGTAAACCCACTGAATAGGAAAGACGAAGAAATCCAAGATTCTACACTAGGTAAGCAAAATGTTAGATTAGGACTTTCCCACCCAGTAGGTTTTTTAAAACTAATCAGTGAAAATCAAAACAACCAAGATTCTTCCCTTTTTCGACACGAGAGGGAGATAACAACTATCAAACTATATTTCAAGTGTGGCATAGTGTATATTTCCTTAGCAATTTGCATAAGTGGTAGAGTTTTTTCCCTTCCCAAATTCTGTTTCGTACCTAGTTGCTATATTGTCCTTGTGCAAGTCATGTTAAACTGTTCTTTATTGTCTTTTGCTGAAATTGTAAGTGGATATTCGGTTGCTGCAAAGTGTCTTGTATCAGACCTCTCTCCATCATTTTCCCTCAGGTTTTAGTTATTAGATCAAACCTCTACATGAAATACTTATGCACAAGTGATTAATTGAAGTCTAAGGTCTTCCTTCTCTCTTGTTTGTTCAGTGTTCAAGGTTCCAAGCTGAGTATGATCATAATTCTGGTGTATTACCCCATTTTAGGAAGGATTTCCCCTTTAAGATTTCATTCTCCATTTTCCACGACAGTCAGAAGCCTAGAGTAGGAATCTTCATTGATACATCATACAGGAACCAGCCTTCTCTTGAGGTTCTTCTCACTATTGAGGCACCCACCCTCGTGAGGAGATCCCATTATTTCAGCCGGATAGAGGACTGGCCGTTTCGCGCACGTCCTCGAATCAGGGCGCAGCCCGAGGTTGACAACAGGGCCATAACAAGCTCAATGTGTATTCCTCAAACATCTACACAGATAAGTTGATTTGGATTCCTCTAACATCCACATAAAAAGAAAGCACTTTGAAGTGGATACCTCTATCATCCATAGTCAAAACCTTTCTTGGGTTGTTACCAACGGCACACAACATAGAGAAAAATGTAAACCTGCTACATAGCCACAATGAAGAAAAGCAAGATTACGCACTAGGTAAGATAAAAGCTAGATTAGGACTCGGTAGGTTTTTTGAAACTAAACAGTAAAAATCAAAACAACCAAGCTCAATGCGCATTCATCAATCATCTAAACAGGTAAGTTGATTTGGATTCCTCTAACATCCACATAGAAATAAAGCACTTTGAAGTGGAATCCTCTATCATCCACAGTCAAAACCTTTTTTGGGTTGTTACCAATGCAACACACCATAGAGAAAAATGTAAACACACTGAATAGGAAAGACGAAGAAATCCAAGAATCCACACTAGGTAAGCAAAATGTTAGATTAGGTCTTTCCAACCAAGTAGGTTTTTTAAAACTAAACAGTGAAAATCATAACAACCAAGATTATTCCCTTTTTCGACATGAGAGGGAGATAAAAACTATCAAACTATATGAAACAAGCCCCTATACGATAATATCTATGTAAAACAAGAGTATTAAGAAGAAATAGTTCAGTGCAGATTCCTCATACATCCACACAAGTTGATGTGGATTCCTCTAACATCCACATAGAAATAAAACACTTTGAAATGGATTCCTCTATCATCTATAGCCAAGCCAAAAACACGCAATCGTCCACTAATATTCTGTCTCCGTCGAAATTCAACAAAACTATAACATTACTAGTGGGCATGCACAACCACTCAGCGAAATAGCGATTGAATCACAAAATTGAGGTAGATAAATGATCTAAACATGGATAAAAGGACACACAACAAAGAGAAATCTATCAAAATATAATCTTAAATCCCCATGTGATTTTTCAAAGATTACCAAGATCTCGAGACAGCATCCACCACAGTCTCAAGTGGATTCCTCAAACATCTACACAAGTAAGTTGATGCGGATTCCTCTAACATCCACATGAAAAGAAAGCACTTTGAAGTGGATTTCTCTATCATCCACAGTCAAAACCTTTCTTGGGTTGTTACCAATGGCACATAGCATAGAGAAAAATGTAAACCTGCTACATAGGATGACGAAGAAATGCAGGATTCCGCACTAGGTAAGGAAAAAGTTAAATTACGACCCAGTAGGTTTTTTGAAACTCAACAGTAAAAATCAAAACAACCAAAGCTCAATGCGCATTCATCAATCATCTAAATAGGTAAGTTGATGTGGATTCCTCTAACATCCACATAGAAAGAAAGCGCTTCGAAGTGGAATCCTTTATCATCAACACTCAAAACCTTTCTTGGGTTGTAAACTATGCAACAAACCATAGCGAAAAATGTAAACACATGCAATATGAAAGATGAAGAAATCAAAGATTCCACACTAGGTAAGAAAAATGTTAGATTAGGACTTTCCCACCCAGTAGGTTTTTTAAAACTAAACAGTGAAAATCAAAACAACCAAGATTCTTCCTTTTTTCGACACAAGAGCGAGATAAAAACTACCAAACTATAAGAAACAAGCTCCTATACGATAATATATGTGTAAAACAAGAGTATAAAGGGTAAATAATAACAACCAATCTTGTAAGTGGAGTATCTCCCCTTAAGAATAAATAGTTCAATGCAGATTCCTCATACATCCACACAATTTGATGTGGATTCCTCTAACATCCACATAGAAAGAAAACACATCGAAATGGATTCCTCTATCATCCATAGTCAAGCTAGAAACACGCAATCGTCAACTAATCTATCAAAAGCCAATATCAAATCCCCATGCGATTTTTCAAAGATTACCAAGATCGCAAGACAGCGTCCATAACAAGCTCAATGTGGATTCCTCAAACATCTACACAGGGAAGTTGATGTGGATTACTCTAATATCCATATAAAAATAAAGCACTTTGAATTCGATTCCTCTATCATCCATAGTCAAAACCTTTCTTGGGTTGTTACCAATGGCACACACCATAGAGAAAAATGTAAACCCTCTACATAGGAATGACGAAGAAATGCAAGATTTTGCACTAGGTAAGCAAAAAGTCATATTAGGACCCAATTATTTTTTTGAAACTAAACAGTAAAAATCAAAACAACCAAGCTCAATGCCCATTCATCAATCATCTAAACAGGTAAGTTGATGTGGATTCCTCTAACATCCACATAGAAAGAAAGCGCTTTGAAGTGGAATCCTCTATCATCCACAGTCAAAACCTTTCTTGGGTTGTTACCAATGCAACAATCCATAGAGAAAAATGTAAACCCACTGAATAGGAAAGACAAAGAAATCCAAGATTCCACACTAGATAAGCAAAATGTTAAATTAGGACTTTCCCACCCAGTAGGTTTTTTAAAACTAAACAGTGAAAATAAAAACAACCAATATTCTTCCCTTTTTCGACACGAGAGGGAGATAACAACTATCAAACTATATGAAACAAGCTCCTATACGATAATATCTGTATAAAACAAGAGTATAAAAGGTAAATAATAACAACCAATCTTGTAAGTGCAATATCTCCCCTTAAGAAGAAATAGTTCAATGCAGATTCCTCATACATCCACACAAGTTGATGTGGATTCCTCTAACATCCACATACAAAGAAAACACTTTGAAATGGATTCCTCTATCATCCATAGTCAAGCCAGAAACAAGCAGTCATCCAAGATCCTGATCCTGAGACAAGGTCCAAAACAAGCTCAATGTGGATTCCTCAAACAGCCACACAGGGAAGTTGATGTGGATTCCTCTAACATCCACATAAAAAGAAAGTCCTTTGAAGTGGATTCCTCTATAATCCATAGTCAAAACCTTTCTTGGGTTGTTATCAATGACACACACAATAGAGAAAAACGTAAACCCGCTACATAGGAACGACGTAGAAATGCAAGATTAGGCACTAGGTACGCAGAAAGTTAGATTAGGACCCAATAGGTTTTTTGAAACTAAACAGTAAAAATAAAAACCAAGCTCAATGTGCATTAATCAATCATCTAAACAGGTAAGTTGATGTGGATTCCTCTAACATCCACAAAGAAAGAAAGTGCTTTGAAGTGGAATCCTCTATCATCCACATTCAAAATCTTTCTTGGGTTGTTAACAATGCAACACACCATAGAGAAAAATGTAAACCCGCTGAATAGGAAAGACGAGGAAATCCAAGATTCCACACTAGGTAAGCAAAATGTTAGATTAGGACTTTCCCACACAGTAGGTTTCTTAAAACTAAACAGTGAAAATCAAAACAACAAAGATTCTTCCCTTTTTCGACACCAGAGGGAGATAACAACTATCAAACTATATGAAACAAGCTCCTATACGATAATATCTGTGTAAAACAAGAGTATAAAGGGTAAATAATAACAACCAATCTTGTTAGTGGAGTATCTCCCCTGAAGAAGAAATAGTTCATTGCAAATTCCTCATACATCCACACAAGTTGATGTGGATTCCTCTAACATCCACATAGAAAGAAAACACTTTGAAATGGATTCCTCTATAATCCATAGTCAAGCCAAAAACAGGCAGTCGTCCACTAATATTTTGTCTCTGTGGAAATTCCACACAACTGTAACACTACTAGTGGGCATGCACAACCACTAAGCAAAATAGCGATTCAATCACAAAATTGATTTAACTACATGATCTAAAACATGGATCCAAGGAGGCACACAACAAAGAGAAATCTATCAAAATCCAATCTGAAATCCCCATGCGATTTTTCAAAGATTACCAAGATAACGAGACAGGGTCCACAACGATCTCAATGTGGATTCCTCAAACATCTACACAGGTATGTTGATGTGGATTCCTCTAACATCCACATAAAAATAAAACACTTTGAAGTGGATTCCTCTATCATCCATAGTCAAAACCTTTCTTGGGTTGTTACCAACGATACACACAATAGAGAAAAAGGTAATTCCGCTACATAGGAATGACAAAGAAATGCAAGATTCCGCACTAGGTAAGCAACAAGTTAGATTGGGACCAAGTAGGTTTTTTGAAACTAAACAGTTAAAATCAAAACAACCAAGCTCAATGCGCATTCATCAATCATCTAAACATGTAAGTTGATGTGGATTCCTCTAACATCCACATAGAAAGAAAGCGCTTTGAAGTGGAATCCTCTATCATCCACAGTCAAAACCTTTCTTGGGTTGTTACCAATGCAACACACCATAGAGAAAAATGTAAATCCACTGAATAGGAAGTACGAAGAAATCCAAGATTCCACACTAGATAAACAAAATGTAAGATTAAGACTTTCCCACCCTGTAGGTTTTTTTACACTAAACAGTGAAAATAAAAACAACCAAGATTCTTCCATTTTTCGACACGAGAGGGAGATAACTATCAAACTATTTGAAACAAGCTCCTCTACGATAATATCTGTGTAATACAAGAGTATAAAAGGTAAATAATAACAACCAATCTTGTAAGTGGAGTATCTCCCCTTAAGAAGAAATAGTTCAGTGCAGATTCCTCATACATCCACACAAGTTGATGTGGATTCCTCTAACATCCACATAGAAAGAAAACACTTTGAAATGGATTCCTCTATCATCCATAGTCAAGACAAAAACAGGCAGTCGTCCACTAATTTTCTGTCTCCGTGGAACTTCCGCAAAACTGTAACATTACTAGTGGGAATGCTCAACCAGTCAGCGAAATAGCGATTGAATCACAAAATTGAGGTAGCTAAATGATCTAAAAAAATGTATCCAAGGACGAAAACAACAGAGAGAAATCTATCAAAAGCCAATCTGACATCCCCATGCGATTTTCCAAAGATTAACAAGATCCCAAGACAGGGTCCGCAACGAGCTAAATGTGGATTCCTCAAACATGTACAGAGGTAAGTTGATGTTCCTCTAACATCCACATAAAAAGAAAGCACTTTGAATTGGATTCCACTATCATCCATAGTCAAAACCTTTCTTGGGTTGTTACCAATGGCACACACCATAGAGAAGAATGTAAACCCGTTACATAGGAACGATAAAGAAATGCAAGATTCCTATACGATAATATCTATGTAAAACAAAAGTATAAAGGGTAAATAACAACAACTAATCTTGTAAGTGGAGTATCTCCCCTTAAGAAGAAATAGTTGATGCAAATTCCTCATACATCCACACAAGTTGATGTGGATTCCTCTAACATCGACATAGAAAGAAAACACTTCGAAATGGATTCCTCTGTCATCCATAGTCAAGCCAAAAACACACAATCGTCCACTAATATTCTGCCTCCATGGAACCTCCGCAAAACTGTAACATTACTAGTGGGCATGCACAACCACTCAGCGAAATAGCGATTGAATCACAAAATTGAGGTAGCTAAATGATTTGAAACATGGATTGAAGGCAGCACACAACAAAGAGAAATCTATCAAAAACCAATCTCAAATCCCCATGCAATTTTCCAAAGATTACCAAGATACCGAGACAGGGTCCACAACAAGCTCAATTTGGATTCCTCAAACATCTACAGAGGTAAATTGATGTGGATTCCTCTTACATCCACATAAAAAGAAAGCACTTTGAAGTGGATTCCTCTATCATCCATAGTCAAAACCTTTCTTTGGTTGTTACCAACGGCACACACCATAGAGAAAAATGTAAACCCGCTACCTAAGAACGACGAAGAAATGCAAGATTCCACACTAGGTAAGCAAAAAGCTAGATTAGGACCTAGTAGGTTTTCTGAAACTAAATAGTGAAAATCAAAACAACCAAGCTCAATGCGCATTCATCAATCATCTAAACAGGTTAGTTGATGTGGATTCCTCAAACATACACATAGAAAGAACGCGCTTTGAAGTGGAATACTCTATCATCCATAGTCAAAACCTTTCTTGGGTTGTTACCAATGCAACACACCATAGAGAAACATGTAAACCCACCGAATAGGAAAGACGAAGAAATCCAAGATTCCACACTAGGTAAGAAAAATGTTAGATTAGGGCTTTCCCACCTAGTAGGTTTTTTAAAACTAAACAGTGAAAATCAAAACAACCAAGATTCATCCCTTTTTTGACACGAGAGGGAGATAACAACTATCAAACCATATGAAACAAGCATGTCTCTGTGGAACTTTTGCAAAACTGTAACATAACAAGTAAACATGCACAACTCAGCGAAATAGCGATTGAATCACAAAATTGAGGTAGCTAAATGATCTGAAACATGGATCCAAGGACGCACACAACAAAGAGAAATCTATCAAAAGTAAATCTCAAATCCCCATGCGATTTTTCAAAGATTACCAAGTTCCCGAGACAGGGTCCACAACAAGCTCAATGTGGATTCCTCAAACATCTACACAGGTAAGTTGATGTAGATTCCTCTAACATCCACATAAAAAGAAAGTACTTTGAGGTGGATTCCTCTATCATCCATAGTTAAAACCTTTCTTGGGTTGTTACCAACGACACACACCGTAGGGGAAAATGTAAACCCGCTACATAGGAAAGACGAAGAAATGCAAGATTTCGCACTAGGTAAGCAAAAAGTTAGATTAGGACCCAATAGGTTTTTTGAAACTAAACAGTAAAAGTCAAAATAACCAAGCTGAATGCGCATTGATCAATCATCTAAACAGGTAAGTTGATGTGGATTCCTCTAACATCCAAATCGAAAGAAAGTGCTTTGAACTGGAATCCTATATCATCCATAGTCAAAACCTTTCTTGGGTTGTTACCTATGCAACACACCATAGAGAAAAATGTAAACCCATCGAATAGGAAAGACGAAGAAATCCAAGATTCCACACTAGGTAAGCAAAATGTTAGATTAGGACTTTCCCACCCAGTAGGTTTTTTAAAACTAAATAGTGAAAATCAAAACAACCAAGATTCTTCCCTTTTTCGACACGAGAGGGAGATAACAACTATCAAACTATACGCAACAAGCTCCTCTATAATAATATCTTTGTAAAACAAGAGTATAAAGGGTAAATAATAACAACCAATCTTGTAAGTGGAGTATCTCCCCTTAAGAAGAAATAGTTCAATGCAGATTCCTCATACATCCACACAAGTTGATGTGGATTTCTCTAACATCCACATAGAAAGAAAACACTTTGAAATGGATTCCTCTATCATCCATAGTAAAGCCAATAACAGACAATCGTCCACCAATATTATCTCCGTCGAACTTCTGCAAAACTGTAACATTACTAGTGGGCATGCACTACCACTCAGCGAAATAGCGATTGAATCACAAAATTGAGGTAGTTAAATGATTTGAAACATGGATCCAAGGAGGCACGCAACAAAGAGAAATCAGCTGTGTTGTCCCCCAAAAATATCAGCGATTTTTGGGACAACATTTGAATTATTTTGGTCTTACAGACCAAAATTATCTCTTCCCTTTCCAAATTTTGTCTTGGGAATTCAAATTCCTCATTTTTCAAGCTTTTCAGAAATCTACGGACTGTAATAATTTCTAGAAGTTCAACGTGTTTCACGACTTCTACAGGGGTGTTCAATCAAAAGGAATCAGTTTCTAACAATTGGTCATTTTCAGAAATTGTTCATCGCCTTGGTTCAAACAGAAATTTCCATCGACAAGAATCAACAGCAGGTTCAATGTTTGGTTCATCTTTTGGTTCAACGTCAAATGATTCATTCTTTGGTTCAATCAAGCAGTTCAGCGCTTTGATTCATTATTTGGTTCAATCAAGCGGTTCGTCAGTCGGTTCAAAGCTTTGTTTGAACTGTTGAACCAAAATTTGGTTCAGCGACCAATGTAATGTCCCCTTCTCAAACCTGATCTTTCGAGTGACCGTTGGCCTTTTTATGGAAACCCAAAGGCTAGTCGGAAGGTACAAATTAAGGTTTCCTAGTTTTTAGGATGTCCTTGCTCGGAGTTTTGATGGCGGATTCTCTCTGGGTTTTCAGAGAGCTTCGCAGTGGTATGTTCATTTTGGCATTCGGAGCACTTTCAGGGATTTACTATTTTTAGTAAGTTCGAGATTGGCACCGGAATGAGATTTTGAGAGTGGGGTTGGATTCGTCTTGTCAAGACCTTTCCAACGAGCTATAGATCATTGGTTTCCGACATCATCTTGGCCTCCATTTTAAAGTCCGTAAATTAAATATTATTATTTAATTTTGGACCTTGGTGCCTAGGCTCAACGGCTTAATGTTGAGGTTGAAAAATAAAAGAATTAAAGAGGATTATATTATTTTCCCTCTCATGTTTTATCCCATATACAAGAGGATTTTAGAGACTCCTGGTTGGAAAAGTATAAAAAGAGTGCTCTCATTTCATTATCTTTGTCTACAGGAATGTTTTGCTCCCAGATTGGCTTTGGGATCGCTTCGAGGAATGAAGGCCTCCTAGCTCGGGCATCGCTTCTTGTTTGAGAGACAACTAGTGGTGATTTAGTTTAGTTTTGTGAGTTCATTGGGTTTTGTGCATTGTAATCTGCATTGTGTCTAATTAGTTTCTGATTTTGCATATTAGAGGTTTCCAGATCTTGCATTTTAGCTACAACAGATTCGAGTTTTAATTTATATATCCCAAAATACCAAAAAGATTGTTTTGGGTATTGTGTCATTGCATCTTATTGGTAAGGGCGCCCCTTCATGAATATTTGCAGATTTTAATACGAAGCTTATGATTTTATAATGCAAATCCGTCATTCCTTGAAGGCCATACTTTTTAGAGTGCATTGGGATTCGTGTCAGTAATTAATAACCATTTTTAGATGCCATTTTTTATTACTAAGTTAGGCACCATCATTTTCAGGGTCTATTGCATCAGATTTGAGATCATTTGGGTGAGAAATGAGAGTTATGAGCATATGAGTAAATTCATAGGTTGCTGGTTTTTTCAATCTAAAGTGCAAATTTGTAAAAAAAAATAGAATTATTATTTGGTCACTGAGAGAGTTATTGTTTCGGCATCTCTAATCAAGCCAAGGAGAGTTCTTTATATGATGTAATGCTAATCTTTCAATTCCTATGCTCTTGGCAGGGGAATGAGTTTCATTTTGTAAACTGGCAGTAGTACTGGCAGTAATTCTCAAATTTGTTCAATTCTGATTTGTAATGCTCACTTTACATTCTAAAGTTGTTTAGTAATATCTTAAATCTCCGCCCTATGGTAGCTCATTTCCCATGCTGAGTAAGAAAGCACATTCTGGGTGTTGAGTTCCGCCCTATGGTAGCTACTTTCCCTTTTGGGGTTAGCAAGCACATGCTGGGTATGGAGTAGTTTCATCTTTCAGCATTTCCCTCTAAAGCATTGTTTTGTAATTTCACTCCGTCTCATGGTCGCCCCTTACTCCGCTTTGAATTGGGTAGCACATACTTGACGTCGAGTTCCTTTGTTTTGTAATTCACTCCGTCTTATGGTCGCCCCTTACTCCGCTTTGGATTGGGTAGCACATACTTGACGTCGAGTTCCATTTCCAGCATTTAGAGTAGCAGATCCTCTGACCAATGCTCGTCATCATCGGCGCCATACTGGTTAGAGTTGTTTCAGTACGTTTGGGTTTATCTTCTAACCTTAACGGGTATTTGTTTGTAATGTTGGAATCTGATAACTAAAAATTTCAAAAAAAATTGGCTCGGGATATTTCAACCAAGTTCAACGTTTGGTTCAACGACCAAGTTCAATGTTCGATTCAATGCTTAGTTCATCAGTTCGGTTCACTCAAATTGAACCATCCGCTTAAACCATTTTTGGTTCAACCGATTGGTTCAATGTCTTGTTTTAATGGAATGGTTCATAGCCTAAGTTCAAAGGAGCCCGAAGACCATTCAAAGACTGCCCGAAGGGTAGATACCCTTGCGGGAGGCTCTTCCCGACTCAAAACAGGTCATTCCTTAAGCCCTGAAAAGGCAAGTATAATTCGAAAAAGAACCAAACAAAAAAGCCGAAAGACAAAGGAATGATGCGCACGGAAACGTCGAATTCAACATAGTGAATTAGCCATTGATCCTTTATACATACAGACTAGAATACATTCACAGATCTCAAAGCCAAGACCAACAGAAAGCGGAGAAGGAACATAATAGTAAATTAAGTCCAGGACCCGATTCAATTAACCGGACAAGGAGGAACGATGAAGATAAGATCAGATTGCCAGGCTAACATTGAAAGTTGCAACTATCAATAAGCATGACTTATTTTCCCTGCATTGATAAAATCAAATGGGTAAAGTGCCCCTAAGTTCCGGCGTGTCTCCTTAACAGATTCCAATGCAAAATGATGTATTGATTGTTCCCAAGTCCTTGAAGAGGCTATATAAGGGACTTTCTTCTATTGTAATAAGGATCTCTTTTTTGACAATTAGTACGAAACTCTGCCCAAATTGTAAGGCATTGCTGAGACTTTGAGCTCAGATTGCTGACCATATTTTGTTATTGGAATAAGAAAGCAAGTGGTTTTTCGGACTTTGTGCTGTAATATCTTTGTTATTCAGAAAATCGTTCTTATGTCTTTTTCTTCAATATATCTTCTGTTCCTTTAATTCAATAAGCAAAATTAGAGACAGTAGTTAAAAAAGGTGTCCTAAAGAGTCGACTGTGGAGAGACTTTGTGCCCCCATAATCGCTTTTAGTTTGTTTTCTTTTCATTTCTGTGTAAAGGACCTTGAGGCGACTTTGTGCCCTCATTGTCCTTCATATCTTACTCTTGAGCAATCCAGGTGAAGACTTTGAGCTGCATCTCGATTTGCTGGTTATTGCATAATTTGCTACATTTTGTTGTTATTGCCAGGAGTATTGTTGTGATTCGCTGAATAGTATTTCTGAAAGAAGAGGAGTATTGTCTGTCATTTCCCCTGAGTATTTCCTTTGCTCTGAGTGCATCATCTCTGAAAGAAGAGAGATAGATGGTTTGTCCCACCCATGAGTATTATTTTCTATTTATATATATATATATATATATAGCATACCTACAGGGAACCTCCCCTTGATGAGAGAAGAGATCGGTGTCTTTCTGATGTGGTAAAACTACACATTCGGACGACTAATATTCCTACATTGGCTGATTAGACCTATTTTGTTTATCAGTACGTTGATCGACAAAATATTCAACCAACAAGTTGATGTCGATTCCTCTAACATCCACATAAAAAGAAAGCACTTTGAAGTGGATTCCTCTATCATCCATAGTCAAAACCTTTCTTGGGTTGTTACTAACGGCACACACCTTAGATAAAAATGTAAACCCGCTACATAGAAACGATGAAAAAATGCAAGATTTCGCACTAGCTAATAAAAAACGTAGATAACGACTCTGTAAGTTTTTGTAAAATAAACAGTAAAAATCAAAACAACCAAAGCTCAATGCACATTCATCAATCATCTAAACAGGAAAATTTATGTGGATTCCTGTAACATCCACATTGAAAGAAAGGGCTTTGAAGTGGAATCCTCTATCATCCACAATCAAAACCTTTCTTGGGTTGTTACCAATGCAACACACCATAGAAAAAAAAGTAAACCCACTGAATAGGAAACACGAAGAAATCCAAGATTCCAAACTAGGTAAAAAAAATGTTAAATTAGGACTTTCCCACCCAGTAAGTTTTTTAAAACTAGAGAGTGAAAATAAAAACAACCAACATTCTTCCCTTTTTTGACACGAGAGGGAGATAACAACTATCAAACTATATGAAACAAGCTCCTGTATGATAATATCTGTGTTAAACAAGACTATAAAGGGTAAATAATAACAACCAATCTTGTAAGTGGAGTATCTCTTCTTAAGAAGAAATAGTTCAGTGCAGATTCCTCATACATCCACACAAGTTTATGTGGATTCCTCAAACATCCACATAGAAAGAAAACACCTTCAAATGGATTCCTCTATCATCCATAGTAAAGCCAAAAACACGCAATCATCCACTAATATTTTGTCTCCATGCAACTTCCGAAAAACTGTAACATTACTAGTGGGCATGCATAACCACTCAGCGAAATAGCGATTGAATCACAAAATTGAGGTAGCTAAATGATCTGAAACATGGATCCAACGAGGCACACAACAAAGAGAAATCTATCAAAATCCAACCTCAAATCCCCATGTGATTTTTCAAAGATTACTAAGATCCCGAGATAGCGTCCACAATAAGCCCAATGTGGATTCCTCAAACATCTACACAGGTAAGTTGATGTGGATTACTCTAACATCCACATAAAAAGAAAACACTTTGAATTGGATTCCTCTATCATCCAAAGTCAACATCTTTCTTGGGTTGTTACCAACGGTACATACCATAGAGAAAAATGTAAACCTGCTACATAGGAACGACGAAGAAATGCAAGATTCCGCATTGGGTTAGAAAAAAGCTAGATTAGGACCCAATAAGTTTTTTGAAACTAAACAGTAAAAATCAAAACAACAAAGCTCAATGCGCATTCATCAATCATCTAAACAGGTAAGTTGATGTGGATTCCTCTAACATCCACATAGAAAGAAAGGGCTTTGAAGTGGAATCCTCTATCATCCATAGTCAAAACTTTTCTTGGGTTCTCACCAATTCAACACACCATAGAGAAAAATGTAAACCCACAGAATATTAAAGACAAAGAAATCCAAGATTCCACACTAGGTAAGCAAAATGATAGATTAGGACTTTCCCACTCAGTAGGTTTTTTAAAACTAAACAGTGAAAATCAAAACAACCAATATTCTTCCCTTTTTCGACACGAGACGAAGATAACTATAAAACTATATCAAACAAGCTCCGATACGATAATATATGTGCAAAACAAGAGTATAAAGGGTAAATAATAACAACCAATCTTGTAAGTGGAGTATCTCCCCTTAAGAAGAAATAGTTTAATGCAGATTCCTCATACATCCATACAAGTTTATGTGGATTCCTCTAACATCCACATAGAAAGAAAACACTTTGAAGTGGATTCCTCTATCATCCATAGTCAAGCCAGAAACAGGCAGTCATCCACTAATATTCTGTCTCCATGGAAATTCCACAAAATTGTAACATTACTAGTGAGCATGCACAACCACTCAGCGAAATAGCGATTGAATCACAAAATTGAGGTAGTTAAATCGTCTGAAACATGGATCCAAGGAGGCACACAACAAAGAGATATTTATCAAAAGCCAATCTGAAATCCCCATGCTATTTTCCAAAGATTACCAAGATCCCCAGACAGGGTCCACAACAAGCTCAATGTGGATTCCTCAAATATCTACACAATTAAGTTGATGTGGATTCCTCTAACATCCACATAAAAAGAAAGCACTTTGAATTGGATTCCTATATCATCCATAGTCAAAACCTTTATTGGGTTGTTACCAAGTGCACACACCATAGAGAAAAATGTAAAGCCGCTACATAGGAACAATGAAGAGATGCAACATTCCGCACTAGGTAAGCAAAAATTTAGATTAGGACCCAGTAGGTGTTTTGAAACTAAACAGTAAAAATCAAAACAACCAAGCTCAATGTGCATTCATCAATCATCTAAACAAGTTGATGTGGATTCCTCTAATATCGACATAGAAAGAAAGTGCTTTCAAGTGGAATCATCTATCATCCACAGTCAAAACCTTTATTGGGTTGTTACCAATGCAACACACCATAGAGAAAAATGTAAACCCATTGAATAGGAAAGAAGAGGAAATCCAAGATTCCACAATAGATAAGCAAAATGTTAAATTAGGACTTTCTCACCTATTAGGTTTTTTAAAACTAAACAGTGAAAATCAAAACAACCAAGATTCTTCCCTTTTTTGACACGAGAGGGAACTTCCGCAAAACTGTAACATTACTAGTGGGCATGCACAACCACTCAGTGAAATAGTGATTCAATCACAAAATTGAGGTAACAACATGATTTGAAACATGGATCCAAGGAGGCACGCAACAAAGAGAAATCTATCAAAAGCCAATCTGAAATCCCCATGCGATTTTTCAAAGATTACCAATATCTCGAGACAAGGTGCACAACAAGCTCAATGTGGATTCCTCAAACATCCACACAGGTATGTTGATGTGGATTCCTGTAACATCCACATAAAAAGAAAGGACATTGAGGTGGATTCCTCTATCATGCATAGTCAAAACCTTTCTTGGGTTGTTACCAACGACACACACAATAGAGAAAAAAGTAATCCCGCTACATAGGAATGACAAAGAAATGCAAGATTCCGCACTAGGTAAGAAACAAGTTAGATTGGGACCTAGTAGGTTTTTTGAAACTAAACAGTAAAAATAAAGACAACCAAGCTCAATGCGCATTCATCAATCATCTACATAGGTAAGTTGATGTGGATTCCCCTAGCATCCATATAGAAAGAAAGCGCTTTGAAGTGTAATCCTCTATCATCCACAGTCAAAACCTAACTTGGGTTGTTACCAATGCAACACACCATAGAGAAAAATGTGAATCCACTAAATAGGAAATACGAAGAAATCCAAGATTCCACACTAGATAAGAAAATGTAAGATTAAGACTTTCCCACCCTGTAGGTTTTTTTACACTAAACAGTGAAAATAAAAACAACCAAGATTCTTCCATTTTTCGACATGAGAGGGAGATAAAAACTATCAAACTATATGAAACAAGCTCCTATACGATAATATTTGTGTAAAATAAGAGTATAAAAGGTAAATAATAACCAATCTTGTAAGTGGAGTATCTCCCCTTAAGAAGAAATAGTTCAGTGCAGATTCCTCATACATCCACACAAGTTGATGTGGATTCCTCTAACATCCACATAGAAAGAAAACACATTGAAATGGATTCCTCTATCATCCATAGTCAAGACAATAACAGGCAGTCGTCCACTAATATTCTGTCTCTGTGGAACTTCTGCAAAACTGTAACATTACTAGTGGGCATGCACAACCACTCAACAAAATAGTGATTGAATCACAAAATTGAGGTAGCTAAATGATCTAAAAAATGGATCCAAGGATGAAAACAACAAAGAGAAATCTATCAAAAGCCAATCTGATATCCCCATGTGATTTTCCAAAGATTAACAAGATCCTAAGACAGGGTCCACAACAAGCTAAATGTGGATTCTTCAAACATGTACATAGGTAAGTTGATGTGGATTCCTCTATAACATCCACATAAAAAGAAAGCACTTTGAATTGGATTCCTCTATCATCCATAGTCAAAACCTTTCTTGGGTTGTTACCAATGACACACACCATAGAGAAGAATGTAAACCCGTTACATAGGAACGATAAAGAAATGCAAGATTCCGCACTAGATAAGCAAAAAGTTAGACTAGGACCCAATAGGTTTTTTGAAACTAAACAGTAAAAATCAAAACAACCAAGCTCAATGCGCATTCATCAATCATCTAAACAGGGACGTTGATGTGGATTCCTCTAACATCCACATAGAAAGAAAGTGCTTTGAAGATGGAATCCTATATCATCCATAGTCAAAACCTTTCTTGGGTTGTTACCAATGCACCAAACCATAGAGAAAAATGTAAACCCACTGAATAGGAAAGACAAAGAACTCCAAGATTCCACACTAAGCAAGCAAAATGTTAAATTAGGACTTTCCCACCCAGTAGGTTTTTTAAAACTAAACAGTGAAAATCAAAACAACCAAGATTCTTCCCTTTTTCGACACGAGACGAAGATAACAACTATAAAACTATATGAAACAAGCTCCGATACGATAATATCTGTGTAAAACAAGAGTATAAAGGGTAAATAATAACAACCAATCCTGTATGTGGAGCATCTCCCCTTAAGAAGAAATAGTTCAATGCAGATTCCTCATACATCAACACAAGTTGATGTGGATTCCTCTAACATCCACATAGAAAGAAAACACTTTGAAATGGATTCCTGTATCATCCATAGTCAGGTCAAAATGGGCAATCATCCACTAATATTTTGTCTCCGTGGAACTTCTGCAAAACTGTAACATTAATAGTGGGCATGCACAACCACTCAGGGAAATAGCGATTGAATCACAAAATTGAGGTAGCTAAACGATCAGAAACATGGATATGAAATACCCATGCGATTTTCCAAAGATTACCAAGATCTCGACACAGGTTCCACAACAAGCTCAATGTGGATTCCTGAAACATCTATACAGCTAAGTTGATGTGGATTCCTCTAACATCCACATAAAAAAAAAGCACTTTTAATTGGATTCCTCTATCATCCATAGTCAAAACCTTTCTTGGGTTGTTACCAAAGATATTATTCCACCTTCTACCAGTAATCCCAGAGGTCATTCCTGTAGGAAGGCTCCCCCTTCTTCTCCCATGCTTCCACCTCCTATGGTTTCATCCCCACCCGCTACATAGGAACGATGATGAAATGCAAGATTCCACACCAGGTAAGCAAAAAGTTTGATTAGGACCCAGTAGGTTTTCTGAAACTAAACAGTAAAAATAAAAACAACCAAGCTCAATGCGCATTCATCAATCATCTAAACAGGTAAGTTGATGTGGATTCCTCTAACATCCAAATAGAAAGAAAGCGCTTTGAAGTGGAATCCTCTATCATCCACAGTCAAAACCTTTCTTGGGTTGTTACCAATGCAACACACCATATAGAAAAATGTAAACCCACTGAATAGGAAAGACGAAGAAATCAAAGATTCCACACTAGGTTAGCAAAATGTTAGATTAGGACCTTCCCACCCAGTAGGATTTTTAAAACTAAACAGTGAAAATCAAAACCACCAAGATTCTTCCCTTTTTCGACACAAGAGGTTGATAACAACTATCAAACTGTATGAAACAAGCTCCTATACGATAAAATCTGTATAAAACAAGAGTATAAAGGGTAAATAATAACAACCAATCTTTTATGTGGAGTATCTCCATTTAAGAAGAAATAGTTCAATGCATATTCCTCATACATCCATACAAGTTGATGTGGATTCATCCAACATCCACATAGAAAGAAAACACTTTGAAAATGATTCCTCTATCATCCATAGTAAAGGCAAAAACACGCAGTCGTCCATTAATATTCTGTCTCCATGGAACATTCGCAAAACTATAAGATTACTAATGGGCATGCACAATCACTCAGCAAAATAGCAATTGAATCACAAAATTGACGTAGCTAAATGACCTAAACCATACATCCAAGGAGGCACACAACAAAGAGAAATCTATCAAAAGCCAATCTGAAATCCCCATGCGATTTTCCAAAGATTACCAAGATCCCGAGACAGGGTCCAAAACAAGCTCAATGTGGATTCCTAAAAAATCTACACAAGTAAGTTGATGTGGATTCCTCAAACATCTACACAAGTTGATGTGGATTCCTCCAAGATGCACATAAAAAGAAAGCACTTTGAAGTGGATTCCTCTATCATCCATAGTCAAAACCTTTCTTGGGTTGTTACCAACGACACACCATAGAGAAAAATGTAAACCTGTTACATAAGAACGGCGAATAAATGCAAGATTCGCCGCTAGGTAAGCAAAAAGTTAAATTAAGACTCGGTAGGTTTTTTGAAACTAAACAGTAAAAATCCAAACAACCAAGCTGAATGCGCATTCATCAATCATCTAAACAGGTAAGTTGATGTGGATTCCTCTAAAATCCACATAAAAAGAAAGCGCTTTGAAGAGGAATCCTCTATCATCCACAGTAAAAACTTTTCTTTGGTTCTTACCAATGCAACACACCATAGAGAAAAATGTAAACCCACTTAATAGGAAAGACGCAGAAATCCAAGATTCCACACTAGGTAAGAAAAATTTTAGATTAGGACTTTCCCACCCAGTAGGTTTTTTAAAACTAAATAGTGAAAATCAAAACAACCAAGATTCTTCAAACTATATGAAACAAGTTCCTATACGATAATATCTATGTAAAACGATAGTATAAATGGTAAATAATAACAACCAATCTTGTAAGTGGAGTATCTCCCCTTAAGAAGAAATAGTTCGGTGCATATTCCTCATACATCCACACATGTTGATGTGGATTCCTCTAACATCCACATAGAAAGAAAGCGCTTTGAAGTGGAATCCTCTATCATCCACAGTCAAAACCTTTCTTGGGTTGTTACCAATGCAACAATCCATAGAGAAAAATGTAAACCCACTGAATAGGAAAGACAAAGAAATCCAAGATTCCACACTAGATAAGCAAAATGTTAAATTAGGACTTTCCCACCCAGTAGGTTTTTTAAAACTAAACAGTGAAAATCAAAACAACCAAGATTCTTCCCTTTTTCGACACGAAAGGGAGATAAAAACTATCAAACTATATGAAACAAGCTCCTATACGAAAATAACTATGTAAAACAAGAGTATAAAGGGTAAATAATAACAACCAATCTTGTAAGTGGAGTATCTCCCCTTAAGAAGAAATAGTTCAATGCAGATTCCTCATACATCCACACAAGTTGATGTGGATTCCTCTAACATCAACATAGAAAGAAAACACTTTGAAATGGATTCCTTTATCATGCAAACAGAAAAAATCAAAACAACAAAGCTCAATGCGCATTCATCTATCAATCCATAGTCAAGCCAAAAACACGCAGTCGTCCACTAATATTTTGTCTCCATGGAACTTCCGCAAACTCTAACATTACTAGTGGGCATGCATAACCACTCAACAAAATAGCAATTGAATCACAAAATTGAGGGAGCTAAATGCTCTGAAACATGGATCCATGGAGGCACAGAACAAAGAAAAATCTATCAAAACCCAATCTCAAATCCCCATGCAATTTTCGAAAGATTACCAAGATCCTGAGTCAGCGTCCACAACAAGCTCAATGTGGATTCCTCAAACATCTACGCAGGGAAGTTGATGTGGATTCCTCTAGCACCCACATAAAAAGAAAGCACTTTGAAGTGGATTCCTCTATCATCCATAGTCAAACCCTTTCTTGGGTTGTTACCAACGGCACACACCATAGAGAAAAATGTAGACCCACTACATAGGAACGACGAAGAAATGCAAGATTCCGCACTACGTAAGCAAAAAGTTAGAGTACAACCCAGTATTTTTTTGAAACTAAACAGCAAAAATCAAAATAACCAAGCTCAATGCGCATTCATCAATCATAGGTAAGCAAAATGTTAAATTAGGACTTTCCCACACAGTAGGTTTTTTGAAACTAAACAGTGAAAATCGAAACAACAAAGATTCTTCCCTTTTTCTACACGAGAGGAAAATAACAACTATCAAACTATATGAAACAAGCTCTTATACGATAATATATGTGTAAAACAAGAGTATAAAGGTTAACTAATAACAACCAATCTTGTAAGTGGAGTATCTCCCCTTAAGAAGAAATAGTTCAATGCAGATTCCTCATACATCCACACAAGTTGATGTGGATTCCTCTAACATCCACATAGAAAGAAAACACTTTGAAATGGATTCCTCTATCATCCATAGTCAAGCCAAAAACACGCAGTCGTCTACTAATATTCTGTCTCCGTGGAACTTCCCCAAAACTCTAACATTACTAGTGGGCATGCATAACCACTCAGCAAAATAGCGATTGAATCACAAAATTGAGTTAACTAAATGATCTAAAACATGGATCCATGGAGGCACACAACAAAGAAAAATCTATCAAAAGCCAATCTCAAATCCCCATGTGATTTTCCAAAAATTATAAAGATCCTGAGTCAGCGTCCACATCAAGCTCAATGTGGATACCTCAAACATCTACACAGGTAAGTTGATGTGGATTCCTCTAGCACCCACATAAAAAGAAAGCACTTTGAAGGGGATTCCTCTATCATATTCAAAACCATTCTGGGGTTGTTACCAACGGCACACACCATAGAGAAAAACGTGGACCCGTTACATAGGAATGACGAAGAAATGCAAGATTCTGCACTAGGTAAGCAAAAAGTTACAATACGACCCAATAGGTTTTTTGAAACTAAACAGTCAAAATAAAAACAACCAAGCTCAATGCGCATTCATTAATCATCTTAACAGGTATGTTGATGTGGATTCCTCTATCATCCACATAGAAAGAAAGCGCTTTGAAGTGGAATCCTCTATCATCCACAGTCAAAAACTTTCTTGGGTTGTTACGAACGCAACACACCATAGAGAAAAATGTAAACCCACTGAATAGGAAAGACGAAGAAATCCAAGATTCCACACTAGGTAAGCAAAATGTTAGATTAGGACTTTCCCACCCAGTAGGTTTTTTAAAACTAAATAGTGAAAAACAAAACAACCAAGATTCTTCGCTTTTTTGACACGAGAGGTTGATAACTATAAGACTATATGAAACAAGCTCCTATACGATAATATCTGTGAAAAACAAGAGTATAAAGGGTAAATAATAACAACCAATCTTTTAAGTGATGTATCTCCCCTTAAGAAGAAATAGTTCAATGCAGATTCCTCATACATCCACACAAGTTGATGTGTATTCCTCTAACATCCACATAGAAAGAAAACACTTTGAAATGGATTCCTATATCATCCAAAGTCAAGCCAAAAACACGCAGTCGTCCACTAATATTTTGTCTCCGTGGAACTTCCGCAAAACTGTAACATTACTAATGGGCATGGACAACCACTCAGAAAAATAGCGATTGAATCAATAAATTGAGGTAGCTAAATGATCTGAATCATGCATCCAAGGAGGCACACAACAAAGAGAAATCTATCAAAAGCCAATCTCAAATCCACATGCGATTTTCCAAAGATTACCAAGATCCTGAGACAAGGTCCACAACAAGCTCAGTGTGGATTCCTCAAACATCTACATAGGTAAGTTCATGTGGATTCATCTAACATCCACATAAAAATCAAGTACTTTGAAGTGGATTCCTCTATCATCCATAATCAAAACCTTTCTTGGGTTGTTACCAACGACACACACAATAGAGAAAAAAGTAAACTCGCTACATAGGAACGACGAAGAAATGCAACATTCCGCACTAGGTAAGCAAAAAGTTAGATTAGGACCCTGTAGGTTTTTTTAAACTAAATAGTAAAAATCAAAACAACCAATCTTGTAAGTGGAGTATCTCGCCTTAAGAAGAAATAATTCAGCGCATATTCCTCATACATCCACACAAGTTGATGTGGATTACTCTAACATCCAGATAGAAAGAAAACAGTTTGAAATGGATTCCTCTATCATCCATTGTCAAGCCAGAAACAGCGAGTCGTCCACTAATATTCTGTCTCCGTGGTACTTCCGCAAAACTGTAACATTACTAGTGGGCATGCACAACCACTCAGCGGAGTAGCGATTGAATCACAAAATTGAGGTAGCTAAATGATCTAAAAAATGGATCCAAGGATGAAAACAACAAAGAGAAATCTATCAAAACCCAATCTGAAATCCCCATGCGATTTTCTAGAGATTACCAAGATCCCGAGACAGGGTCCACAACAAGCTCAATGTGGATTCCTCAAACATGTACACAGGGAAGTTGATGTGGATTCCTCTAATATCCACATAAAAAGAAAGCACTTTGAAGTGGATTCCTCTATCATCCATAGTCAAAACCTTTCTTGGGTTGTTACCAACGGCACACACCATAGAGAAAAATGTAAACCCGCTACATAGGAACGATGAAGAAATGCAAGATTCCGCACTATGTAAGAAAAAAGTTAGATAAGGAGCCGATAGGTTTTTTGAAACTAAATAGTAAAAATCAAAACAACCAAGCTCAATGCACATTCATCAATCATCTAAACAGGAAAGTTGATGTGGATTCCTTTAACATCCACATCGAAAGAAAGCGCTTTGAAGTGGAATCCTCTATCATCCACAGTCAAAACCTTTCTTGGGTTGTTACCAATGCAACACACCATAGAGGAAAATGTAAACCCACTGAATAGGAAAGACGAAGAAATCCAAGATTCTACACTAGGTAAGCAAAATGTTAGATTAGGACTTTCCCATCCAGTAGGTTTTTTAAAACTAAACAGTGAAAATCAAAACAACCAAGATTCTTCCCTTTTTCGACACAACAGGGAGATAACAAATATTAAACTATATTTCAAGCGTGGCATAGTGTATATTTCTTTAGCAATTTGCATAAGTGGTAGGGTTTTCTCCCTTCCCAAATTTTGTTTCGTACCTAGTTCCTATATTGTCCTTATGCAGGTCATGTTAAAGTGTTCTTTATTGTCTTTTGCTGAAATTGTACGTGGATGTTAGGTTGCTGCAAAGTGTCTTGTATCGAACCTCTCTCCATTTTCCCTAAGGTTTTAGTTATTAGATCAAACCTCTGCATGAAATACTTATGCACAAGTGATTAATTGAAGTCTAAGGTCTTCCTTCTCTCTTGTTCGTTCAGTGTTCAAGGTTCCAAGCTGAGTATGATTATAATTCTGGTGTATCACCCCCTTTTAGGTAGGATTTCCCCTTCTAAGTTTTCTTTCTTCCATTTCCACGACAGTCAGCAGCGTAGAGTAGGAATCTTCATTGATACATCATACAGGAACTAGCCTCTCTGGAGGTTCCTTTCACTATTGAGGCACCCACCTTCGTGAGGAGATCCCATTGTTTCAACCGGATAGAGGACTGGCCGTTTCGCGCACATTTTCGAATCAGGGCGCAGCCTGAGGTTGACAACGGGTCCACAACAAGCTCAATGTGGATTCCTCAAACATCTACATAGGTAAGTTGATGTGGATTCCTCTAACATCCACATAAAAAGAAATCACTTTGAAGTGGATTCCTCTATCATCCATAGTCAAAACCTTTCTTGGGTTGTTACCAACAACACACACCATAGAGAAAAATGTAAACCCGTTACATAGGAACGACGAAGAAATGCAAGATTACGCACGAGGTAAGCAAAAAGTTAGATTAGGACCCGGTAGGTTTTTTGAAACTAAACAGTAAAAATCAAAACAACGAAACTCAATGCGCATTCATCAATCATCTAAACAGGTAAGTTGATGTGGATTCCTCTAAAATACACATAGAAAGAAAGGGCTTTGAAATGGAATCCTCTATCATCCACAGTCAAAACCTTTCTTGGGTTGTTACCAATGCAACACACCATATAGAAAGATGTAAACACATTGAATAGGAAAGACGAAGAAATCCAAGATTCCGCACAAGGTAAGCAAAATGTTAGATTAGGACTTTCCCACACAATAGGTTTTTTAAAACTATACAGTGAAAATCAAAACAACCAAGATTCTTCCCTTTTTCGACACGAGAGGGAGATAACAACTATAAAACTATATGAAACAAGCTCCTATATGATAATATCTATGTAAAACAAGAGTATAAAGGGTAAATAATAACAACAAATCTTGTAAGTGGAGTATCTCCCCTTAAGAAGAAATAGTTCAGTGCAGATTCCTCATACATCCCCACAAGTTGATGTGGATTCCTCTAACATCCACATAGAAAGAAAACACTTTGAAATGGATTCCTCTATCATCCATAGTCAAGCCAAAAACACGCAGTCGTCCACTAATATTCTGTCTCTGTCGAAATTCCGCAAAACTATAACATTACTAGTGGGCATGCACAACCACTCAACGAAATAGCGATTGAATCACAAAATTGAGGTAGCTAAATGATCTAAACATGGATCAAAGGAGACACACAAAAAAGAGAAATCTATCAAAATCCAATCTCAAATCCCCATGTGATTTTTCAAAGATTACCAAGATCCCAAGACAGCGTCGACAATAAGCTCTATGTGGATTCCTCAAACATCTACACAGGGAAGTCGATGTGGATTACTCTAACATCCACATGAAAAGAAAGCACTTTGAAGTGGATTTCTCTATCATCCATAGTCAAAACCTTTCTTGGGTTGTTACCAACGGCACATACCATAGAGAAAAATGTAAACCCGCTACATAGGAACGACGAAGAAATGCAGGATTCCGCACTAGGTAAGGAAAAAGTTAAATTATGACCCAGTAAGTTTTTTGAAACTCAACAATAAAAATCAAAACAACCAAAGCTCAATGCGCATTAATCAATCATCTAAACAGATAAGTTGATGTGGATTCCTCTAACATCCACATAGAAAGAAAGCACTTTGAAGTGGAATACTCTATCATCCACACTCAAAACCTTTCTTGGGTTGTTACCTATGCAACACACCATAGAGAAAAATGTAAACCCACAGAATACGAAAGACGAAGAAATCCAAGATTCCACACTAGGTAAGCCAAATCTTAGATTAGAACTATCCCACCCAGTAGGTTTTTTAAAACAAAACAATGAAAACCAAAACAACCAAGATTCTTCCCTTTTTCGACACGAGAGGGAGATAAAAACTATCAAACTATATGAAACAAGCTCCTATACGATAATATCTGTGTAAAACAAGAGTATAAAGGGTAAATAAGAACAACCAATCTTGTAAGTGGAGTATCTCCCCTTAAGAAGAAATAGTTCAATGCAGATTCCTCATACATCCACACAAGTTGATGTGGATTCATCTAACATTCACATAGAAAGAATACACTTTGAAATGGATTCCTCTATCATCCATAGTCAAGCCCAAAACACGCAATTGTCCACTAATATTCTGTCTCCGTGGAACTTCTGCAAAACTGTAACATACTGATCTGCAACAGCGATTGAATCAAGAAATTGAGGTAGCTAAACGATCTGAAACATGGATCCAAGGGGGCACACAACAAAGAAAGTGCTTTGAAGTGGAATCCTCCATCATCCATAGTCAAAACCTTTCTTGGGTTGTTACCAATGCAACACACCATAGAGAAAAATGTAAACCAATTGAATAGGAAAGATGAAGAAATCCAAGATTCCACACTAGGTAAACAAAATGTTAGATTAGGACTTTCCCACCCAATAGGTTTTTTAAAACTAAACAGTGAAAATCTAAACAACCAAGATTCTTCCCTTTTTCGACACGAGAGGGAGATAACAACTATCAAACTATATGAAACAAGCTCCTATACGATAATATCTGTGTAAAACGAGTATAAAGGGTAAATAATAACAACCAATCTTGTAAGTGGAGTGTCTCCCCTTAAGAAGAAATAATTCAGTGCAGATTCCTCATACATCCACACAAGTTGATGTGGATTCCTCTAACATCCACATAGAAAGAAAACACTTTCAAATGGATTCCTCTATCATCCATAGTCAAGCCAAAAACACGCAGTTGTCCACTAATATTCTATCTCCACGGAACTCCTACAAAATTGTAACATTACTAGTGGGCAGTAACAACCACTCAGCGAAATAGCGATTGAATAACAAAATTGAGGTAGCTAAATGATCTGAAACATGTATCCAAGGAGGCACACAACAAAGAGAAATCTGTCAAAAGCCAAACTCAAATCCCCATGCTATTTTTAAAAGATTACCAAGATCTCGAGACAGGGTCCACAAAAAGCTCAATGTGAATTCCTCAATCATCTACACAGGTAAGTTCATGTGGATTCCTCCATCATCCACATAAAAAGAAAGCACTTTGAAGTGGATTCCTCTATCATCCATAGTCAAAACCTTTCTAGGGTTGTTACCAATGGCACATACCATAGAGAAACTAAATTACGACCCCGTAGGTTTTCTGAAACTAAATAGTAAAAATCAAAACAACCAAAGCTCAATGCGCATTCATCAATCATCTAAATAGGTAAGTTGATGTGGATTCCTCTAACATCCACATAGAATGAAAACACTTTGAAATGGATTCCTCTATCATCCATAGTCAAGCCAAAAACATGCAATCGTCCACTAATATACTGTCTCCGTGAAACTTCCGCAAAACTTTAACATTACTAGTGGGCATGCACAACCACTTAGCGAAATAGCGAATGAATCACAAAATTGAGATAGCTAAATGATCTGAAACATAGATCCAAGGAGTGATCCAAAACTCAGAAGTTCTGGTTGACGAATATTGCAATAGCACAGAAATAACACAATAATAAGAGATTCTCTGAGAAGAGACGTCGTATTACTTAACAATCGTAATACAAAACATGCACTTATCTCTACGAAGAAATGTCTGCCATCCCTTTTCGGGCTACAATGCATTTATACATATGATTGAAAACCACTGCGGGAGATTACGTGGCTCAAGGAAAATAATGAGTGACAAATTAACGTCCCAGCATTAAGACAATACAACGCTCGAGGACATACATCCCAGCATTAAAACAATGCAACGCTCGAGGATATAACATTAAGACAATGCAACGCTCGAGGATATAATCGCTCGAGGACAAAACAAAATGAGAACAATACAAAAGTCGAGGAATTGATTGCCACCAAATGGTCACCTCAAGTTGTTGCCCGGATCAAGGCAGCAAACTACAAAGAGAAATCTATCAAAAGCCAATCTCAAATCCCCATGCGATTTTCCAAAGATTACCAAGATCCCGAGACAGGTTCCTCAACAAGCTCAATGTGGATTCCTCAAACATCTACAAAGGTAAGTTGATGTGGATTCCTCTAACATCCACATAAAAAGAAAGCACTTTGAAGTGGATTCCTCTATCATCCATAGTCAAAACCTTTCTTGGGTTGTTACCAACAGCACACACCATAGAGAAAAATGTAAACCCACTACATAGCAAAGACGAAGAAATGCAAGATTCCACACTAGGTAACCAAAAAGTTAGTTTACGACCCAGTAGGTTTTTTGAAACTAAACAATAAAAATCAAAACAACCAAAGTTCAATGCGCAATCATCAATCATCTAAACAGGTAAGTTGATTTGCATTCCTCTAACATCCCCATAGAAAGAAAGCACTTTAAAGCGGAATCCTCTATCCTCCACAGTCAAAACCTTTCCTGGGTTGTTAACAATGCAACACACCATAGAGAAAAATGTAAACCCCTTGAACAGGAAAGACGAAGAAATCCAAGATTCCACACTAGGTAAGAAAAATGTTAGATTAGCACTTTCCCACCCAGTAGGTTTTTGAAAACTAAACAGTGAAAATCAAAACAACCAAGATTCTTGCCTTTTTCGACACAAAAGGTTAATAACAACTATCAAACTATATGAAACAAGCTCCTATACGATAATATCTGTGTAAAACAAGAGTATAGAGGGTAAATAATAACAATCAATCTTGTAAGTGGAGTATCTCCCCTTAAGAAGAAATAGTTCAATCCAGCTTCCTCATACATCCACACAAGTTGATGTGCATTCCTCTAACATCCACATAGAAAGAAAACACTTTGAAATGGATTCCTGTATCATCCATGGTCAAGCCAAAAACACGCAGTCTTCCACTATTATTTTGTCTCCGTGGAACTTCCGCAAAACTGTAAAATTACTAATGGGCATGCACAACCACTCAGTGAAATAGCGATTGAATCACAAAATTGAGGTAAACTAAATGATATGAAACATGCATCCAAGGAGGCACACAACAAAGATAAATTTATCAAAAGCAAATCTCAAATCCTTATGCAATTTTCCAAAGATTACCAAGATCCCGAGACAGGGTCCACAACAAGCTCAATGTGGATTCCTCAAACATCTACACAGGTAAGTTGATGTGGATTCCTCAAACATCCACATAAAAAGAAAGCACTTTGAAGTGGATTCCTCTATCATCCATAGTCGAAACCTTTCTTGGGTTGTTACCAACGACACACACCATAGAGAAAAATGTAAACCCACTACATAGGAAAGACGAAGAAATGCAAGATTCCGCACTAGGTAAACAAAAAGTTAGATTAGGACCCAGTATGTTTTTTGAAACTAAAAAGTAAAAATCAAAACAACCAAGCTCAATGTGCAATCATCAATCATCTAAATAGGTAAGTTGATGTGGATTCTTCTAACATCCACATAGAAAGAAAGTGTTTTGAAGTGGAATCCTCTATCATCCACAGTCAAAACCTTTCTTGGGTTGTTACCATTGCAACACACCACAGAGAAAAATGTAAACCCACTGAATAGGAAACACGAAGAAATCCAAGATTCCACACTAGGTAAGCAAAATGTTAGATTAGGACTTTCCCACACAGTAGGTTTTTTAAAATTAAACATTGAAAATCAAAACAACCAAGATTCTTCCCTTCTTCGACATGAGAGGGAGATAACAACTATCAAACTATATGAAACAAGATCCTATACGATAATATATGTGTAAAACAAGAGTATAAAGGGTAAATAATAACCAATCTTGGAAGTCGAGTATCTCCCCTTAAGAAGAAACAGTTCAAAGCAGATTCCTCATACACCCACAAGAGTTGATGTGGATTCCTCTAACCTCCACATAGAAATAAAACACTTTGAAAAGGATTCCACTATTATCCATAGTCAAGCCAAAAACGGGCAATCGTAAACTAATTTTCTATCTCCGTGGAACTTCCGCAAAACTGTACCATTACTAATGGGCATGCACAATCACTCAGCAAAATAGCGATCGAATCACAAAATCGAGGTAGCTAAATGATCTGAAACATGGATCCAAGGAGGCACACAACAAATAGAAATCTATCAAAAGCCAATCTCAAATTCCCATGTGATTTTCCAATCATTACCAAGATCCTGAGACAAGGTCCACAACAAGCTCAATGTGGATTCCTCAAACATCTACACAGGTAAGTTGATGTGGATTCCTCTAACATCCACATAAAAAGAAAGCACTTTGAAGTGGATTCCTCTATCATCCATAGTCAAAACCTTTCTTGGGTTGTTACCAACAACAAACACCATAGAGAAAAATGTAAACCCCCTACATAGGAATGCTGCAGAAATGCAAGATTCCGCACTATGTAAGCAATACGTTAGATTAGGACCCTATAGGTTTTTTGAAACTAAATAGTAAAAATCAAAACAATCAAGCTCAATGTGCATTCATCAATCATCTAAACAGGTTAGTTGATGTGGATTCCTCTAACATCCACATAGAAAGAAAGCGCTTTGAAGTGGAATCCTCTATAATCCACAGTGAAAACCTTTCTTGGGTTGTTACCAATGCAACACACCATAGAGAAAAATGTAAACCGACTGAATAGGAAAGACGAAGAAATCCAAGATTCCACACTAGGTAAGCAATATGTTAGATTAGGACTTTCCCACCCAGTAGGTTTTTTAAAACTAAATAGTGAAAATCAAAATAACCAACATTCTTCCCTTTTTCGACACGAGAGGAAGATAAAAACTAAAAAACTATATGAAACAAGCTCCTATACGATAATATCTGTGTAAAACAAGAGTATAAAGGGTAAATAATAACAACCAATCTTGTAAGTGGAGTATCTCCCCTTAAGAAGAAATTGTTCAATGCAAATTCCTCATACATCCACACAAGTTGATGTGGATTCCTCTAACATCCGCATAGAAAGAAAACAATTTGAAATGCATTCCTCTATAATCCATCGTCAGGCCAAAAACAAGCAGTCATCCACTAATATTCTGTCTCCATGGAACTTATCTAAAACTGTAACATTACTAGTGGGCATGCACAATCACTCAGCAAAATAGCGATGGAATCAAAAAATTGAGGTAGCTAAATGATCTGAAACATGGATCCAAGGAGTCACAAAACAAAGAGTAATCTATCAAAAGCCAATCTCAAATCCCCATGTGATTTTCTAAACATTACCAACATCCCGAGACAGGGTCCACAACAAGCTCAATGTGGATTCCTCAAACATCTACACAGGTAAGTTGATGTTGATTCCTCTAACATCCACACAAAAAGAAAGCACTTTGAAGTGGATTCCTTTATCATCCATAGTCAAAACCTTTCTTGGGTTGTTACCAATAGCACACACCATAGATAAAAATGTAAACCCACTACATAGGAATGACGAAGAAATGCAAGATTCCGCACTATGTAAGCAAAAAGCTAGATTAGGACCCGGTAGGTTTTTTGAAACTAACCAGTAAAAATAAAAACAATCAAGCTCAATGCGCATTCATCAATCATGTAAACAGGTAAGTTGATGTGGATTCCTTTAACATCTACATCGAAAGAAAGCGCTTTGAAGTGCAATCCTCTATCATCCACAGTCAAAACCTTTCTTGGGTTGTTACCAATGCAACACACCATAGAGAAAAATGTAAACCCACGGAATACGAAAGACGAAGAAATCCAAGATTCCACACTAGGTAAGCAAAATGTTAGATTAGGACTTTCCCACCCAGTAAGTTTTTTAAAACTAAACAGTGAAAATCAAAACAACCAAGATTCTTCCTTTTTTCGACACGAGAGACAAATAAAAACTATAAAACTATATGAAAAAAGCTCCTATACGATAATATCTGTGTAAAACAAGAGTATAAAGGGTAAATAATAACAACCAATCTTGTAAGTGGAGTATCTTCCCTTAAGAAGAAATAGTTCAATGCAGATTCCTCATACATCCACACAAGTTGATGTGGATTCATGTAACATCCACATAGAAAGAATACACTTTGAAATGGATTCCTCTATCATCCATAGTCAAGCCAGAAACACGCAATCGTCCACTAATATTCTGTCTACGTGGAACTATCGCAAAACTGTAACATTACTAGTGGGCATGCATAACCACTCAACGAAATAGCGATTGAATCACAAAATTGAGATAGCTAAATGATCTGAAACATGGATGCAAGGGTGCACACAACAAAGAGAAATCTATCAAAAGCTAATATCAAAACCCCATGCGATTTTCCAAAGATTACCAAAATCCTGAGACAGGGTCCCCAACAAGCTCAATGTGGATTCCTCAAACATCTACACAGGTAAGTTGATGTGGATTCCTCTAAAATCCACATAAAAAGAAAACCCTTTGAAGTGGATTCCTGTATCATCCATAGTCAAAACCTTTCTTGGGTTGTTACCAACGACACACACAATAGAGAAAAAAGTAAACCCGCTACATAGCAACGACGTAGAAATGCAAGATTACGCACTAGGTATGCAGAAAGTTAGATTAGGACCCAGCAGGTTTTTTGGAACTAAACAATAAAAATAAAAACAACCAAGCTCAATGTGCATTAATCAATCATCTAAACAGTTAAGTTGATGTGGATTCCTCTAACATCCACATAGAAAGAAAGGGCTTTGAAGTGGAATGCTCAATCATCCACAGTCAAAACCTTTCTTGGGTTGTTAACAATGCAACACACCATAGAGAAAAATGTAAACCCACTGAATAGGAAAGGCGAGGAAATCCAAGATTCCACACTAGGTAAGCAAAATGTTAGATTAGGACTTTCCCACCTAGTAGGTTTTTTAAAACTAAACAGTGAAAATCAAAACAACAAAGATTCTTCCCTTTTTCGACACCAGAGGGAGATAACTATCAACCTATATGAAACAAGCTCTTATACGATAATATCTGTGTAAAACAAGAGTATAAAGGGTAAATAATAACAACCAATCTTGTAAGTGGAGTATCTCCCCTGAAGAAGAAATAGTTCATTGCAGATTCCTCATACATCCACACAAGTTGATGTGGATTCCTCTAACATCCACATAGAAAGAAAACACTTTGAAATGGATTCCTCTATCATCCATAGTCAAGCCAAAAACAGGTAGTCTTCCACTAATATTTTGTCTCTGTGGAACTTCCGCAAAACTGTAACTTTACTAGTGGGCATGCACAACCACTCAGCGAAATAGCGATTCAATCACAAAATTGAGGTAACTACATGATCTGAAACATGGGTCGAAGGAGGCACACGACAAAGAGAAATCTATCAGAAGCCAATCTCAAATCCCCATTCAATTTTCCAAAGATTACCAAGATACCAAGACAGGGTCCACAACAAGCTCAATGTGGATTCTTCAAACATCTACACAGCTATGTTGATGTGGATTCCTCTAACATCCACATAAAAAGAAAGCACTTTAAGGCGGATTCCCCTATCATCCATTGTCAAAACCTTTCTTGGGTTTTTACCAACGGCACACACCATAGAGAAATATGTAAACCCGCTACCTAAGAACGACAAAGAAATGCAAGATTCTGCACTAGGTAAGCAACAAGTTAGATTGGGACCCAGTAGGTTTTTTGAAACTAAACAGTGAAAATCAAAACAACCTAGCTCAATGCACATTCATCAATCATCTAAATAGGTTAGTTGATGTGGATTCCTCTAACATACACATAGACAAAAAGCGCTTTGAAGTGGAATCCTCTATCATCCATAGTCAAAACCTTTCTTGGGTTGTTACCAATGCAACACACCATAGAGAAACATGTAAACCCACTGAATAGGTAAGACGAAGGAATCCAAGATTCCACACTAGGTAAGCAAAATGTTAGATTAAGGCTTTCCCACCTAGTAGATTTTTTAAAACTAAACAGTGAAAATGAAAACAACCAAGATTCATCCCTTTTTCGACACGAGAGGGAGATAACAACTATCAAACTATATGAAACAAGCTCCTATACGATAATATCTGTGTAAAACAAGAGTATAAAGGGTAAATAATAACCAATCTTGAAACTGGAGTATCTCCCCCTAAGAAGAAATAGTTCAGTGTAGATTCCTCATACACCCACACAAGTTGATGTGGATTCCCCTAACATCCACATAGAAAGAAAACACTTTGAAATGGATTCCTCTACCATCCATAGTCAAGTCAAAAACACACAGTCATCCACTAAAATTCTGTTTCTGTGGAACTTCTGCAAAACTGTAACATTACAAGTGAACATGCACAACTCAGTGAAATACCGATTGAATCACAAAATTCAGGAAGCTAAATGATCTGAAACATGGATCCAAGGACGCACACAACAAAGAGAAATCTATCAAAAGCGAATCTCAAATCCCCATGCGATTTTTCAAAGATTACCAAGTTCCCGAGACAGGGTCCACAACAAGCTCAATGTGGATTCCTCAAACATCTACACATGTAAGTTGATGTAGATTCCTCTAACATCCACATAAAAAGAAAGCACTTTGAAGTGGATTCCTCTATCATCCATAGTCAAAACCTTTCTTGGGTTGTTACCAACGACACACACCGTAGGGGAAAATGTAATCCCGCTACATAGGAACGACGAAGAAATGCAAGATTTCACACTAGGTAAGCAAAAAGTTAGATTAGGACCCAGTAGGTTTTTTGAAACTAAACAGTAAAAATCAAAATAACCAAGCTCAATGCCCATTCATCAATCATCTAAATAGGTAAGTTGATGTGGATTCCTCTAACATCCAAATCGAAAGAAAGCGCTTTGAAGTGGAATCCTATATCATCCATAGTCAAAACCTTTCTTGGGTTGTTACCTATGCAACACACCATAGAGAAAAATGTAAACCCACCGAATAGGAAAGACGAAGAAATCCAAGATTCCACACTAGGTAAGCAAAATGTTACATTAGGACTTTCCCACCCAGTAGGTTTTTTAAAACTAAACAGTGAAAATCAAAACAACCAAGATTCTTCCCTTTTTCGACACGAGAGTGAGATAACAACGATCAAACTATATGAAACAAGCTCCTATATAATAATATCTTTGTAAAACAAGAGTATAAAGTGTAAATAATAACAACCAATCTTGTAAGTGGAGTATCTCCCCTTAAGAAATAGTTCAATGCAGATTCCTCATACATCCACACAAGTTGATGTGGATTCCTCTAACATCCATAGAAAGAAAACACTTTCAAATGGATTCCTCTATCATCCATAGTCAAGCCAATAACAGTTAGTCATCCAGCAATATTATCTCCATCGAACTTTCGCAAAACTGTAACATTACTAGTGGGCATGCACTACCACTCAGCGAAATGGCGATTGAATCACAAAATTGAGGTAGCTAAATGATATGAAACATGAATACAAGGAGGCACACAATAAAGAGAAATCTATCAAAAGCCAATCTCAAATCCGCATCCAATTTTTCAAACATTACCAAGATCTCGAGACAGGGTCCATAACAAGCTCAATGTGGAATCCTGAAACATCTACACAGGTAAGTTGTGATGTCCCCCAAAAATATCAGCTATTTTTGGGACAACATTTGAATTATTTTGGTCTTACAGACCAAAATTATCTCTTCCCTTTCCAAATTTTGTCTTGGGAATTCAAATTCCTCATTTTTCAAGCTTTTTAGAAATCTACGGACTGTAATTATTTCTACAAGTTCAACGGGTTTCACGACTTCTACCGGGGTGTTCAATCAAAAGGAATCAATTTCTAACAATTGGTCATTTTTAAAAATTGTTCATCGCTTTGGTTCAAACAAAAATTTCCATCGACAAGAATCAGCAGCAAGTTCAATGTTTGGTTCATCTTTTGGTTCAACGTCAAATGATTCATTCTTTGGTTCAATCAAGCGGTTTAGCGCCTTGATTCATTCTTTGGTTCAATCAAGCGGTTCATCCGTCAGTTCAAAGCTTTGTTTCAACCGTTGAACCAAAATTTGGTTCAACAACCAAGTTCAACGTTTGGTTCAACGACCAAGTTCAACATTCGGTTCAATGCTTAGTTCATCAGTTCGGTTCACTCAAATTGAACCATCGGCTTGAACCATTTTTGGTTCAACTGATTGGTTCAATGTCTTGTTTTAATGGAATGGTTCATAGCCTAAGTTCAAAGGATCTCGAAGGCCATTCAAAGACTGCCCGAAGGGTAGATACCCTTGCGAGAGACTCTTCTCGACTCAAAACGGGTCATCCCTTAAGGCCTGAAAAGGCAAGTATAATTTGAAAAAGAGCCAAACAGAAAAGCCAAAAGAAGACAAAGGAATGACACGCCCGAAAATGTCAAATTCAACATAGTGAATTAGTCGTTGATCCTTTAAACATACAGACCAAAATACATTCACAGATCTCAAAGCCAAGACCAGCAGAAACCAGAGAAGGAACAGAACAGTAAATTAAGTCTAGGACCCGATTCAATTAACTGAACAAGGAGGAACGATGAAGATAAGATCAGATCGCCAGGCGAACATTGAAAGTTGCAACTTTCAATAAGCATGACTTATTTTCCTTGCATTGATAAAATCAAATGGGTAAAGCGCCCCTAAGTTCGCGCGTGTCTCCTTAACAGATTCCAATGCAAAATGATGTATTGATTGTTCCCAAGTCCTTATTGAAGAGGCTATATAAGGGACTTTCTTCTATTGTAATAAGGATCTCTTTTTTGGCAATTAGAACGAAACTCTGCCCAAATTGTAAGGCATTGCTGAGACTTTCAGCTCAGATTGCTGACCATATTTTGTTATTGGAATAAGGAAGCAAATGGTTTTTCAGACTTTGTGCTGTAATATCTTTGTTATTGAGGAAATCATTCTTATGTCTTTTTCTTCAATATATCTTCTGTTCCTTTAATTCAACAAGCAGAATTAGAGACAGTAGTTAAAAAAGGTGTCCTAAAGAGTCGACTGTGTAGAGACTTTGTGCCCCCATAATCGCCTTTAGTTTGTTTTCATTTCATTTCTGTGTAAAGGACCTTGAGGCGACTTTGTGCCCTCATTGTCCCTCGTATATTACTCTTGAGCAATCCAGGTGAAGACTTTGAGCTGCATCTCGATTGGCCGGTTATTGCATCCTTTGCTACATTTTGTTGTTACTACCAGTTGTATTCTTGTGGTTTGCTGAATAGTATTTCTGAAAGAAGAGGAGTACTGTCTGTCATTTCCCCTGAATTTTTCCTTTGATCCGAGTGCATCATCTCTGAAAGAAGAGAGATAGATGGTTTGTCCCACCCATGAGTATTATTTTCTGTTTATATATATATAGCATACCTACAGGGAACCTCCCCTTGATGAGAGGAGAGATCAGTGTCTTTATGATGTGGTAAAACTACACACTCGGACGACTAATCTTCCTACTTTCGCTGATCAGAGCTATTTTGTTTATCAGTACGCTAATCGACAAAATATTCAACCAACAAGTTGATGTCGATTCCTCTAACATCCACATAAAAAGAAAGCACTTTGAAGTGGATTCCTCTATCATCCATAGTCAAAACCTTTCTTGGGTTGTTACCAACGGCACACGCCATAGATAAAAATATAAACCTGCTACATAGGAACGACGAAGAAATGCAAGATTTCGCACTAGGTAAGCAAAAACATAGATTACGACCCCGTAAGTTTTTGTAAACTAAACAGTACAAACCAAAATAACCAAAGCTCAATGCGCATTCATCAATAATCTAAACAGGTATGTTTATGTGGATTCCTCTAACATCCACATAGAAAGAAAGGGCTTTGAAGTGGAATCATGAATCATCCACAGTCAAAATCTTTCTTGGGTTGTTACCAATGCAACACACCATAGATAAAAATGTAAACCCACTGAATAGGAAACACGAAGAAATCCAAGATTCCACACTAGATAAGAAAAATGTTAAATTAGGACTTTCCCACCCAATAAGTTTTTTAAAATTAGACAGTGAAAATCAAAACAACCAAGATTCTTCCCTTTTTCGACACGAGAGGGAGATAACAACTATCAACCTATATGAAACAAGCTCCTATATGATAATATCTATATAAAAAAAGAGTATAAAGGGTAAATAATAACAACCAATCTTGTAATTGGAGTATCTCTTCTTAAGAAGAAATAGTTCAATGCAGATTCCTCATACATCCACACAAGTTGATGTGGATTCCTCAAACATCCACATAGAAAGAAAACACTTTCAAAAGGATTCCTCTATCATCCATAGTCAATCCAAAAACACACAATCGTCCACTAATATTTTGTCTCCGTGGAACTTTCGCAAAACTGTAACATTTCTAGTGGGCATGCATAACCACTCAGTGAAATAGCGATTGAATCACAAAATTGAGGTAGCTAAATGATCTGAAACATGGATCCAAGGAGGCACACAACAAAGAGAAATCTATCAAAAGCCAATCTCAAATCCAGATGCAATTTTTCAAAGATTACAAAGATGTCGAGACAGCGTCCACAATAAGCTCAATGTGGATTCCTCAAACATCTACACAGCTAAATTGATGTGGATTCCTCTAACATCCACATAAAAATAAAGCACTTTGAATTGGATTCCTCTATCATCCATAGTCAAAACCTATCTTGGGTTGTTACAAATGGCACACACCATAGAGAAAAATGTACACCCGCTACATAAGAACGACGAAGAAATGCAAGTTTCCACACTAGGTAAGCAAAAAGCTAGATTAGGACCCAGTAGGTTTTTTGGAACTAAACAATAAAAATCAAAACAACAAAGCTCAATGCACATTCATCAATCATCTAAACAGGTAAGTTGATGTGGATTCCTCTAACATCCACATAGAAGGAAAGTTCTTTGAAGTGGAAACCTCTATCATCCAAAGTCAAAATGTTTCTTGGTTTCTCAACAATGCAACACACCATAGAGAAAAATGTAAACCCACAGAATAGGAAAGACAAAGAAATCCAAGATTCCACACTAGGTAAGCAAAATGTTAGATTAGCACTTTCCCACTCAGTAGGTTTTTTAAAACTAAACAGTGAAAATCAAAACAACAAAGATTCTTTCCTTTTTCGACACGAGACGGAGATAACTATAAAACTATACGAAACAATCTCCGATACGATAATATCTGTGTAAAACAAGAGTATAAAGGGTAAATAATAACAACCAATCTTGTAAGTCGAATATCTCCCCTTAAGAAGAAATAGTTCAATGCAAATTCCTCATACATCCACACAAGTTGATGTGGCTTCCTCTAACATCCACATAGAAAGAAAACACTTTGAAGTGGATTCCTCTATCATCCATAGTCAAGCCAGAAACAAGCAGTCGTCCACTAATATTCCGTCTCCTAGGAACTTCCACAAAATTGTAACATTACTAGTGAGCATGCACAACCACTCATCGAAATAGCGATTGAATCACAAAATTGAGGTAGCTAAATCATCTGAAACATGCATCCAAACAGGCACGCAACAAAGAGAAATCTATTAAAAGCCAATCTGAAATCCCCATGAAATTTTCCAAATATTACCAAGATCCCAAGACAAGTTCCACAACAAGCTCAATGTGGATTCCTCAAACATCTACACAATAAAGTTGATGTGGATTCCTCTATCATCCATAGTCAAAACCTTTATTGGGTTGTTACAAAGGGCACACACCATAGAGAAAAATGTAAACCCGCTACATAGGAACGACGAAGAAATGCAAGATTCCGCACTAGGTAAGCAAAAAGTTAGATTAGGACCCAGTAGGTTTTTTGAAACTAAACAGTAAAAATCAAAACAACCAAGCTCAATGTGCATTCATCAATCATCTAAACAAGCAAGTTGATGTGGATTCCTCTATCGAAATAGAAAGAAAGCGCTTTAAAGTGGAATCCTCTATCATCCACAGTCAAAACCTTTCTTGGGTTGTTACCAATGCAACACACCATGGAGAAAAATGTAAACCCACCGAATAGGAAATACAAAGAAATCCAAGATTCCAAAAAACGTAAGCAAAATTTTAGATTAGGACTTTCCCACCCAGTAGGTTTTTTAAAAATAAATAGTGAAAATCAAAACAACCAAGATTCTTCCCTTTTTCGACACAACAGGGAGATAACAACTATCAAACTATATGAAACAAGCTCCTATATGATAATATCTGTGTAAAATAAGAGTATAAAGGGTAAATAATAACAACCAATCTTGTAAGTGGAGTATCTCCCGTTAAGAAGAATTAGTTCAATGCAGATTCCCAATACATCAACACAAGTTGATGTGGATTCCTCTAACATCCACATAGAAAGAAAACACTTTGAAATGGATTCCTGTATCATCCATAGTCAACCCAAAAATGGGCAATCGTCCACTAATATTTTGTCTCCGTTGAAATTCCGCAAAACTGTAACATTACTAATGGGCATGCACAACCACTCAGCAAAACAGTGATTGAATCACAAAATTGCAGTAGCTAAATAATCTAAAACATGCATCCAAGGAGGAACACAACAAAGAGAAATCTATCAAAAGCTAATCTCAAATCCCCATGCAATTTTCAAAAGATTACCAAGATCCCGAGACAAGGTCCACAACAAGCTCAATGTGGATTCCTCAAACAACTACACAGGTAAGTTGATGTGGATTGCTCTAACATCCCCATAAAAAGAAAGCACTTTATAGTGGATTCGTCTATCATCCATAGTCAAAACCTTTCTTGGGTTGTTACGACGACACACACCATAGAGAAGAATGTAAACCCGCTACATAGGAACGATGAAGAAATGCAAGATTCCGCCCTAGGTAAGCAAAAAGTTAGACTAGGAACCAGTAGGTTTTTTGAAACCAAACAGTACAAATCAAAACAACCAAGCTCAATTCGCATTCATCAATCATCTAAACAAGTAAGTTGATGTGGATTCCTCTAACATCTACATACAAAGAAAGCACTTTGAAGTGGAATCCTCTATCATCCACAGTCAAAACCTTTCTTGGGATCTTTCCAATGCAACACACCATAGAGGAAAATGTAAACCCACTGAATAGGAAAGACGAAGAAATCCAAGATTCCACACTAAGTAAGCAAAATGTTAAATTAGGACTTTCCCACCCAGTAGGTTTTTTAAAACTAAACAGTGAAAATCAAAGCAACCAAGATTCTTCCCTTTTTCGACACGAGAGGGAGATAACAACTATCAAACTATATGAAACAAGCTCTTGTACGATAATATCTATGTAAAACAAGAGTATAAAGGGTAAATAATAACAACCAATCTTGTAAGTGTAGTTTCTCCCCTTAAGAAGAAATAGTTCAATGCAGATTCCTCATACATCCACACAAGTTGGTGTGGATTCCTCTAACATCCACATAGAAAGAAAACACTTTCAAATGGATTCCTCTATCATCCATAGTCAAGCCAAAAACATGCAGTCGTCCACTAATATTCTGTCTCCGTGGAACTTCCGCAAAACTGTAACATTACTAATGGGCATGCACAATCGCTCAGCGAAATAGCGATTGAATCACATACTTGAGGTAGCTAAATGATCTGAAACATGCATCTAAGGAGGCACACAACAAAGAGAAATCTATCAAAAGCCAATCTCAAATCCCCATGTGATTTTCAAAAGATTACCAAGATCCCGAGACAGGGAACATAAGAAGCTCAATGTGGATTCCTCAAACATCTACACAGGTAAGTTGATGTGGATTCCTCTAACATCCACATAAAAAGAAAGCGCTTTGAAGTGGATTCCTCTATCATCCATAGTAAAAACCTTTTTTGGGTTGTTACCAACAACACACAATAGAGAAAAAAGTAAACCTGCTACATAGAAACAACGAAGAAATGCAAGATTCCACACTAGGTAAGCAGAAAGTTAGATTAGGACCCAGTAGGTTTTTTGAAAACAAACAGTAAAAATCAAAAGAACCACGTTCAATGCGCATTCATCAATCATCAAAACAGGTAAGTTGATGTGGATTCCGCTAACATCCACATAGAAAGAAAGCGCTTTGAAGTCGAATCCTCTATCATCCACAGTCAAAACCTTTCTTGGGTTGTTACGATTGCAACACACCATAGAGAAAAATGTAAACCCACTGAATAGGAAAGATGAAGAAATCCAAGATTCCACACTAGGTAAGCAAAATGTTAAATTAAGACATTCCCACCCAGTAGGTTTTTTAAAACCAAACAATGAAATGGATTCCTCTATCATCCATAGTCAAGCCAAAAACACGCAATCATCCACTTTTATTTCGTCTCCGTGGAAATTCCACAAAACTGTAACATTACTAGTGGGCATGCACAACCACTCAGCAAAATAGCGATTGAATCACAAATTTGAGGTAGCTAAATGATCTGAAAAATGGATCCAATCACCCAAACAACAAAGAGAAATCTATCAAAAGCCAATCTGAAATCCCCATGCGATTTTCCAAAGATTACCAAGATCCCGAGACAGGTTCCACAACAAGCACAATGTGGATTCATCAAACATGTACACAGGTAAGTTGATATGGATTCCTCTAACATCCACATAAAAAGAAAGCACTTTGAATTGGATTCCTCTATCATCCATAGTCAAAACCTTTCTTGGGTTGTTACCAATGGCACACAACATAGAGAAAAATGTAAACTTGCTACATAGACACAACAAAGGAATGCAAGATTCCGCACTAGGTAAGCAGAAAGTTAGACTAGGACCTAATAGACTTTTTGAAACTAAACAGTAAAAATCAAAACATCTGAGCTCAATGCGCATTCATCAATCATCTAAACAGGTAAGTTGATGTGGATTCCTCTAACATCCACATAGAAAGAAAGTGCTTTGAAGTGGAATCCTCTATCATCCACGGTCAAAACCTTTCTTGGGTTGTTACCAATGCAACACACTATAGAGAAAAATGTAAACCCACTGAATAGGAAAGACGAAGAAATCCAAGATTCCACACTAGGTAAGCAAAATTTTAGATTAGGACTTTCCCATCCAGTAGGTTTTTTAAAACTATAAAGTGAAAATCAAAACAACCAAGATTCTTCCCTTTTTCGACACGAGAGGGAGACAACAAATATCAAACTATATGAAAGAAGCTCCTATACGATGATATCTGTCTAAAACAAGAGTATAAAGGGTAAATAATAACCAATCTTGTAAAGTGGAGTATCTCCCCTTAAGAATAAATAGTTCAATGCAGATTCCTCATACATCCACACAAGTTGATGTGGATTCCTCTAACATCCACATAGAAAGAAAACACATTGAAATGGATTCCTCTAGCATCCATAGTCAAGCCAGAAATAGGAAGTCATCCACTAATATTCTGTCACCGTGGAACTTCCGCAAAACTGTAACATTACTAGTGGGCATGCACAACTACTCAGTGAAATAGTGATTGAATCACAAAATTTTGTTAGCTAAATGATCTAAAAAATCAATCCAAGGACGCAAACAACAAAGACAAATCTATCAAAAGCCAATCTGAAGTCCCCATGCAATTTTCCAAAGATTACCAAGATCCCGAGATAGGGTCCACAACGAGCTCAATGTGGATTATTCAAACATCTACATAGGTAAGTTGATGTGGATTCCTCTAACATCCACATAGAAAGGAAACACTTTGAAATGGATTCCTCTATCATCCATAGTCAAGCCAAAAACACGCAGTCGTCCACTAATATTCTGTCTCCGTGGAACTTTCACAAAACTGTAACATTACTAGTGGGCATGCACAACCACTCAACGAAATAGCGATTGAATCACAAAATTGAGATAGCTAAATGTTCTGAAACATGGATCCAAGAAGGCACACAACAAAGAGAAATCTATCAAAAGCCAATCTCTAATGCCCATGCGATTTTCCAAAGATTACCAAGATCCCGAGACAGGGTCCACAACAATCTCAATGTGGATTCCTCAAACATCTACACAAGTAAGTTGATGTGGATTCCTCTAACATCCACATAGAAAGAAGGCACTCTGAAGTAGATTCCTCTATCATCCATAGTCAAAACCTTTCTTGGGTTGTTACCAACGGCACACACCTTAGAGAAAAATGTAACCCCGCTAGATAGGAATGACGAAGAAATGCAAGATTCTGCACTAGGTAAGCAAAAAGTTAGAGTGGGACCCAGAAGGATTTTTGAAACTAAACAGTAAAAATCAAAACAACCAAGCTCAATGTGCATTCTTCAATCATCTAAACAAGTAAGTTGAAGTGGATTACTCTAACATCCACATAAAAAGAAAGCGCTTTGAAGTGGAATCCTCTATCATCCACTGTCAAAATCTTTCTTGGGTTGTTACCAATGCAACACATCATAGAGAAAAATGTAAACCCACCGAATAGGAAAGACGAAGAAATCCAAGATTCCACACTAGGTAAGCAAAATGTTAGATTAGGACTTTGATCCAAAACTCAGAAGTTCTGGTTAACGAATATTGCAATAGCGTAGGGATACCACAATAACAAGAGATTCTTTGAAAAGAGACGTCGTATTACTTAACAACCGCAATACAAAACATGCGCTTATCTTTGCGAAGAGATGTCTACCTTCCCCTTTCGGGTTACAATGCATTTATACATATGTTTGAAAACCACCACAGGAGATTACGTGGCTCGAGCAAAATAACAGGTGACAACTTAACGTCCCAGCATTAAGACAATACAACACTCGAAGACATACATCCTGACATTAAAACAGTGCAACGCTCGAGGATATAACATTAAGACAATGCAATGCTTGACAATATAATCGCTCGAGGACAAAATAAAATGAGAACAATACAAAAGTCGAGGAATTGACTGCCATCGAATGGTCACTTCGAGTTGTTGCCTGGATCATTCCTCCCTCGAAAAGCAATGGTCCCCATTGCGTCAAGATTTTCAATAAGGTGGGGTCGCTATGTCTTGATTTGATTCGCTATGAGCCACTCACCATGGTGACTAAGCTGGCCTCTTCTGACGACTCGATATAGCGGAATCGAGCATCCTCTTGTTGTCTTCATCCAAGTATCCACAATCTGATCCTCTTCTACTGGAGCAAGACTCTGTGGATTTAGCTCATCAATGTCTAGTTGTTTTGCCACAACTAAAGTGTCCAATAGAGGTGGGTGATATGGTTTGAGGAGCTCCACATTGATTATGGGATGCAGACCAAGGTAGGCTGGTAGGTTAAACTCAAAAGCATTTTCTGCAACTCTTCTGGTGATGGTGTATGGACCATATCGTAGAGGCCAAATCTTTCTGTGTGGGCCTGCAAGCCGTTCCTTCTAAAGCCATAACCAAACCTTGTCACCCACAACAAAATGGTGTGCAATCCTATGTTTCTCATGGCGTAGCTTATACTTCTGATTCATCTTCTCCAGGATGTCGTGAACTTGTTCTTGGATATGCTGCATGTGTTCAATAAACTTGGTCGCTTTTGCTGCCTCAGAGCTTCCATGAGCTGTGTAGTCCATGGTGGAGAATGGAACAGCTATATCAATTGGTGCCATAGGTTGGAACCTGAAACATACTTGGAAGGGACTATGCTTGGTCGAGCTGTGCAGTACCTGATTATATCCGTGTTGGATGAACGGAAGTCCCTCGTCCCATGTGTGTGGGTGTTTGGAGTGATACATCCGAATCATGTGAACAATCGAGCAATTAACCACCTCAGTCTAACCATCAGTCTGTGGATGGATCGCTGTGGACTTCATCAGCTTAGTATCCATCATTTTCCATAGAGCAGACCAGAAGATGCTCAAGAACCTGCTATCTCGATCTGAGACAATGGACTTGGGGAGACCAAAATGGAGCCATACATGACTAAAATATAGTTGAGCAGTTTCCTCAGCAGACATATTTTTCTTACAAGCAAGCATAATAGCCATTTTTGAAAAATGATCAACTACCACAAAAATACAGTCCTTGCCATGTTTGGAAGTGGGCAAACCTGAGAGGAAATCCATTGAGACAGATTCCCAAGACCTGGTTGGTTCTGGCAATGGCGTGTACAATCCTTGCTTCCTATTTGTTGGCTTGGCGATTGCACACGAGGTGCAAGATTTGAGATATCTTTCCACATCTTTGCACATATGGGGCCAGTAGAAGTGTTTTTTAAGATCTGCCAATGTTTTTTTGATACCAAAGTGGCCATCTGTCCTACTGAAGTGTGCTTCCCATATCATCTTTTGCTACTCTGCAACAGGAACACAGATGTGCCCCATATGGCAGAGGACATTATTTTGCAAATAAAAGTCAGAAACATGTTCACCTTTTTGGAGCGCTTGATATGTGTCAGCAAAGATAGGATCTGCTTCATACAAAGCACCCCAAGTGGCAGTCTCATGTCTGCACAGGTCAAGCACTGTTGTGAGTGCAGTAATTGGTTGGCAGCTTAGGCAATCTGCAACTATATTTGAGCTCCCCTTTTTGTGTTTGATTATCATGTGGAATTATTGAAGACACGTGGCCCACTTTTGGTGCCTCTCATTTCGTAGTTTGCTTTGCGTCTGGATGAATTCCAATGGCCTGTGGTCAGTGTGGATGACCATCTCTTTCCCCAGGATGTAGTGTTTCCAGTGTTTGCAGGCTTTTATAATGGCGCAGAGCTCCTTATCATATGTTGGATATTTCCTGACTGTATCAGTGAAAGTTTCACTGTGGTACGCAACAAGATGGCCATGTTGCATGATGACAGCTCTCCCATGGCAAATTAAGATGCTTATGTCATCAACTCAAACGGTTGATGCAAATCTGGCAAGGCAAGAAGAGGAGCTGTGCAGAGTCTGTTCAAATTCTCAAATGCCCTTTGCTATACTTCACACCACTGAAATGTAGCTTTAGCTCCTCCTTTAGTCACTTGGGTTAGTGACCAAGCAACATGTGAAAATCCAAGAACAAACCTGCGGTAGAAATTTGCAAGGCCCAAAAAGCTGCAAAGCTCTGTGACAATCCTTGGTGTGGGCCATTCTCGAATAACCTGAATCTTTTTTGGATCGACGTGGACCCCTTCCTCATTCACAACGTACCCGAAGTACTGAATTGTTGCCATTTTGAATGTGCATTTGTCAATATTTGCGTACAACTTGTGCTCCCAAAGAGTTTGAAGCACCTTACAGACATGTCGCAAATGGTCTTCCCATGTTTTGCTATAGATGAGAATGTCATTTAAGTAGACCACCATGAATGAGTTGGTGAAGGGTCGTAGGATGTCATCCATCATCCTCATGAAGGTTGCAAGTGCGTTAGTTAGGCCAAAAGGCATAACCAACCATTCAAAGAGCCCCTCCTTAGCTTTGAATGCAGTTTTCCAGACATCAGTGGGATCAACGGGAATTTGGTGATAACCAAATTTGAGATCAATTTTGGTGAAGAACCTCGCACCATGGAGCTGGTCCAGCAGGTCATCGATTATGGGGAGAGGGTAGTGATTCCTCATGGAGATTTTATTCAGGGCTCAGTAGTCAATGCAAATCCTCCATGTTCCATCTTTCTTCATTGCCAAGACAATCGAGCTAACACAAGGTGAAGAGCTTGCCCTGCTGTGACCCCTTTTGATCAATTCTTGAATCTGTCTTTTTATCTCATCGTTCTCCAAAACTGATCTGCGATACACAGGACTGTTAGGCAAAGGTGATCCTGGGATTAAATCGATAGAATGTTTTACTTGGCAATGCAGTGGAACTCCTGTGGGTGACTTGAATAAGTCAGCATATTCGCCTGTGATTCGTCCTATCTGCTCTTGTTGTTGTGTTGATTGTGTAGTTAGGACTGCAACATCGGCCTCCTTAGATCTCTGTGGTTTGACCATCATGAGAACAAATTGCTTTGTCTTCTCCACCAATCTCTTGCATTACTTAGGACTGATCAGGGAAACAGATGTAGAAGGTGGTACCTCTGGTACCCTATAGCGCTGTGTTCCAAGAGTGAGGGTGATCCTTCGGGTTCGAAATTCATAAATGCCATGCTGCTCATACATGAACGGTTGACCAAGGAAGACATCACAAACGTCTAGGTTGACCACATCACACAAGACTTCATCCTGGAATGGTTTTATAGCATATGAAAGAAGACACTGATGGGTGACACGAAGGTCTCTCCCTGGGCTTAACCACCCAATACTATATGGCTTTGGATGAGTCTTCATAGATAGACCTAGACTTTTCACGACTTTCGCTGAGATTAAGTTCTTTTGACTCCCGCTATCAAGAATGAAATGCAGAGGCTTATCTTTTACCCATAATTTGGAGTGAAATAATCTTTCTTTGTTATCTGGTCTTTCCTCACGAGTTTGTGACAAATCGACGATGGTGTCAGGCTCAACATCTATAATTTCTTCTCTGTCCTCTTCGACTGTAGGTTGCATCATTCACCACCGCTTGGAGCATCTGCGCTTGTTGTCGCTGGAGGGTTTCATTCACCATTTCCTTGAAGGGATCGGATGTCTCGGTGTCATCCACCATTTGAGGTCATTTGGGGCACACAGGGGGAGCGTCTGGAAGCTTTGTTGCTTCCCACCCAAGTTTCCTGTATCCTCACCTCGTCCTCAAGAACATACACTCTCAAGACAAACCGCTCTGATACCACTGATCCAAATCTCAAAAGTTTTGGTTGACGAATATTGCAATAGCGCAGGAATAACACAATAAAAAGAGATTCTCTGAGATAAGACATCGTATTACTTAACAACCACAATACAGAACATGCGCTTATCTCTGCGACGAGATGTCTGGCTTCCCCTTTCGGGTTACAATGCATTTATACAAATGTTTGAAAACCACCAGGGGAGATTACGTGCCTCGAGGAAAATAACGGGTGACAACCATACGTCTCGGCATTAAAACAATGCAACGCTTGAGGATATAACATTAATACAATGCAAGGCTCGAGGATATAATCGCTCGAGGACAAAACAAAATGAGAACAATACAAAAGTTGAGGAATTGACTACCACCGAATGGTCACTTCAAGTTGTTGCCCAGATCAAACTTTCCAACCCAGTAGGTTTTTTAAAACTAAACAGTGAAAATCAAAATAACCAAGATTCTTCCCTTTTTCGAAACAAGAGGGAGATAACAACTATCAAACTATATGAAACAAGCTCCTATACCATAATATCTGTGTAAAACTAGAGTATAAAGGGTAAATAATAACAAGCAATCTTGTAAGTGGAGTATCTCCCCTTAAGAAGAAATAGTTCAATGCAGATTCCTCATACATCCACACAAGTTGATGTGGATTCCTCTAACATCCACAAAAGAAAACACTTTGAAATGGATTCTTGTATCATCCATGGTCAAGCCAAAAACACATAGTCATCCAATAATATTCTCTCTGTGGAACTTCAGCAAAACTGTAACATTACTAGTGAGCATGCACAACCACTCAGTGAAATAGCGATTGAATCACAAAATTGAGGAAGCTAAATCATCTGAAACATGGATTGAAGGAGGCACATAACAAAGAGAAATCTATCAAAAGCAATTCTCAAATCTCCATGCGATTTTCCAAAGATTATCAAGATCCCGAGATAGAGTCCACAACAAGCTCAATGTGGATTCCTCAAACATATACACAGGGAAGTTGATGTGGATTCCTCTAACATCCACATAAAAAGAAAGCACTTTGAAGTGGATTCCTCTATCATCCATAGTCAAAACCTTTCTTGGGTTGTTACCAACGGCACACACCATAGAGAAAAATGTAAACCCGCTACATAGGAACGATGAGGAAATGCAAGATTCCGCACTACGTAACCAACATTTTTGATTGGGACCCAGTAGGTTTTTTGAAACTAAACAGTTAAAATCAAAAAAACCAAGCTCAATGCGCATTCATCAATCATCTAAACAAGTAAGTTGATGTGGATTCCTCTAACATCCACATAGAAAGAAAGCACTTTGAGGTGGAATCCTCTATCATCCACCATCAAAACCTTTCTTGGGTTGTTACCAATGTAACACACCATAGAGAAAATTAAAACGAACTGAATAGGAAATAGGAAGAAATCCAAGATTCCACACTAGGTAAGCAAAATATTAGATTAGGACTTTCACACCCAGTAGGTTTTTTAAAACTAAATAGTGAAAATCAAAACAACCAAGAATCTTCACTTTTTCGACACAAGAGGTTGTAACAAATATCAAACTATATGAAATAAGCTCCTATGCAATAATATCCGTGTAAAACAAAAGTATAAACGGTAAAGAATAACAACCAATCTTTTAAGTGGAGTATCTCCCCTTAAGAAGAAATAGTTCAATGTAGATTCCTCATACATTCACACAAGTTGATGTGGATTCCACTAACATCCACATAGAAACAAAACACTTTGAAATGGATTCCTCTATCATCCATAGTCAAGCCAAAAACACGCAGTCGTCCACTAATATTCTGTCTCCATGGAACTTCTGCAAATCTGTAACATTACTAATGGGCATGCACAACCACTCAGTAAAATAGCGATTGAATCACATAATTTAGGTTGCTAAATGATCTGAAACAAGCATCCAAGGAGGCACACAACAAAGAGAAATCTATCAAAAGCCAATTCAAATCCCCATGCGATTTTCCAAAGATTACCAAGATCCCGAGACAGGGTCCACAACAAGCTCACTGTGGATTCCTCAAACATCTACACCGGTAAGTTGATGTGGATTCCTCTAACATCCACATAAAAAGAAAGCACTTTGAATTGGATTCCTCTATCATCCATAGTCAAAACCTTTCTTGGGTTGTTACCAATGACACACAATAGAGAAAAAAGTAAACCCGCTACATAAGAACGACGAAGAAATGCAAGATTCCGCACTAGGTAAGAAGAAAGTTAGATTAGGATCTAGTAGGTTTTTTGAAACCAAACAGTAAAAATCAAAACAACCAAGCTCAATGCGCATTCATCAATCATCTAAACAGGTAAGTTGATGTGGATTCCTCTAACATCCACATAGAAAGAAAGCACTTTGAAGTGGAATCCTCTATAATCCATAGTCAACCTTTCTTGGGTTGTTACCAATGCAACACACCATACAAAAAAATGTAAACCCACTGAATAGGAAAGACGAAGAAATCCAAGATTCCACACTAGGTAAGGAAAATGTTAATTTAAGACTTTCCCACCCAGTAGGTTTTTTAAAACTAAACAGTGAAAATCAAAACAACCAAGATTATTCTTTGTTTCGACACGAGAGGGAGATAACAAATATCAAACTATATGAAACAAGCTCATATGATAATATCTGTGTAAAACAAGAGTATAAAGGGTAAATAATAACCAATCTTATAAGTGGAGTATCTCCCCTTAAGAAGAAATAGTTCAATGTAGATTCCTCATACATCCACACAAGTTGATGTGGATTCCTCTAACATCCACATAGAATGAAAACACATTGAAATGGATTCCTCTATCATCCATAGTCAAGCCAGAAACAAGCTGTCGTGCACTACTATTATATCACCATAAAACTTCCGCAAAACTATAACATTACTAGTCGGCATACACAACCACTCAGCAAAATAGCGATTGAATCAAAAAATTGAGGTAGCGAAATGATCTGAAAAATCGATCCAAGGACGCAAACAACAAAGAGAAATCTATAAAAAGCCAATCTGAAGTCCCCATGCAATTTTCCAAAGATTACCAAGATCATGAGACAGGGTCCACAATAAGCTCAATGTGGATTCCTCAAACATGTACACAAGTAAGTCGATGTGGATTCCTCTAACATCTACATAAAAAGAAAGCACTTTGAATTGGATTCCTCTATCATCCATAGTCAAAACCTTTCTTGGGTTGTTACCAACGGCACACAACATAGAGAAAAATCTAAACCCGCTACATAGGAACAATGAAGAAATGCAAGATTCCGCACTAGGTAAGCAGAAAGTTAGACTAGGACCCAGTAGGTTTTGTGAAACTAAACAGTAAAAATCAAAACAACCAAGCTCAATGCGCATTCATCAATCATCTAAACAGGTAAGTTGATGTGGATTCCTCGAACATCCACATAGAAAGAAAGCACTTCGAAGTGGAATCCTCTATCATCCATAGTGAAAACCTTTCTTGGGTTCTTACCAATGCAACACACTATAGAGAAAAATGTAAACGCATTGAATAGGAAAGACGAAGAAATCCAAGATTCCACTCTAGGTAAGCAAATTGTTAGATTAGGACTTTCCCACCCAGTAGGTTTTTTAAAACTAAATAGTGAAAATCAAAACAACCAAGATTATTCCCTTTTTCGACACGAGAGGGAGATAACAACTATCAAACTATATGAAACAAGCTCCTATACGATAATATCTGTGTAAAACAAGAGTATAAAGGGTAAATAATAACAACCAATCTTGTAAGTGGAGTATCTCCCCTTAAAAAGAAATAGTTCAGTGAAGATTCCTCATACATCAACACAAGTTGATGTGGATTCCTCTAACATCCACATAGAAAGAAAACAATTTGAAATGGATTCCTCTATCATCCATAGTCAAGCCAAAAACAGGCATTGGTCCACTAATATTCTGTCTCCGTGGAACTTTCGCAAACTGTAAAATTACTAGTGGGCATGCAAAACCACTCAGCGAAATAGCGATTGAATCACAAAATTGAGGTAGCTAAATGATCTGAAACATGGATCCAAGGAGGCACGCAACAAAGAGAAATCTATCAAAATCCAATCTCAAATCCCCATCCAATTTTTCAAAGATTACCAAGATCTCGAGACAGGGTCCATAACAAGCTCAATGTGGATTCCTCAAACATCTACACAGGTAAGTTGATGTGGATTCCTCTAACATCCACAAAAAAATAAAGTACTTTCAAGTGGATTCCTCTATCATCCATAGTCAAAACCTTTCTTTCGTTGTTACCAACGGCACACACCATATATAAAAATGTAAACCCGGTACATAGGAACGATTAAGAAATGCAAGATTCCGCAATTGGTAAGCAAAAACTTAGATTACGACCCAGTAGGTTTTTTGAAACTAAACAGCAAAAATCAAAACAACCAAAGCTCAATGCACATTCATCAATCATCTAAATAGGTAAGTTGATGTGGATTCCTCTAAAATCCACATAGAAAGAAAGCGCTTTGAAGTGGAATCCTCTAATATCCACAGTCAAAACCTTTCTTGGGTTTTTACCAATGCAACACACCATAGAGAAAAATGTAAACCCACTGAATATGAAAGACGAAGAAATACAAGAAGCCACACTAGGTAAGCAAAATGTTAAATTAGGACTTTCCCACCTAGTAGGATTTTTAAGACTAAACAGTGAAAATCAAAACAACCAAGATTCTTCCCTTTTTCGACACGAGAGGGACTTAACAACTATCAAACTATATCAAACAAGCTCCTATACGATAATATCCTTGTAAAACAAAAGTATAAAGGGTAATTAATAACAACCAATCTTGTAAGTGGAGTATATCCCCTTAAGAAGAAATAGTTCAATGCAGATTCCTCATACATCCACACAAGTTCATGTTGATTCCTCTAACACCCACATAGAAGGAAAACACTTTGGAATGAATTCCTCTATCATCCATAGGCAAGCCAAAAAACAGGCAGTCGTCCACTAATATTCTGTCTCCCTGGAACTTCCGCAAAACTGTAACATTATTAGTGGGCATGCACAATCACTCAGCGAAATAGCGATGGAATCACAAAATTGAGGTAGCTAAATGATCTGAAACATGGATCCAAGGAGGCACACAACAATGAGAAATCTATCAAAATCCAATCTCAAATCCCCATGCGATTTTCCAAACATTACCAAGATCTCGAGATAGGGTCCACAACAAGCTCAATGTGGATTCCTCAAACATCTACACAGGTAAGTTGATGTGGATTACTCTAACATCCACACAAAAAAAAAATTGCTTAGAAGTGGAATCCTCTATCATCCACAGTCAAAACCTTTCTTGGGTTGTTTCCAATGCAACACACCATAGAGAGAAATGTAAAGCCACTTAATAGGAAAGACGAAGAAATCCAAGATTCCACACTAGGTAAGCAAAATGTTAGATTAGGACTTTCCCACCCAGTAGGTTTTTTAAATCTAAACAGTGAAAATCAAAACAACCAAGATTCTTCCCTTTTTCAACACAAGAGGGAGATAACAACTATCAAACTATATGAAACAAGCTCCTATACGATAATATATGTGTAAAACAAGAGTAAAAGAGGGTAAATAATAACAACCAATCTTGTAAGTGGAGTATCTCCCCTTAAAAAGAAATAGTTCAGTGAAGATTCCTCTAAACAGTGAAAATCAAAACAATCAAGATTCTTCCCTTTTTCGACACGAGAGGGAGATAACAACTATCAAACTATATGAAACACGCTCCTATATGATAATATCTCTGTACAACAAGAGTATAAAGGGTAAATAATAACAACCAATCTTGTAAGTGGAGTATCTCCCCTTAAGAAGTAGTTCAATGTAGATTCCTCATACATCCACACAAGTTGATGTGGATCCCTCTAACATCCCCATAAAAAGAAAACACTTTGAAATGGATTCCTCTATCATCCATAGTCAAGCCAAAAACACAAAGTCGTCACTAATATTCTGTCTCTGTGGAACTTCCGCAAAACTTTAACATTACTAGTGGGCATGCACAACCACTCAGAGAAATAGCGATTGAATCAAAAAATTGAGGTAGCTAAATTATATGAAACATGGATCCAAGGAGGTACACAACAAAGAGAAATCTATCAAAAGCCAATCTCAAATCCCCATGCAATTTTTCAAAGATTATCGAGATCCCGAGACAGCATCTACAACAAGCTCAATGTGGATTCCTCAAACATCTGCACAAGTAAGTTCATGTGGATTCTTATAACATCCACAGAAAAATAAAGCACTTTGAAGTGGATTCCTCTATCATCCATAGTCAAAACCTTTCTTGGGTTGTTACCAACGGCACACACCATAGAGAAAAAAGTAAACCAGCTACATAGGAACGACGAAGAAATACAAGCTTTCACACTAGGTAAAAAAAAAGTTAGATTAGGACCCAGTAGGTTTTTTGAAACTAAACAGTAAAAATCAAAACCAAGCTCAACGCGCATTCATCAATCGTCTAAATAGGTAAGTTAATGTGGATTCCTCTAACATCCACATAGAAAGATAGCACTTTGAAGTGGAATCCTCTATCATCCACAGTCAAAATCTTTCTTGCGTTGTCACCAATGCAACACACCATAGAGAAAAATGTAAACCCACAGAATACGAAAGACGAAGAAATCCAAGATTCCACACTAGGTAAGCCAAATCTTAGATTAGGACTTTCCCACCCAGTAGGTTTTTTAAAACTAAACAGTGAAAATCAAAACAACCAAGATTCTTCCCTTTTTTGACACCATAGGGAGATAACAACAATCAAACTATATGAAACAAGCTCCAATAGGATAATATCTGTGTAAAACAAGAGTATAAAGGGTAAATAATAACAACCAATCTTGTAAGTGGAGTATCTCCCCTTAAGAAGAAATAGTTCAATGCAGATTCCTCATACATCCACACAAGTTGATGTGGATTCCTCTAACATCCACATAGAAAGAAAACACTTTCAAATGGATTCCTCTATCATCCATAGTCAAGCCAAAAACACGCAGTCGTCCACTAATATTCTGTCTCCGTGGAACTTGCACAAAACTGTAACATTACTAGTGGGCATGCACAACCACTCAGCAAAATAGCAATTGAATCACAAAATTGAGGTAGCTAAATGATCTAAAACATGGATCCAAGGCGGCACACAACAAAGAGAAATCTATCAAAAGCCAATCTACAATCCCCATGCGATTTTCCAAAGATTACCAAGATGCCGAGACAGGGTCCACAACAAAGTCAATGTGGATTCCTCAAACATCTACACAGGTAAGTTGATGTGGATTTCTCTAACATCCACATAAAAAGAAAGCACTTTGAAGTGGATTCCTCTATCATCCAGAGTCAAAACCTTTCTTGGGTTGTTACCAACGGCACACACCATAGAGAAAAATGTAAACCCACTACATAGGAACGATGAAGAAATGCAAGATTCCGCACTAGGTAAGAAAAAAGTTAGTTTAGGACCCAATAGGTTTTTTTTAAACTAAACAGTGAAAATCAAAACAACCAAGCTCAATGCGCATTCATCAATCATCTAAAGAGGTAAGTTGATGTGGATTCCTCTAACATCCACATACAAAGAAAGCACTTTGAAGTGGAATCCTCTATCATCCACAGTCAAAACCTTTCTTGGCTTGTTACCAATGCAACATGTTGTCAACCTAGAGCTGCACCTTGATTCGAGGACGTGCGCGAAACGGCCAGTCCTCTATTCGGTTAAAACAATGGGATCTTCTCATGATGGTGGGTGCCTCGATAGTGAGAAGAACCTCCAGAGAAGGCTGGTTCTTGTATGATGTATCAATGAAGATCCCTACTCTACGCTGTTGACTGCCATGGAAAAGGGAGAAAGAAAACTTAAAGGGGAAATCCTACCTAAAAGAGGGATGATACACCAGAACTATGATCCTACTCTGCTTGGAACCTTGAACACTGAGCGAACAAGAGAGAAGGAAGACCTTAGACTTTAATTTAATCACTCGTGCATAAGTATTTCTGTTGTGTCATAAGCCATTCTGAAGGATTCATTTTTGTCTATAACTTAGCTTTTATCTTTTGCCTTTTGCCCACTTGGCTTTGTCTTCGGGCTTTGTTTGGCGATTTTGCTGGTCTTCTTCCGAATTCCTTCGAACTTATTGTCTGAAGGAATTCCTTTGGACAAAAAGTCTGAAGGATTTATTTTTGCCTTGTCTTTGTCTTTGCAATGCACCTTTCGACAGCTAGTCCAGGTGTCTTCCTGTAGCAGTCCGCGTTAGCATCCATGTGGCCTCCAGCAGTCTAGTCATCCTCTAGCAGTGCCTTAGCCAGTCTATGTGTCATCCAACTGTCCAGGTTAGCATCCATGTGGTAGTCCACGTTGTTTATGTGTCAGTCTGCGTGGCCTCCAGTAGGCAGTCCAAGTCGAAAGAATTGGAGGCGCCTGGATTTTTTGCAAAAGCTTGTGTTTTTCTTACACCTGCCCGCCCTTCGAAATTATTGGAAGCGTCCCTTCGAAAGGGTACCCTACCCTTCGGAAGTCTTGGAACTACATTCTCCTTGCACTTTTGAATTCTTTCAGAATTCCTTCTAAGTGCTTTACACATTTGACTGAGTCCGTGGATTCATTTTGGCTATGCTCTTGGTTCTGTGGACATTGCCAAATTCCTTCCAAAGAAATTCTAATTGCCTAGCCCTTTTTTTATTAATGTGCCTTTCGGAAACCAACGCATCCTCTGCCAGCCTGCAGTCCAGTCAGTAGTCCACAGTAAGGTGTCAGTCCAGTCAGCAGTCCACGGTAAGGTGTCAGTCCAGTCAACAGTCCACGGCAAGGTGTCAGTCCAGCTAGCAGTGCATGTGGCCTTTGGCTATCTTTGCTGGCCATTTGATTGAACCGCTCATTGAACCAATGCTTTGAACTAGGACGTTGAACCAAATTTTGGTCCAACGGTTCAAAGCCGATGTATTAACACGTTGAACCGATTAATTGAACTCTTTTGAACTATGTTGAACCATTTTACGTTGAACCAAGGCTTTGAACCAATGTTTGAACTAAACATTGAACCTCTCGTTGAACTAATGTTTGGTTCAACGGTTCAAACAAAGCCTTGAACCGACTGACAAACCGTTTGATTGAACCGAAGAAGTGAACTTGTGAATTCTAGACAAGAATCTGAAGAAGCTTTACCAGACCCTGCACTCTCTGAACTGGTTTTGAACTTTTGAACCCCTTGAACCCGTTGAACCAAAATGGTTCAAAGTTAAATGGTTCAATGGTTCGCTTCTTGCCTAGAAGCTTGCCGATCGACGCTTTGGTTGAACCTTGGCATCGAACCAATCCTGAAAATGACTGAGTGCTTGAAACTTGTTCTTTTGAGAGCTTGCCAAAGGAAAATAGTGCATTCTTCCTTCCTTGGCTAGAGACGATAACTTTCCAAGTGGCAAAAAATCTGACTCATGGAAAATTTGTCAACACAACACACCATAGAGAAAAATGTAAACCCACTAAATAGGAAAGACAAAGAAATCCAAGATTCCACACTAGGTAAGCAAAATGTAAGATTAGGACTTTCCAACCCAGTAGGTTTTTTAAAATTAAATAGTGAAAATCAAAACAACCAAGATTCTTCTCTTTTTCGACACGAGAGGGAGATAACACCTATCAAACTATATCAAACAAGCTCCTATACGATAATATCTGTGTAAAACAAGAGTATAAAAGGTAAATAATAAAAACCAATCTTGTAAGTGGAGTATCTCCCCTTAAGAAGAAATTGTTCAATGCAAATTCCTCATACATCCACACAAGTTGATGTGGAATCCTTTAACATCCGCATAGAAAGAAAACACTTTGAAATTGATTCCTCTATCATCCATCGTCAAGCCAAAAACATGCAGTCATCCACTAATATTCTGTCTCCGTGGAACTTCTGTAAAACTGTAACATTACTAATGGGCATGCACAATCACTCAGCGAAATAGCGATGGAATCACAAAATTGAGGTAGTTAAATGATCTGAAACATAGATCCAAGGAGACACACAACAAAGAGAAATCAAAAGCCAATCTCAAATCCCCATGTGATTTTCTAAACATTACCAAGATCCCGAGACAGGGTCCACAACAAGCTCAATGTGGATTCCTCAAACATCTACACAAGTAAGTTGATGTGGATTCCTCTAACATCCACATAAAAAGAAAGCACTTTGAAGTGGATTCCTCTATCATCCATAGTCAAAACCTTTCTTGCGTTGTTACCAATGGCACACACCATAGAGAAAAATGTAAACCCACTACATAGGAACGACGAAGAAATGCAAGATTCCGCACTATGTAAGCAAAAAGCTAGATTAGGACACGGTAGGTTTTTTGAAACTAAACAGTAAAAATCAAAACAATCAAGCTCAATGCGTATTCATCAATCATCTAAATAGGTAAGTTGATGTGGATTCCTTTAACATCCACATCGAAAGAAAGCGCTTTGAAGTGGAATCCTCTATCATCCACAGTCAAAACCTTTCTTGGGTTGTTACCAATGCAACACACCATAGAGAAAAATGTAAACCCACTGAATAGGAAATACAAAGAAATCCAAGATTCCACACTAGGTAAGCAAAATGTTAGATTAGGACTTTCCCACCCAGTAGGTTTTTTAAAACTAAACAGTGAAAATCAAAACAACCAAGATTCTTTCATTATTTGACACGAGAGGGAGATAACAACAATCAAACTATATTTCAAGCGTGGCATAGTGTATATTTCTTCCACAATTTACATAAGTGGTAGAGTTTTCAACCTTCCCAAATTTTGTTTCGTACCTGGTTGTTATATTGTCCTTGTGCAGGTCATGTTAAAGTGATCATTATTGTCTTTTGCTAAAATTATAATTGGATGTTAGGTGGCTGCAAAGTGTCCTGTATCGGACCTCCATCATTTTTCCTCAGGTTTTAGTTATTAGATCGAACCTCTGCATGAAATACTTATGCACCTTTGATTAATTGAAGTCTAAGGTCTTCCTTCTCTCTTGTTTGTTCAGTGTTCAAGGTTCCAAGCTGAGCAGGATCATAATTCTCGTGTATCACCCCCTTTTAGGTAGGATTTCCCCTTTAAGTTTTCTTTCTCCTTTTTCCACGACAGTCAACAGCGTAGAGTAGGAATCTTCATTGATACATCATACAGGAAACAGCCTTATCTGGAGGTTCTTATCACTATTGAGGCACCCACCCTCGTGAGGAGATCCGATTGATTCAGTCGGATAGAGGACTGGCCATTTCACGCACATCTTCGAATCAGGGCGCAGCGCCAGGTTGACAACAGGTCCACAACCAGCTCAATGTGGATTCCTCAAACATCTACACAGATAAGTTGATGTGGATTCCTCTAACATCCACATAAAAAGAAAGAACTTTGAAGTGGATTCCTCTATCATACATAGTCAAAACCTTTCTTGGGTTGTTACCAACGGCACACACCATAGAGAAAAATGTAAATCCGTTACATAGGAATGACGAAGAAATGCAAGATTCCGCATTAGGTAAGCAAAAAGTTAGATTAGGACCCGGTAGGTTTTTTAAAAATAAACAGTAAAAATCAAAACAACCAAGCTCAATGCGCATTCATCAATCATCTAAACAGGTAAGTTGATGTGGATTCCTCTAAAATCCACATAGACAGAAAGCGCTTTGAAACGGAATCCTCTATCATCCATAGTCAAAACCTTTCTTGGGTTGTTAACAATGCAACACACCATAGAGAAACATGTAAACCCATTGAATAAGAAAGACGAAGAAATCCAAGATTCCATAATAGGTAAGAAAAATGTTAGATTAGGATTTCACACCCAGTTGGTTTTTTAAAACTAAACAGTGAAAATCAAAACAACCAAGATTCTTCCCTTTTTCGACACAAGAGGGAGATAACAACTATCAAACTGTATGAAACAAGCTCCTATACTATAATATCTATGTAAAACAAGAGTATAAAGGGTAAATAATAACAACCAATCTTATAAGTGGAGTATCTCCCCTTAAGAAGAAATAGTTCAGTGCAGATTCCTCATACATCCACACAAGTTGATGTGGATTCCTCTAACATCCACATAGAAAGAAAACACTTTGAAATGGATTCCTCTATCATCCATAGTCAAGCCAAAAATGGGGAGTCGTCCACTAATATTTTGTCTCCGTGGAACATTCGCAAAATTGTAACATTACTAGTGAGCATGCACAACCACTCATCGAAATAGCGATTGAATCACAAAATTGAGGTAGCTAAAGGATCGGAAACATGGATCGAAGGCAGCACACAACAAAGAGAAATCTATCAAAAGCCAATCTGAATTCCCCATACGATTTTCCAAAGATTACCAAGATCCCGAGACAGGGTCCACAACAAGCTCAATGTGGATTGTTCAAACATCTAAACAAGTTGATGTGGATTCCTCTAACATCCACTTGAAAAGAAAGCACTTTGAAGTGGATTTCTCTATCATCCATAGTCTAAACCTTTCTTCGGTTGTTACCAATGGCACACACCATAGAAAAGAATGTAAACTCGCTACATAGGAACAACGAAGAAATGCAAGATTCCGCACTAGGTAAGCAAAAAGTTAGATTAGGAACCAGTAGGTTTTTTTGAAACTAAACAGTAAAAATCAAAACAACCAAGCTCAATGTGCATTCATCAATCATCTAAACAGGTAAGTTGATGTGGATTCCTTTAACATCCACATAGAAAGAAAGCGCTTTGAAGTGGAATCCTCTATCATCCACAGTCAAAACCTTTCTTGGGTTGTTACCAATGCAACACACCATAGAGAAAAATGTAAACCCACTGAATAGGTAAAACGAAGAAATCCAAGATTCCACACTAGGTAAGTAAAATGTTAAATTAGGACTTTCCCACCCAGTAGGTTTTTTAAAACTAAACAGTGAAAATCAAAACAACCAAGATTCTTCCCTTTTTCGACACGAGAGGGTGATAACAACTATCAAACAATATGAAACAAGCTCCTATACAATAATATCTGTGTAAAACAAGTATAAAGGGTAAATAATAACAACCAATCTTGTAAGTGGAGTATCTCCCATTAAGAAGAAGAAGTTCCGTGCATATTCCTCATACATCCACACAAGTTGATGTGGATTCCTCTAACATCCACATAGAAAGAAAACACTTTGAAATGGATTACTCTATCATCCATAGTCAAGCCAGAAACAGGCGATCATCCACTAATATTCTATCTAGGTGGAACTTCCACAAAACTATAACATTACTAGTGGGCATGCACAATCACTCAGAGAAATAGCGATTGAATCACAAAATTGAGGTAGCTAAATGATCTGAAAAATGGATCCAAGGATGCAAACAACAAAGAGAAATCTATCAAAAGCCATTCTAAAATCCCCATGTGATTTTACAAAGATTACCAAGATCTCGAGACAGGGTCCACAACAAGCTCAAAGTGAATTCCTGAATCATGTACACAGGTAAGTTGATGTGGATTCCTCTAACATCCACATAAAAAGAAAGCACTTTGAATTGGATTCCTCTATCATCCATAGTCAAAACCTTTCTTGGGTTGTTACCAACGGCACACACCATAGATAAGAATGTAAACCCGCTACATAGGAATGACAAAGAAACGCAAGATTCCACAGTAGGTAAGCAAAAAGTTAGACTAGGACCCAGTAGGTTTTTTAAAACTAAACAATAAAAATCAAAACAACCAAGCTCAATGCGCATTCATCAATAATCTAAACAGGTAAGTTGATGTGGATTCATCTAACATCCACATAAAAAGAAAGCACTTTGAAGTGGAATCCTCTATCATCCACAGTCAAAACCTTAGGTTGTTACCAATGCAACACACCATAGACAAAAATGTAAACCCACTGAATAGAAAAGAAGAAGAAATCCAAGATTCCACACTAGGTAAGCAAAATGTTATATTAGGACTTTCCCACCCAGTAGGTATTTTAAAACTAAACAATGAAAATCAAAACAACCAAGATTCTTCCCTTTTTCGACACGAGAGGGAGACAACAACTATCAAAATATATGAAACAAGCTCCTATACAATAATATCTGTGTAAAAGAAGTGTATAAAAGGTAAATAATAACAACCAATCTTGTAAGTGGAGTATCTCCCCTTAAGAAGAAATAGTTCAGTGCAGATTCCTCATACATCCACAAAAGTTGATATGGATTCCTCTAACATCCACAGATAAAGAAAAAACATTCAAATGGATTCCTCTATCATCCATAGTAAAGCGAAAAACACGAAGTCATCCACTAATATTCTGTCTCCATGGAACTTCCGCAAAAGTGTAACATTACTAGTGGGCATGCACAACCACTCAGCAAAATAGCGATTGAATCATAAAATTAAGGTAGCTAAATGATTTGAAACATGGATTGAACGAGGCACACAACAAAGAGAAATCTATCAAAAGCAAATCTCAAATCCCCATGCGATTTTTCAAAGATTACCAAGATCCCGAGACAACATCCACAACAAGCTCAATGTGGATTCCTCAAACATCTCCATAGGTAAGATGATGTAGATTCCTCTAACATCCACATAAAAAGAAATCACTTTGAAGTGGATTCCTCTATCATCCATAGTCAAAATCTTTCTTGGGTTGTTACTAACGACACACACAGTAGAGAAAAATGTAAACCCCCTACATAGGAATGACGAAGAAACGCAAGTTTCCGCACTAGGTAAGCAAAAAGTTAGATTAGGACACAGTAGGTTTTTTGAAACTAAACAGTAAAAATAAAAACAACCAAGCTCAATGCACATTCATTAATCATCTAAACAAGTAAGTTGATGTGGATTCCTCTAACATCCACATAGAAAGAAAGCCCTTTGAAGTGGAATCCTCTATCATCCACACTCAAAACCTTTCTTGGGTTGTTACCAATGGAACACACCATAGATAAAAATGTAAACCCACTAAATAGGAAAGACAAAGAAATCAAAGATTCCACACTAGGTAAGCAAAATGTTAGATTAGGACTTTCCCACCTAGTAGGTTTTTTAAAACTAAGCAGTGAAAATCAAAACAACCAAGATTCGTCCCTTTTTCGACATGAGAGGGAGATAAGAACTATCTAACTCTATGAATCAAGCTACTATACGATAATATCTGTGTAAAACAAGAGTATAAAGGGTAAATAATAACAACCAGTCTTGTAAGTGGAGTATCTCCCCTTAAGAAGAAATAGTTCAATGCAGATTCCCCATACATCTACACAAGTTGATGTGGATTTCTCTAACATCCACATAGAAAGAAAACCCTTTGAAATGGATTCCTCTATCATCCATAGTCAAACCAAAAATGGGCAAGCATCCACTAATATTCTGTCTTCGTGGAACTTTCGCAAAACTGTAACATTACTAGTGGGCATGCACAACCACTCAGCAAAATAGCGATAGAATCACAAAATTGAGGTACCTAAATGATCTAAAACATGGATCCAAGGAGGCACACAAGATTACCAAGATCCCCATGCAATTTTTCAAAGATTACCAAGATCCCGAGACAGGGTCCACAACAAGCTCAATGTGGATTCCTCAAACATCTACACAGGTAAGTTGATGTGGATTTGTCTAAAATCCACAAAAAAAGAAAGCACTTTGAAGTGGATTCCTCTATCATCCATAGTCAAAACCTTTCTTGGGTTGTTACCAACAACACACACCATAGAGAAAAATGTAAACCCGCTACATAGGAACAACGAAGAAATGCAAGATTCCGCACTATGTAAGCAAAAAGTTAGACTAGGACCCAGTAGGTTTTTTGAAACGTAACAGTAAAAATCAAAACAACCAAGCTCAATGCGCATTCCTCAATCATCTAAAAAGGTAAGTTGATGTGGATTCCTATGACATCCACATCGAAAGAAAGCGCTTTCAAGTGGAATCCTCTATCATCCACAGTCAAAATCTTTCTTGGGTTGTTACCAATGCAACACACCATAGAGAAAAATGTAAACCCACTGAATAGGAAAGACGAAGAAATCCAAGATTCCACACTAAGTAAAATGTTAGATTAGGACTTTCCCACCCAGTAGGTTTTTTAAAACTAAATAGTGAAAATCAAAACAACCAAGATTCTTCTCTTTTACGACACGAGAGGGAGATAAAAACTAGCAAACTATATGAAAGAAGCTCCTATACGATAATATCTGTGTAAAACAAGAGTATAATGGATAAATAATAACAACCAATCTTGTAAGTGGAGTATCTCCCCTTAAGAAGAAATAGTTCAGTGCAGATTCCTCATACATCCACACAAGTTGATGTGGATTCCTCTAACATCCACATAGAAAGAAAACACTTTGAAGTGGATTCCTCTATCATCCATAGTCAAGCCAAAAACACAAAGTCGTCCACTAATATTCTGCCTTCGTGGAACTTTCGCAAAACTGTAACATTACTAGTGGGCATGCACAACCACTCAGCGAAACTACGATTGAATCACAAAATTGAGGTAGCTAAATGATCTGAAACATGGATCCAAGGAGACACACAACAAAGAGAAATCTATCAAAATCCAATCTCAAATCCCCATGCAATTTTTCAAAGATTACCAAGATCCTGAGATAGGGTCCACAACAAGCTCAATGTGGATTCCTCAAACATCTTCAAAGAAAAGTTGATGTGGATTCCTCTAACATCCACATAGGAAAGCACTTTTAAGTGGATTCCTCTATCATCCATAGTCAAAACCTTTCTTGAGTTGTTAACAATGGCACACACCATAGAGAAAATTGTAAACCTGTTACATAGGAAGGACGAAGAAATGCAAAATTCTGCACATATGATTTTTGAAACCAAACAGTAAAAATAAAAATAACCAAAGCTCAATGCGCATTCATCAATCATCTAAACAAGTAAGTTGATGTGGATTCCTCTAACATCCACATAGAAAAAAAGTGCTTTGAAGTGGAATCCTCTATCATCCACAGTCAAAACCTTTCTTGGATTGTTACCAATGCAACACACCATAGAGAAAAATGTAAACCCACTTAATAGGAAAGATGCAGAAATCCAAGATTCCACACTAGGTAAGCAAAATTTTAGATTAGGACTTTCCCACCCAGTAGGTCTTTTAAAACTAAATAGTGAAAATCAAAACAACCAAGATTCTTCCCTTTTTCGACACGAGAGGGAGATAACAACTATCAAACTATATGAAACAAGCTTCTATACGATAATATCTGTGTAAAACAAGAGTATAAAGGGTAAATAATAACAACCAATCTTGTAAGTCGAGTATCTCCCCTTAAGAATAAATAGTTCAATGCAGATTCCTCATACATCCACACAAGTTGATGTAGATTCCTCTAACATCGACATAGAAAGAAAACACTTTGAAATGGATTCCTCTATCATCCATAGTCAACCCAAAAACACGCAGTCGTCCACTAATATGCTGTCTCCATGGAACTTCCACAAAACTGTAACATTACTAGTGGGCATGCACAACCACTCAAAGAAATAGCGATTGAATCACAAATTTGAGGTAGCTAAATGATCTGAAACATGGATCCAAGGAGGCACACAACAAAGAGAAATCTATCAAAAGCCAATCTCAAATCCCCATTCAATTTTCCAAAGATTACCAAGATCCTGAGACAGCGTCCACAACAAGCTCAATGTGGATTCCTCAAACATCTACACACATAAGTTGATGTGGATTCCTCTAACATCCACATAAAAAGAAAGCACTTTGAAGTGGAATCCTCTATAATCCGTAGTCAAAAACTTTCTTGGGTTGTTACCAACGGCACACACCATAGAGAAAAATGTAAACCCGCTACATAGGAACGACGAAAAAATGCAAGATTCCACACTAGGTAAGAAGAAAGTTAGACTAGGACCCAATGGCTTTATTGAAACTAAACATTAAAAATCAAAACAACCAAAGCTCAATGCGCATTCATCAATCATCTAAACAGGTAAGTTGATGTGGATTCCTCTAACATCCACATAGAAAGAAAGCGCTTTGAAGTAGAATCCTCTATCATCCACAATCAAAACCTTTCTTGGGTTGTTACCAATGCAACACACCACAGAGAAAAATGTAAACCCATTGAATAGCAAGGACGAATAAAACTAAGATTCCACCATAGGTAAGCAAAATGTTAGATTAGGACTTTCGCAGCCAGTAGGTTTTTTAAAACTAAATAGTAAAATCCAAAACAAACAAGATTCTTCCCTTTTTTGACACAAGAGGGAGAGAACGACTATCAAACTATACGAAACAAGCTCCTATACGATAATATCTCTGTAAAACAAGGGTATAAAGGGTAAATAATAACAACCAATCTTTTAAGTGGAGTATCTCCCTTTAAGAAGAAATAGTTCAATGCAGATTCCTCTTACATCCACACAAGCTGATGTGGATTCCTCTACCATCCACATAGAAATAAAACACTTCGAAATGGATTCCTCTATCATTCATAGTAAAGCCAAAAACACGCAGTCGTCCACTAATATTCTATCTCCGTGGAACTTCTGCAAACTGTAACATTACTTGTGGGCATGCACAACCACTCAACGAAATAGCGATTGAATCACAAAATTGAGGTAGCTAAATGATCTGAAAAAAGGATCCAAGTTGGCACGCAACATAGAGAAATCTATCAAAAGCCAATCTCAAATCCCCATGCGATTTTTTAAAGATTACCAAGATCTCGAGACGGGGTCAACAACAAGCTCAATGTGGATTCCTAAAACATCTACACAAGTTGATGTGGATTGCTCTAACATCCACATAAAAAGAAAACACTTTGAAGTGGATTCGTCTATCATCCATTGTCAAAACCTTTCTTGGGTTGTTACCAACGATACACACCATAGAGAAAAATGTAATCCCGCTACATAGGAATGACGAAGAAATGCAAGATTCTGCACTAGATTAGCAAAAACTTATAATACGACCCAGTAGGTTTTTTGAAACTAAACAATTAAAATTAAAACAACCAAAGCTCAATGCGCATTCATCAATCATCTAAACAGGTAAGTTGATGTGGATTCCTCTAACATCCACATAGAAAAAAGTGCTTTGAAGTGGAATCCTCTATCATCCACAATCAAAACCTTTCTTGGGTTGTTACCAATGAAACACACTATAGAGAAAAATGTAAACCCACTGAATAGGAAAGAAGAATAAATCCAAGATTCCACACTAGGTAAGCAAAATTTTAAATTAGGACTTTCCCACCCAGTAGGTTTTTTAAAATTAAACAGTGAAAATCAAAACAACCAAGATTCTTCCCTTTCACGACAGGAGAGGGAGATAACATCTACCAAACTATATGAAACAAGCTCCTACCCGATAATATCTATGTAAAACAAGAGTATAAAGGGTAAATAATAACAACCAATCATGTAAGTGGAGTATCTCCCCGTAAGAAGAAATAGTTCAATGCATATTCCTCATACATCCACACAAGTTGATGTGGATTCCTCTAACATCCATATAGAAAGAAAACACTTTGAAATGGATTCCTGTATCATCCATAGTCAAGCCAAAAACGGGCAGTCCTCGAATAATATTGTCTCTGTGGAACTTCCACAAAATTGTAACATTACTAGTGGGCATGCACAACCACTAAGTGAAATAGCGATTGAATCACAAAATTGAGGTAGCTAAATGATCGAAAACATGGATCGAAGGCGGCACACAACAAATAGAAATCTATCATAAGCCAATCTCAAATCCCCATGCAATTTTCCAAAGATTACCAAGATCCAGAGACAAGGTCCACAACAAGCTCAAAGTGGATTCCTCAAACATGTACACACGTAAGTTGATGTGGATTCCTCTAACATCCACGTAAAAAATAGCACTTGAATTGGATTCCTCTATCATCCATAGTCAAGCCTAAAACATGCAGTCGTCCACTAATATTCTGTCTCCGTGGAACTTCAACAAAACTGTAACATTACTAGTGGGCATGCACAACCACTCAGCGAAATAGCAATTGAATCACGAAATTGAGGTAGCTAAATGATCTGAAACATGGATCCAAAGACGCACACAACAAAGAGAAATCTATCAAAAGCTAATCTCAAATCCCCATTCGATTTTCCAAAGATTACCAGGATCCTGAGACATCGTCCACAACAAGCTCAATGTGGATTCCTCAAACATCTACACAGGTAAGTTGATGTGGTTTCCTTTAACATCCATATAAAAAGAAAGCACTTTGAATTGGATTCCTCTATCATCCATGGTCAAAACCTTTCTTGGGTTGTTACCAACGGTATTATTTCACCTTCTACCATTAATCCCATAGGAGGGCTCTCCCTTCTCCCATGCTTCCACTTCTTAAGGTTTCATCCCCACCTGCTACATAGGAACGATGAAGAAATGCAAGATTCCGCACTAGGTAAGCAAAAAGCTAGATTAGGACCCAGTGGGTTTTTTGAAACTAAACAGTAAGAATCATAACAACCAAGCTCAATGCACATTCATCAATCATCTAAACAAGTAAGTTGATGTGGATTCCTATAACATCCACATGGAAAGTAAGCGCTTTGAAGTGGAATTCTCTATAATCCACAGTCAAAACCTTTCTTGGCTTGTTACCAATGCAACACACCATAGAGAAAAATGTAAACCCACTGAATAGGAAAGATGAGGAAATCAAAGATTCCACACAAGGTAAGCAAAATGTTAGATTAAGACATTCCCACCCAGTAGGTTTTTTAAAACTAAACAATGAAAATCAAAACAACCAAGATTATTCCCTTTTTCGACACAAGAGGTTGATAACTATCAAACTATATGAAACAAGCTCCTATACGATGATATCTCTGTATAACAAGAGTATAAAGGGTAAATAATAACAACCAATCTTTTATGTAGAGTATCTCCCCTTAAGAAGAAATAGTTCGATGCAGATTCCTCATACATCCACACAAGTTGATGTGGATTCCTGTAACATTGACATAGAAAGAAAACACTTTGAAATGGATTCCTCTATAATCCATAGTCAAGGCAAAAACATGCAGTCGTCCACTAATAATCTGTCTCCGTGGAACTTTTGCAAAATCGTAACATTACTAATGGGCATGCACAACCACTCAGCCAAATAGCGATTGAATCAAAAAATTGACGTAGCTAAATGATCTAAAACATGCATCCAAGGAGGCACACAACAAAGAGAAATCTATCAACAACCAATCTAAAATCCCCATGCGATTTTCCAAAGATTACCAAGATCTCGAGACAGGGTCCACAACAAGCTCAATGTGGATTCCTCAAACATCTACACAGGTAAGTTGATGTGGATTCCTCAAACATCTACACATGTAAGTCGATGTGGATTCCTATAACATCCACATAAAAATAAAGTACTTTGAAGTGGATTCCTGTATCATCCATAGTCAAAAGCTTTCTTGGGTTGTTACCAATGACACACACAATAGAGAAAAGTAAACCCGCTACATAGGTACAACGAAGAAATGCAAGATTCCACACTAAGTAAGCAGAAAGTTAGATTACGACCCAGTAGGTTTTTTAAAACCAAACAGTAAAAATCAAAACAACCAAGCTCAATGCGCAATCATCAATCATCTAAACACGGAAGTTGATGTGGAATCCTCTAACATCCACATACAAGGAAAGCGCTTTGAAGTGGAATCCTCTATCATCCACAGTCAAAACCTTTTTTGGGTTGTTACCAATGCAATACACCATAGCAAAAAATGTCAACCCAATGAATAGGAAAGACGAATAAATCCAAGATTCCAGACTAGGTAAGCAAACTGTCAATTTACGACTTTCCCACCCAGTGGGTTTTTTAAAATGAAACAGTGAAAATCAAAACAACCAAGATTCTTCCCTTTTTCAACACTAGAGGGAGATAACAACTATCAAATTATATGAAACAAGCTCCTATATGATAATATCTGTGTAAAACAAGAGTATAAAGGTTAATTAATAACAACCAATCTTGTAAGTGGAGTGTCTCCCCTTAAGAAGAAATAGATCAATGCAGATTCCTCATACATCCACACAAGTTGATGTGGATTCCTTTAGCATCCACAGAGAAAGAAAACACTTTGAAATGGATTCCTCTATCATCCATAGTCAAGCCAAAAAACAGGTAGTCGTCCACTAATATTCTGTCTCCGTGGAACTTTTGCAAAACTGTAACATTACTACTGGGCATGCACGATCACTCAGCGACATAGCGATGGAATCACAAAATTGAGGTAGCTAAATGATCTGAAACATGGATCCAAGGAGGCAAACAACAGAGAGAAATCTATCAATAGCCAATCTGAAATCCCCATTCGATTTTCCAAAGATTACCAAGATCTCGAGACAGGGTCCACAACAAGCTCAATGTGGATTCCTCAAACATCTACACAAGTTAATGTGGATTCCTTTAACATCCACATAAAAAGAAAGCACTTTGAATTGGATTCCTCTATCATCCATAGTCAAAACCTTTCTTTGGTTGTTACCAACGGCACACCATAGAGAAGAATGTAAACCCGCTACATAGGAACGACTAAGAAATGCAAGATTTTGCATGAGGTATGCAAAAAGTTAGACTAGGACCCAGTAGGTTTTTTGAAACTAAACAATAAAAATCAAAACAACCAAGCTCAATGTGGATTCATCAATCATCTAAATAGGTAAGTTGATGTGGATTCCTCTAACATCCACATCAAAAGAAAGCGCTTTGAAGTGGAATCCTCTGTCATCCACAGTCAAAACCTTACTTGGGTTGTTACCAATGCAACACACCATAGAGAAAAATGTAAACCCACTAAATAGGAGAGACGAAGAAATACAAGATTCCACACGAGCTAAGCAAAATGTTAAATTAGGATTTTCCCACCCAATAGGTTTTTTAAAACTAAACAGTGAAAATCAAAACAATCAAGATTCTTCCCTTTTTCGACACGAGAGGGAGATAACAACTATCAAACTATATGAAACACGCTCCTATATGATAATATCTCTGTAAAACAAGAGTATAAAGGGTAAATAATAACAACCAATCTTGTAAGTGGAGTATCTCCCCTTAAGAATAAATAGTTCAATGCAGATTCCTCATACATCCACACAAGTTGATGTGGATTCCTCTAACATCCGCATAGAAAGAAAACACTTTGAAATGGATTCCTCTATCATCCATAGTCAAGCCAAAAACACGCAGTCGTCCACTAATGTTCTATCTCCGTGGAACTTCCGCTAAACTGTAACATTACTAGTGGGCATGCACCAACACTCAGCGAAATAGCGATTGAATCACAAAATTGAGGTAGCTAAATGATCTAAAACATGGATCCAAGGAGGCACGCAACAAAGACAAATCTATAAAAAGCCAATCTCAAATCCCCAAGCCATTTTTCAAGGATTACTAAGATCCCGAGATAGGGTCCACAACAAGCTCAATGTGGATTCCTCAAACATCTACACAGGGAAGTTGATGTGGATTCCTATAACATCCTCATAAAAAGAAAGCACTTTGAAGTGGATTCCTCTATCATCCATAGTCAAAACCTTTCTTCAGTTGTTACCAACGGCACACACCATAGATAAAAATGTAAACCTGCTACATAGAAACGACGAAGAAATGCAAGATTCCGCACTAGGTAAGCAAAAAGTTAGATTAAGACCCAGTAGGTTTTTTGAAACTGAACAGTAAAAATCAAAACAACCAAAGCTCAATGTGCATTCATCAATCATCTAAACAGGTAAGTTGATCTGGATTCCTCTAACATCCACATAGAAAGAAAGCGCTTTGAAGTGGAATCCTCTATCATCCAGAGTCAAAACCTTTCTTGGGTTGTTACCAATGCAATAGACCATAGAGAAAAATGTAAACCCACTGAATAGGAAAGACGAAGAAATCCAAGATTCCACACTAGGTAAGCAAAATTTTAGATTAGGACTTTCCCACCCAGTAGGTTTTTTAAAACTAAAGAGTGAAAATCAAAACAACCAAAATTTTTCCCTTTTTCGACACGAGAGGGAGATAACAACTATCAAACTATATGAAACAAGCTCCTATACGATAATATCTATGTAAAACAAGAGTATAAAGGGTAAATAACAATAACCGATCTTGTAAAATGGAGTATCTCCCCTTAAGAAGAAATAGTTCAATGCAAATTCCTCATACATCCACACAAGTTGATGTGGATTCCTCTAACATCCACATAGAAAGAAAACACTTTGAAATGGATTCCTCTATCATCCATAGTCAAGCCAAAAACACGCAGTCGTCCACTAATATTCTATCTCCATGAAACTTCCGCAAAACTGTAACATTACTGGTGGGCATGCACAACCACTCAGCGAAATAGCAATTGAATCACAAAATTGAGGTAGCTAAATGATCTGAAACATGGATCCAAGGAGGCACACAACAAAGAGAAATCTATCAAAATCCAATCTCAAATCCCCATGCAATTTTCCAAAGATTACCAAGATCCCGAGACAGGGTCCACAACAATCTCAATGTGGATTCCTCAAACATCTACACAGGTAAGTTGATGTGGATTCCTCTAACATCCACATAAAAAGAAAGCACTTTGAAGTGGATTCCTCTATCATCCATAGTCAAAACCTTTCTAGGGTTGTTACTAGCGGCACACACCATAGAGAAAAATGTAAACCCGCTACATAAGAACGACGAAGAAATGCAAGATTCCGCACTAGGTAAGCAAAAAGTTAGATTAGGACCTAGTAGGTTTTTTGAAACTAAACAGTAAAAATCAAAACAACCAAAGCTCAATGCGCATTCATCAATCATCTAAACAGGTAAGTTGATGTGGATTCCTCTAACATCCACATAGAATGAAAACACTTTAAAATGGATTCCTTTATCATCCATAGTCAAGCCAAAAACACGCAGTCGTCCACTAATATTCTGTCTCCCTGAAACTTTCACAAAATTGTTACATTATTAGTGGGCATGAACAACCACTTAGTGAAATAGCGATTGAATCACAAAATTGAGGTAGCTAAATGATCTAAAAAATGGATCCAAGGTGGCACACAACAAAGAGAAATCTATCAAAAGCCAATCTCAAATCCCCATGCGATTTTCCAGAGATTACCAAGATTCTGAGAAAGGGTCCACAACAAGCTCAATGTGGATTCCTCAAACATCTACACAGGTAAGTTGATGTGGATTCCTCTATCATCCATAGTCAAAACATTTCTTGGGTTGTTACCAACGGCACACACCATAGAGAAAAATGTAAACTCGCTACATAAGAATGACGAAGAAATGCAAGATTCCACACTAAGTAAGCAAAAAGTAAACCCACTAAATAGGAAAGACGAAGAAATCCAAGATTCCATACTAGGTAAGCAAAATGTTAGATTAGGACTTTCCCACCCAGTAGGTTTTTTAAAACTAAACAGTGAAAATCAAAACAACCAAGATTCTTCCCTTTTTCGACACGAGAGGTTGATAACAACTATCAAACTATATGAAACAAGCTCCTATACGATAATATCTATGTAAAACAAAAGTATAAAGGTTAAATAATAACCAATCTTGTAAGTGGAGTATCTCCCGTTAAGAAGAAATAGTTCAATGCAGATTCCTCATACATCCACACAAGTTGATGTGGATTCCTCTAACATCCACATAGAAAGAAAACACTTTGAAATGGATTCCTGTATCATCCATCATCAAGCCTTAAATTATTTGGTTCATTTTGATATATAATATTTTACTAAAATGATGTGTTGAAATTCATTTATGTGGTACATTTCTCTATTTTATAATCATAATAATAAATGGTATTGTTAGTTAGAATACATGATATAATTTTATAGCATGTTACTTTTATTATTTTAATTATTATGTTCAAGATATATATGTTATAGATTAACATGCTAACATATTTATTTTCAATATTTATAGGTATATATATATATAGATATAATGAAAATAAATAATGTATTTGATGTTTTGTATTGAATGTATAGGTTATAGTTAGTAAACTTTGAGAAAATAAAATGCACATATAAAATATTTAAACAAAAATATTCTATAAATTTAAGTTGAATCCTCATCAAAATAGTTGTGATGAAAAAACTTACTTTACTAGGTTTTGCTTGTCTATTTTGCATTTTTGTCTTGTCTTTCCTTGTATCAATTTTCCTTTCCGGGATCTTCTAGTCTAACTCTTCATTTTAGGTCGATTAAGTCTCTATAAATTGCCCTCAACCAATCTATCTCAACCATTATTGCTGACCTTGGGCATTCTAATAATCCTCCTCACCCTAATGTTTTTTTGCATAATACATGTCAAAAATGTATTTAGATGGTATGAAAAATAATTTTATTATTACTTACTATGTTCTCTACAAACTCTCTGTGGTTTATCTCAATGCCTAAATTAGACATCACTAAGAACCCTTGGAGTTTTCTAGGTTACTATTGTTTGTAACCTCACAAAGGGTTTTTTTCCTAATCTCCTTTAAGGAACCATCATGGGCACAATTTCTTCTTTTTAGGTTGAGCTACTAGTTCCTTAAAAATACCCTAAAGATTGTGTCCCTATGGTCCTATAATTTTGAGGTCTCTAAGCAGACATACCTTAAAGTGCTTATCTAGTTTGAGTTACCATGTCTTTCACTTCTGTAATGGGCCTTCCTATTAAGAAGAAACAGTTCAATGTAAAACAAGAGTATAAAGGGTAAACAATAACAACCAGCCTTGTAAGTGGAGTATCTCCCCTTAAGAAGAAACAGTTCAATGCGGATTCCTCATACATCCACACAAGTAAGTTGATGTGTATTCCTCTAAAATCCACATAGAAAGAAAACACTTTGAAATGGATTCCTCTATCATCCATAGTCAAGCCAAAAATAGGTAGTCTTCCACTAATCTTCTGTCTCCGTCAAACTTCCGCACAAATGTAACATTAACAGTGGGCATGCACAACCACTCAGCCATATAGCGATTGAATCACAATAATGAGGTAGCCAAATGAATTGAAACAAGGATCCAATGAGGCACCCAACAAAGAGAAATCCATCCCAAGCTACACTAAGATCCCCAAGCGATTTGCCACCGATTAGCCAAATCCCAAGACCAGGTCCACAACAAGCTCAATGTGGATTCCTCAAACATCTACACAAGTAAGTTGATATGGATTCCTCTAATATCCACATAGAAAGAAAGCACTTTGAAGTGGATTCCTCTATCATCCATAGTCAAAACCTTTCTTGGGTTGTTACCAACGGCACACACCATAGAGAAAAATGTAAACACACTACATAGGAAAGGCGAAATGCAAGATTCCGCACTATGTAAGCAAAAAATTAGATTAAGACTTTCCCACCCAATAGGTTTTTTGAAACTAAACAATAAAAATCTAAACAACCAAACTTCCTCCCTTTTCAAACATGAGAGGGAGATAACTTAACAAGTATCAGACTATACGAAACAATCTCCTATATGATAATATCAATGTAATACAAGAGTATAAAGGGTAAACAATAACAACCAGCCTTGTAAGTGGAGTATCTCCCCTTGAGAAGAAACAGTTCAATGTGGATTCCTCATACATCCACATAAATAAGTCGATGTCGATTCCTCTAACATCCACATAGAAAGAAAACACTTTGAAATGGATTCCTCTATCATCCATAGTCAAGCCAAAAGCATACAGCCTTCCACTAATCTTTTGTTTCTATGAAACTTCCGCACAACTGTAACATTACTAGTGGGCATGCACAACCACTCAGCCAAATAGCGATTGAATCACGACAATGAGGTAGCCAAATGAATTGAAACATGGATCCAACGAGGCACCCAGCAAAGAGCAATCCATCCCAAGCCAGTCTAAAATCCCCAAGCAATTTTCCAAAGATTACCCAGATCCCAAGACCTAGTCCACAACAAGCTCAATGTGGGTTCCTCAAACATTTACACAGGTAAGTTAATGTGGATTCCTCTAACATCCACATAGACATAAAGCACCTTGAAGTGGATTCTTCTATCATCCATAGTCAAAACCTTTCTTGGGTTGTTACCAACGATGCACACCATATAGAAAAATGTAAACCCCCTTCATAAGAAAGACGAAGAAATGCAAGATTCCGCACTAAGTAAGCAAAAAATTAGATTAGGACTTTCCCACCCAGTAGGTTTTTAGAAACTAAACAGTAAAAATCAAAACAACCAAGCTTCCTCCCTTTTCCAACATGAGAGGGAGATAAATTAACTATTATAATGTATGAAACAAGCTCCTATATGATAATATCAACGTAAAACAAGAGTATAAAGGGTAAACAATAACAACCAGCCTTATAAGTGGAGTATCTCCCCTTAAGAAGAAACAGGTGCTCCACTATTCTATCACTGAGATTTCCTCAAGTCGTCGTCTTACCAAGCACAATTTAAATCTTACAGATATATCATTTGGAGGCAGCAAAACTTTTGCTCTGGGATTCCCTACCAGAAGCTACCCAACACCTACAAATCTGATGCTTGGAGTACGTGAATCTTTTGCTCTAGTTCTTTCCCATCCAAAGGACCTTTCAAGATTCATTAGGCTAGTCCATGTAGCCACACTTCTAGAAAAGGACCACCATTTTGTCGTAGAGATTCCACCAATCTATAGTCTTACCTATCCTAGTCTAAAACCCATGGATTTGTCACTTAGAGTCAAAGAATCTTCCACTCTGGTTTTTTTTGCGAAACCCATTCAAAATCTTCAACTCCAGTACTTAGGGTATGCTAGACTTCTCCTTTGGTCGTTTCCCACATAATAGCCATTCAAATTTCTGAGATTCAACAAAAGACATTGTGAAACCACCTTGATACACACATCTATCCTCCATTCATAAGTATGCAAAAAGTTTACGCAAATCCAAGCATTTGGATCTGGGTCGGAGTCATCACCCTTGTACTCATGCTACCCAATCGTCCCCCCCACGAAATTTTATGAAATCTCCTCTGCTCCACTCCACCATCCCTAATCCCAATTTGAATTACTTTATTATTTTAAATAAAAAATAAACGTGTGAATTTGAATAAATGTAGTTTCATGTAAAAAGAATTGCTATATTTGGTATTTTTTATTTTTCATGTCATAACCCTTCTTTTAAATAAAGTAATAATAATAAAAAGTGTTAATATTATTTTATTATTATAGATAAAAAAATAAAGGTGACTTTCCAAATAAAACAAGTCAACATCAAATTTGAAGATGGAAAGTTACTTTTGGGGATTTTCCTTGGAAAAAGTGTCAAGTGAACACGTGTTCTGGGGTCATTTGGAAATCATCTTTTGCATATTATCGATTACACTTTTGCAAGTTTGAGCATCTACTTCAACTTTCAACGTCTGAGGACATAAACCTGTGGATAAGGAGATTTAAGAACGAAAACCCTTCAATTTTGTGAGGTGGTTCCATTCAATAACTACAAGTTTGCTTTCAAAACAAGGTACCATCAGAATTTAGCATTGGGATAATCATCACACAAATTTATCATATTCCTAACTCCTTCCAAGGTTCATGCTAGGGTTTCTGACCAATTGTATTAGATGACAATAGCCATACATCCCTCCATTGTTGATGTCATTATTTTCAGCCCTAAATCATTTTTCTATAGTGATATCAACCCGACATAAAATTGATACAAAAAATGCTATATCTGTAATAATGTTTTGACCTATCATTTCAGACATATGGGCATTGCTAACAGTTAGGGCATCATTCTTCGACCATCCAGCCATACCTCCCATTGTCATTTCCAGCGTGTGGCATCATCATTAGCCAGCTTGGACACCATTTCCAACCACTGAATTCATCTGTATGGTTAGTTGTACAAGCATTGGTTATGCCCTTAGATTTTATTGTTTGTTAATGCCAAGTGGGCATAGAAATCTAGGGTTACAATTTTGAATTTTGCACACATAATTTTGTCTAGGGTTTTAACCAATATATTCTCGTTTGCACTTTGCATTGCAATCCAATTTCAGTAAAAATCCTACTCTCCATGAGCTTTTAACAACTTTAGTTATTTCTATAAAATTCCAAGTTGAAAGCGATTTATCCTTAATTTTCAAATTTTAAGATTTATTTAGAATCTCATATTTAATTTTAAAAATAGTTTGTTGACAAATCCCATAATTTGGTATTTCAATCAGAAGAGGACAATACAATGGTATAAGAGCATTGATCTTGTCAACTTTTAGGGTTATATTGAAATTTTAGTGTAGCATAATGGAAAATAAAACAGAAAGATCTACAAATCCAATTGAGGATATCCTGCAGCGAATGAAGAGCCAAAATTTTAAGAACCAATTATTGGAGCAATTTATTATTAGCTATGAAGATTTAACTTCATTTAGAAGATCACGAAAGAAAAATCCTATCCATGAGACATGGTTAGAAGAGCAATGTGATAGAAATGAGGTCCAACTTCTTGCCTTCAACGCCTCTGATAAAAACTCTGACATTTACAAATATTATAATAACTTTGAAAAATTCTTAAGAGATTTATGAAGAAATTAGAAGAAGAAAATAGAAGAAAAAGGGAAAGTCAAAACCTTAAAAGATTGCTAAGGAAGAAATCAATAAGTAAAAAGAACAATCAAATTCAAAGCCACAAGACATCATTGAGCAAAAACAAGAGGGATTCAACATGCAAGGTGGGGATAAAGATCCTTTGATAGTAGAAGATGTTTTATTTACTTCTAATGATTGCATGTATATCAATAAAGTCAACGCATCACTAGCTGAATGCAAATAGCCAAAGATGAAAATAGATGTGCCAATCCATGAGCTACCCAGCAATCTTCCAAAAGGTGAGTCATTGCCATATATGATTGAATATTAGGATATCATGTTGATTAGCATGCAACTAGGGAGAGTGTTGATCCTAACTCAAAAAAAAAAGTCACAAGGATGAAGGTTTAGAGGATATCTCAACAGTTTCTAATTTGGCAAAAGAAGGTGAACATTTTGATTACAGCGCAAGGTATGTAAAGGATGGTCATATTTTAGATTTGTTCCTTCATACTATGCCATTACAAAATTCTTGTCATCATGGAAAGCATTTTAAAATGCTAACAACGTCAAGTATACAACTTGCAACATAGGACATATCGAGTTTTTTATTCAAATTCAAAATTGTTTTTACATATGGGATCTAGGTGATATTTTAAGATACAAGAAGGATAAAGGCTTTGATGAGATCAATATTACTATTAATAGTGAATTATTCATCCCATGCATTTATATAGAAAGGAAGTTCAAAAGGAATCATATAGAGTGTGTTTTGCATTCTAACGAAGTTAAGGAGGATCAATGCTCATGATTTGTATATCACTCATTGGAGCCAAGTTCTACACTTGGAAACAAGGTTATAGATGATGGCCTAATGGGGATAATCAAAATGGGATGTTTGATGTTGGATAATGGTAAGCAGAATGGGTATCATTTTGATATTCAATAATTTATGACTGAACATGGTGTGGTGTTTTTGGAATCATGTTACACGCATGTTTGTCACCCTTGGATGTATGAAGGGAATTTTTGAAAGATGAGATACTACAAGATGAGTTCACCATTCCTTGCGGCACAAAGGCACAAAAACTTGTCAGCACTTGGGGTAGACACAAGGTGTGCAATGAATCTTATGACATGGGTTTAGACAAGCTATGATATTCGGTCTACTTTGGATCAAATTTTCATGGTGTCTGATATTGCACTTCTGAGATTGCCCTTGAATAAAGACTACCATCAAGAGTTGAGGAATTGTGTTGGATATATCCTTCCTATAGAACAAATTATAAGCACCACAAAATATCTCAAGGGGAAGTTCACATGAATACTAGAGTATTGTAGCATAAGCATGGTGAAATGGTGAAGTAACTCCAAACTTGGGTATTTATGCGAAGGATCACCAAAAAGACATGACATAAATGTGTGGTGATGGGATATTACAGTCAATTGATAGAGGAAACACACCCAGGGCAACTATGAATCATATTACCACCATTAATGTCATTGTCATCACCATTATTAGCCACCACATTATTTGAATTACACTCAAAGTAAACATGCAATTTTGCAGTTGTTGTGTCAATGTCATGTTGCCGATTTTAATAATTTCACATCATGAGTTGTTATTAGTCATCAGTCATGAACTACAAGTTTACACATTTTAAAAAGATCTTATCACTGGATGATGCAGGTAGGTGGTCTCAATTGAAAAGAACGTCATGCCACCATAGTTTTGATTCAAGTGAAATTCCAAGTGGTTTGTGACTATTGTAACTTGTTTCCAAAATAATCGTTGTTTATTGATACATCCCCATAATGCTTGAACTCTTTGTTAGATGACTATTACTAATTACATTACATATGATCCATGATACTTTTCATAGTTATGATCTCTATTTTAATGAGAGTAATCCGCCTAATGCATAACCAAAATCATTGTTGTTTATTGATACATCCCCTCAAATTTGGCCCATGTTGATTAGAAATCTGAAGAAACTTTTGTTCTTATCCTACCGAGAATAAATTTGCAGAAACTTTTGTTCTTATCCTACCGAGGATGATGTTGCATCAAAAAAATATGAACACATTTCATGGGATTGAAAAAATTGTTAGCTTGCTTACAAAGAATATAACTGACAATAAAAGAAACTTATGTGCCACCACATACAATGATATGTCATTTTTACAGACAATTTCGAATGAACAAATAAAGCTAATAAGTGTAAGAAGAATCCAACTATTAGTAGGGATTATGGTTAGGTCTATATCTTTGGCCAAGCTACAAATTTTTATCTCAATAATAGAAATAACAAATCTATGTATGTAGGTTCTTATCATATCGAGGATGTTGCTACTGCATGAAAATATTAACACATTTCATGGGATTGTAAGGGTTGTTAGCCTACTTACAAATAATATAACTAATGATAAAAGAAACTTCTATAAAGAGTGATATATAATTTCAAGAAACAATTTTGAGTGAACAAATAAAACTAAGAAGTGTAAGAAGACTCCAACTATTACTAAGAGTTATGATTAGGTCTATAGCCTTAACCAAGCAACAAATTTTTATCTCAATAATAGAAGTAATAACAAATCTATGTATGGAGGACATAGAAGGACATTGTCACGTATGAAGGACATAAAGGGACACTTAGTTTCAACTAAAATGTAACAACTTGTTATAGGAAGAAGTCGCATTTAGTTCCAACTAATGTAATTACATGTGATCCAATAATACTTTTCATTGTTAATATACTTTTCATAATTAATATCTTAATTAACTAAGATTATGATGCTTTTCATAGTTAATATACTTTTCATAATTAATATCCTAATAAACTAGATCCATGATACTTTTCATAGTTAATATATTTTTCATAATTAATATCTTAATTAACTACCATAATACTTTTCATAGTTAATATATTTTTCCATATTTAATATCCTAATTAGTTAGACCCATGATACTTTTCATAGCTAATATCTTTTCCATTTATGAATCTCAATTTTAAAAGGAATAATTCACCTAATACATAACCAAAATAACAATTTTAACGAAGTAATCCATCTAGTGGAAAACCATTACTAATATGTAATTACATAATCCATGATACCTTTCATACTTTTCATACATAATCCACGATACTTTTCATTGTTAATATACTTTTCATAGTTAATATCTTAAGATCCATGATACTTTTCATTGTTAATGTACTTTTCATAGTTAATATCTTAAAATCCATGATATTTTTCATAGCTAATATCCTTTCCACTTATAAATCTCAATTTTAATGGAAGTGATCCATCAAATAAATAACCATATTAATATGTAATATATCATCAATATAATATATAATTACATAATCCATGATACTTTTCATTGCTAATATACATTTCATATAATATGCATGATATGTAAATTATCATTAATATAATATATAATTACATAATCAATGATACGTTTCATTGTCCATATACTTTTCATAGTTAATATCTTAAGATCCATGATATTTTTCACAGCCAATATCCTTTTCACTTATGAATCTCAATTTTAATGGGAGTGATCCATCAAACTTTTCATTGCTAATATACTTTTCATAGTTAATATCTTAAGATCCATGATATTTTTCATAGCCAATATCCTTTTCACTTATGAATCTCAATTTTAATAGAAGTGATCCATCAAATATATATAACCATTATTAATATGTTGTCTATCATTAATATGTAATTACATATGATCCATAATACTTTTTATTGTAAATACACCTTTCATAGTTAATATTATAATTAATAATTCATCTTATAAATAACCATTATTAATATGTAATCCAATTAATAATGATCCATGATACTTTTTATTGTAAATATACCTTTCATAGTTAATATCTTGATTAGTAATCCATCTTATGGATAACCTTTATTAATATGTAATCCATTATTAATATTTAATTACATATGATCCATGATACTTTTTATTATTAATATACTTTTCATAAAAATCGTTAATATACTTTTCATAGTTAATATTAATATGTGATTACATATGATTCATATAATCCATAATTAATATGTAAATACATATGATCCATGATACTTTTTATTGTTAATATACTTTTCATCATGATACTTTAACATCCTAAATAGTAATCCATGTAAATACATATGATCCATGATAGTTTTTATTGTTAATAGACTTTTCATCGTGATTAGTAATCCATCTTATGGATATTTAGTAATCTATCTTATGGATAACCATTATTAATATATAATCCATAATTAATTTGTAATTACATATGATCCATGATTCATACTATTTTAAAATACTTTTCATCATAATATTACTTATTGTTAATATACTTTTCATAATTAATATCCTAATTAACTAGATCCATAAATTGAATTTATGGTAATCCATTTTATGAATAACCATTATTAATATATAATCCATAATTAATATGTAATACTTTTAATTGTTAAAATACTTTTCATCATGATACTATTTATTGTTAATATACTTTTCATAATTAATATCCTAACTAACTAGATCCATAATACTTTTTATAACTAACTAGATCCATAATACTTTTCATAAGTAATATCCCCTTCACTTATGAATCTCAATTTTAATGAGAGTAATCCACCTCATACATAACCAAAATAATAAAATAATAGGAATAATCCATCTAATGAATAAAAAATTATTATTAATATCTTAATATTCTAAGATCCATGATATTTTTCATAGTTAATATCCTTTTTACTTATAAATCTCGATTTTAATGGGAATAATCCGCCTAAAGTCGTATGTTAATGGAATAGAAATTGCGTAAAGGGATAGGTACCTTATTGCAGCTGTCAAATAGGCAAGGTAGCTTTTCATTTGGTTGACTCTTCCACTATCATTTATAGCATCTGCCATTGGCCCTATCTCTTGAGCATAACCTGTGTGCATTTTCAATTATTAGAATAAGCAAGGATGATATAGTAGGAGCTCATGGATCAAGTAAATTCATGTTCATGCACTCACCATTTTCTATGATGATAATAACAGGGTTGTTGCATCTGTCCTTCACGTACATCACTATTTTTTTCCATGCCATATGGCACAACAAAGGACCCAGCATCGCTGTCGGCAACACCACAATAATCATAAAGAACATTGAATTTACTAACTATTCTTGTAAGATGATTTGCGACGAATTTGAAAAAAGAAAAGGGCTTACCGGCTTGCCTGTAGGAATTTCGTCTGTCTCCCCTGCGAAGCACACCATATTTATTAACAATCGTCCACAACAAAATAGATTCTAAGGCGTTTATTTTATGGGGTTGGCTTACCAGTTGTATAGACGGTCAACTGCTTCCGGCAGCATCATGTGCTCATCTCTTCCGTCGGAGATTATTCCAAAAGCATCCCAGTGTGACAGCGACGATCTGCTAATGCGACCAAGAATCCCCGCTTTAATTCTACCCGGGAAAATGATCAAACTTGCGTGACCGGACTGTGCCGAGACTTGGACTGGAACTTTTCTGACCGTCAGCCATGGAAGGACTATGAAGAGGGTGAGGAGTAGAGCGAACCATAATTCTTCCTTCTTTGCAAGAACTGGTACGCTTACGTGATAAGAATTGTGAGCAGGATTGTCAGTTGCTGTGAGTATGACGAAAACCCAAAGCAAAGCGAGGGCAGTCCAGCCGGCGAAATCGTGGAATCTTTCAAAGACGTTGTGGAGCAGATGGCAGACAAGAGGGAATGCTGCCACTGAAGTTATCACCGGCAGGCTTAGTATGGTCGCTGCAGCGCCTATAATCTCGTCTGGAGTATCTCGCCATGGTGGAGGGTTTCTACTAGCGAGTAAACGAGCCACATGATGGAGGAAATCCCGCAGCCGTTGTGAATTCCTCCCAGGCATTGGACCCATGACCTTCCCAACAGCTTCACGGCCACCTCGAACAGGGCATCTGAGGTATAGCTTATTTTTCAACACGGTGAGAAGAGGCAGTCCTGGGCATACAATGCGGTGTAATGGTTAATGCCGATAAAATCAAATGAACCTTTCATTTTCGCAGCTGGCGTGATAAAATCAAATGAACTTTGTCCTCCAAACCCTGAGTGAAGCTTGTCCTCCAAACCCTGGATTCATAATTCGTTAATTTATTAGAAATATGCAGCTGAAAAGTGATAAGTGAAATGAGTGCAACTTACCAATCCATTTGTTGCCCGGTAGTATTCAGCTCCACCAACAAGGATCACTTCTGCTATAACAGCAACCACTTAATTGATGGGAATATTGGCCCCAAAGTAACTTAGAGTACCTCCATCAAGAAGAAGAGCCCCCGTCTGCATTTGCATTTGCAAACATCGCTATCTATGATCTCTGTTTATTGATTATGGAAAAGGGTAAAATAAATTGGTTAGAGCACCAAACTTGTTGAACGCCTCAGGGATACTGAACCCTGCACCTCCCAGCATTGCCCATCTTGCATGAATCAACTCGTATGCTTGGTCCCTGCTTTTACAAATATTTTTTATTAAATACATTTACAAATACTGAGGCCCTCAGGGTGTTCATCTCATAACTTCTGAAAGATCTCCGGTTTCTTGCTCAATCCGAAGGGATCATATCCTTAACTGCAAAGTGGAAAAATTATATATAAGTTTCGAAGCCCTAGAAATGAATGTTGGAGAATGAGAATGAGAATGCGCTTACTCGCCAGGGACCTCCTCGTTGAGATAGTCAGGTATATCGGCCCTGTCAAACAGACCTTCTGGGAGAAAGATTCTTCTATCCGGCCCTGTGAATGACAAATGATTCATGATTCTTCTATACATTTGTCGCATAATTCAGAAGGATAATCCTCGAAAACATTGGCTGCGATCTGACTCTCGCATAGCAAAGGTTACCTGTTGCAATAACAAGAATTGACAAAAAAAAAAAATCAACGAAAAATCAGATCTCTATATTCAAAATCTTCGCACCAAAAATTAGAAGGGTTTACCGTTTTCGACACATTCTTCGCATTCTCAGAAGAGCTTCAAAGTCGCGGGAGACCTCCATGAAAATTGCAGATATCGAAGGTTGCAATGTAATGATGTCTTAAATGCACAGCCATACGATACATATCGACCGCCATACCCACCGCCATACGAACACACATATACCCGCAAAAAGTGACAAGTGTTTAACTTGCTCCGTACGAAAAGGTAATGTACGCAGATCGTAGATGTACGGTTTTCAAAATCAAGAAGATACGCACAAGAATGTTACTGACATAACTTGAGCCCGAAGTCTATAAACTTATGGTGTCCCTAATTTTCATGGTTGAATGATTTTCAACGTTTCATAAACTAAAATCAAGTTTCAAATTTATTTATTTTTCAGATTATAATTATTTGGGTATTCTAAGGTGCTAATATGATTAATGACATGAAAATTGTTAAAAAAATGATAATCAATATTTTTTTCTGAAAAAATAATTATGTGTTCATTTTTTTTTTAAATCATAGATAATAATTTAAAATATATCGATAAAAAACTAAATATAATTATTTTCCAAAATCATTTACTCAATCTAATAGATTGTGAAAATATAGACTCTAAAAACATCAAAAAAAATTGTTTCTTCATTTTTCTATTTATCTCGTATTGTTAAACTGAGGGATCTTTAAGTAATTAAGCGGAAAAATGACAAGTTTCAGAGATGGATGAAGGAGAGAAAGTAATGGAGCAAGGAAGAGTATGGATAGTTTGAGAGTTGGGAGGAAGAAGCCCTGTAACCAGTGTTTCATAGCAGATTTGTTTTGGATGTCATCATGTGTTTGTGTTTTATAGTGCAAAGGGTGATCCCAGATCTCTAATTTCATATTTACTTGCACAAGGGATCTATCCTCTAACCTACTATTGAAACCTCAAGTTTATGGGTGTCTTAGTTCAAATCTCATCCGCTAGTGATTTCCTATCTCATTTTCTTTCAAGTTTGTAGGATGTAATTTTTCGTTTTGGTAAAATTAAGTTTTGTAAAGCACAAAAGTGTAAAACTGAGTCAGGTTCACTCAAAAATCAACCCTAATTTGGTCTATAAAGTATAAAGTAATAATAATTTAATATTTTTGGTGGTGGAGGTGACGATGAAAATGAAGGTTAATGTTTCTTTATATAACATGGTAAGGAGATGTTTTGTTTCATGGTAACTTGAACAATGATAAAGGGTAAAGCCATATAAAACATATAAGCAGTGAAATATTTCAAAATATGTTAAGTGGTAATAGTATATTTTAATATATTAATTATGTAATAGTATAGTAATATATTAATAGTATTAATAGTCCTTAATAATAGGGTTGGTAGAATATTTAGAGGATGAACTTCAACTTGTTAGAATCTTCCTCAGGGTCAAGTGATCAAATTGGATTTCAGTCGAGCATCGAAGGGCAATCTAGGTTACACTATCATAGAAGGCATTTTCAAAGAATCCAAAGGTTATTTTCTCTTCAATTTCAGTGAAGCATTGTGTCAATGCACAAACAATCATGTTGAAGCAAATGCCCTTTAGGGGGTTTATCAATTGCTTTGCAAAATAATTGGACTAAAATTGATATTGAGGGTGATACCCAGTTAATAGTGGAAGCTATGAAGAAAGGAAGCATTAACAATTTGAATGATTCCAACATTATAGAGGACTACATGAAATTTCAGGAAAGTTTTAAACCAAGAAAGAACAAATCAAAACCTAATCCTAGCATTATTGGAAAAGTATATCAAAACCCTAGCCAAATAAAGCTTGAAAAAATTTTGTTGTTGAAGTCCTTACAAAAGTAAATCAATGGAAATTTGGTGAGAAATTTAAACCAAAAATCTATTGTTGTCAGCAATTCACGATACCACAAAAATTTCAGCTATGAGGATGAATGGGTAGGCATAATAAAGACAATAAAAAAATGAGTAAAGAAGTGCCAAAAATGGTTATTTTTTTCAATAACATAGGTGTGCATCATCTCATCTCACATTAGCATTCTGAGATCTATTGAGATTTTCTTAATGTTGTTATGAATTGTTATCATCCATAGTTAATATTTTAAGATCTATTAAGTTTTTCTTAATTTACACATTCAATATTCACAATGAGGCAACCGAATATGGAATATTAATTTATGTGTTTAGGACTAAATAATGTGTAGATAAAAATATGTAAACTCTTCATTATAGAAGTTGCCTCCAGTGTAAAAATGAAAAATTGAAAATGAAAAATGAATATTGAAAAATAAAAAGAGAGGAAGAGGAGGAGGATTGTCATAAAAGATAATATATGTGTAGTTGGATCCTAATTTGAAATATGTGTTATTATTTTATATTTGAATTTTTTTTTTTGTGTTGTGGATTTTAATAAAAAATTTCATGCTTTTTTCAAATATAGTAGATATAGACGTCCCCTCTAAGTTGTCCAAGTAACTAGCTTAAATGTTATCATATGCAAAGAAAACACATCATTTTTTTCATAAATACTATTAATTTAGTTTTAGATTCTTTAAAATGGCATTATTTTTCATGTTTTTAGGGTACTGGTTTATTTTCTAATTATTTATCTAAATTAGGTATTATTGATATATTTATTGGTTTTAGATGGTCCCTCTTATTTATGGTTTATGCTCTTATCTTAAGAAAATTTAGTGATTTATACACACCAATACATTTTACAGCTTTCAAAATTCAATGAGATCTTGTGAAACCCACACACCTTCAAATTTTTGGGTGATTGTGGTATACCATTGACATACCACATAATACTCCATATCTACATAACACCTTCAATATATTGTAGATATATAAAATTTGTGTGCTACTTCATGCTATGTCAAGTGGCATTTCTAGAGTTAATGCCATCGCAAAATAAACCTAAACTTTCTTACCAAAAAATCTCAAAATGACCTAATTTCCTTTCTAGATCGAATGATACATGTTAATAAATAACTATAATTTTTCAATTAATAAAAAATTGATTTTCTTAAAATTTAAAAACTTGTATAAAATAACGGCTTAGCTATATTTTGCCCTGAATCGTCTAAACTACCAAAAAAAGGTAAAACTAAATCTAACCACCTTTACATTAATTTAAATACAAAAACATTGTTTCAATAAATCATATATTTATATTACTTTAAAGATATAAAAGGCATAATAATAAGTCTATCACCATTCATATCTTAGGAATCAAAGTTTAGCCCATACAATAGCCCATACAATGGTTTCATAGAGATTCAAGATTGTCAATAACATTTCATGAGTGAAGTTAAACATCATTCAACTCCATTGTAACCACATCATTATTATATAAATATTAAGCTATTTTCTTATTAATAATACATTTAAGCTAGGCAAATAATTTTGGTGGGTAATGAGGTTGTTAGTTTTGGTTGTTAACTATTAAATAATTTTGTTGTGGTTCTTATGTGAAGCCAGTATTTTTATTAATCCATGGTAGATTTTGCCTCCATTTTTATTTTCATAGGTTGGAAAATTGTTTCCACTACATATTCTTAGTTGAGCTTGAGGATTTTGTTATGACTAGTTTTAATTTTTTTGGTACCATTTGGTTGCAAAAGACTTATTGTATACCAATTATTAGCAAGAAAAATGCAAATTTGAATATAAAAATCAAAGGTTTGGGGGCACACAATTTTTTCGTCTTTGTGACTATGGTTTTTATTATGCCACATAAAAGACCTAATCTCCATCTCTTACAATTGTATATATATTTTTCTTTACTTTATATATTTAAATTTCTTTTTAAATATATCATCAAATTATGTATTATTTATTTTGTAGTATATGGTGCCTTGAATTATATTTGGACAATAATATTACATTTAGTTATCATGTTGTATATTTATAATATAAAATATAAAAGTGATGAATACCTTAAATTATTTGGTTCATTTTTATATACAATATTTTATTAAAATAATGTATTGAAATTCATTTATGTGGTACATTTCTCTATTTTCTAATCACAATGATACATGGTATTGTTAGTTAGAATACATGATATAATTTTATAGCACGTTATTTTTATTATTTTAATAATTATGTTCAAGATATATTATTTATAAATTAACATGCTAACACATTTATTTTCATTATTTATTGATAGATACATTTTTTGGGGGGGATGTATTTGATGTTTTGTATTGAATGTATAGGTTACAGTTAGCAAACTTTGTGAAAATAAAACGCACATAAAATATTCAGACAAAAATATTCTATAAATTAAAGTTGAATCCTCATAAAAATGTTTGTGGTGAAAAACATACTTTACTAGGTTTTTCTTGTCTATCTTGCACTTTTGTCTTGTCTTGCTCTATATCAATTTTCCTTTTCGAGATCTTCAAGTCTAACTCTTCATTTTAGGTGGATTAAGTCTCTATAAATTGCCCTCATCCAATCTATCACAACCATTATTGTTTACCTTGGGAAGGATGACAGTGAAACAAACTCAAAATTTTCTATTGAAGGTCTACTATGAGGTGCACATTCTAATAATCCTCATCACCTTGATGTTATTTTGCAAATACATGTCAAAAATGTGTTTAGATGGTATGAAAATACTTTTATTATTGCTTACTATGTTCTCCATAAACTCTATGTGGCTTACCTCAATACCTAAATTATAAATCAGTAAGAACCCTTGAAGAATTCTAGGTTACTATTGTTTGTAACCTTACAAAGGGTTTTTTTCATAATCTCCTTTAAGGAACCATCATGGGCACAATTTCTGATTTCTAGGTTGAGCTATTAGTTCCTTCAAAATACCCTAAATATTGTGTCCCTATTGTCTTGTAATTTTAAGGTCTCTAAGTAGACATCCCTTAAGGTGCTTGTCTAGTTTGAGTTACCATGTCTTTCGTTTCCGTAATGAGCCTTCCTATTTAATATTGTCAAACCTATAAGGTGTGTTTTTCCATAAAATGGACATATTTTATTATATGTCCCCTAAAAAATACATGTGTTAATGTTGATTTCACTAAAGACTTGAAAGAGTCTATTGATATTCAAGTAGGGTCTAGATGTTTTTCATAGAAAGTCACATAATTTGACCTTACAACATATGTTTTCACTTTTAAATTTCAATCAAGATTCAATATTTCCCTCTCATGATCTTCTCAAGGCCTTTTATTGCGCAAGTTTTCCCTGAAAATAAAAAGGTGGTTAAAACAAATGATGTGTGGACCACTATGTCTAACAAAAATCCACCATTAAGAATAAAATCCCTAAGGCAGATCCCTCTCTTTCCATTAGAAAATCAAATAGGGTGTGAAAAATGTGGATAATATTATTACTGCTCCCCTCATTACTCCCCAATCTCTCAATTTTTTGGCTACCTTGTGGAGCCAAGTTTCTCAAGAGAATCACTTTTCAATTGTAACTTCTAGTGCCAAAACATCCTCCATTATCACTCTCACCACGTAGTGGTCACACTATCTCATAGTAGAGAACACTCTCCATAGGAAGATAATGGGGCTAAATGCCACACCATATCACTAAGAACTATTTTATTACCACACCAGTAGCCACTATTGGGTAATCATTTTACACTACTTTTCCCAATGGAGGATGCAAATAATGGATAAGGAGAGTTACACATCAAGGATTCTAATAAATGAATATGATATCATGGAATGTTTGAGGTCTCATATAGTCCTTTCACAAATTTTGTGTGTTAATTATCAGTGGTTGGGTGTTTTATATTTCACATGTCTACAAGAAGTTAAGATTTTAGGGTTTATTTTATATATATATCTAATAAGTATATATTCTGATACATCACACTTTTCCACTTAGCATGAATATGGATATGGCAGTTCTTGATTCCAACAAAAAATTCATCCGTAATTATTGCATTGGAAAAAAACCTATCGCATCGGGTTATTTAGTTCATGTTTGATATTTATGGACATTATTTAGGGGTGTTCAATGTTTATGCTCCTAGTGATGGCCCTAACAAAACAGTGTTACGGAGATGGCTCACTAAATTTTTTTCATTTTTCCACCTAATTCATTTGTGGAAAATTTGATATGATCGATAGTTATGCAGACAATGTTGGCACCTTCTCTGTGTGTTGATGCATAGGGGAAAGTTAAGCTTAGTATTATTTTAAAAATAGTTAGGGCTTGGTGGAGCCCCTCTTTCAATGGTATTCACTAATTAGAAAATTATGATTCACTTGGTTCAACTTCCAAGCTGACATTGATTGGGTTCTCAAATAGTTAGAACACAATGATTTCTAAGAAATGCATGCTTTCCTTTTTAATTTCCTATGGGAATGTTATCATAGTTCACCCATAAGTTTTCTATTCCTATTATAGTTCCATCACTTGTAGAAAGGAATGTGGATGTGACCTTCATAAATTCCCTAACAATCAAATTTTATATATACATCACTTTTCAGACACAAGGGAACCATATGACTCATCACCAGAGTGTGGAATTTGGTTCCATATTTGAAATATGGTACAAATTAGGTTTAGTGGTGGAATGATGTGATCAATCGAACCACCACCTTCCTTTGCCACTATGGAAAGGAGATTGTGTAAGTTCAAAATTTTGTTAATGGCAACCTCTAAGGAATATCAGGGGGTTTCTTCCTTACTTGAGAAAATCCCCTTTGATTATCGATTAAGGCCATGATTTCCACACTCAAGTATAAGATTAAAGTTTTTAAAATTCGTTATGCTAGAGGTGTTAAATTAGGGATTGATTGCAATGGCTTAAGACTATGAAAAATTTTAGTGGCCTATATTGAAAAACACTTGGAGGTCACTAGGCGAATTGGTTTCATAATGGTGGCAAATCAGGTTAGAAGGCGTATAATAGTGTAGGTAAATTAGGAGGTAGCACGTGATGAATGCAATAATAAGAGGCATTCAACTGTTCAGTGTACAATGGAATTTTCTGACTGCATGCAACATAATGCAATCATCCAACTACATAATGTAATCATTCAACTGCACTATGTCGTCATCTAATGACACTCTACAGTCATCTGACTACATGATGTAATCATCCCACTGTACTATGTAGTTGTTTGACTACACGATGCAATCATCTCACTACACGGTGTAGTCATATGCATGCATCTTGCAATCGTATGACTACATGGTGCAATCATCTGAATTCATCCTATAGTCATCTGACAACATGGTACAATCATCTAACTATGTCATGTAGTCATTTGAATGAGTCTTGCAGTCATCTGGCTATGCCTTTCAGTTGTTTGACTACATCCTGTAATCATTTAGTTGCATACTATAGTCATTTCACAGCAAACGTCTGGTATAATAGCCTAACATATGCATTTTAGAAGATGCATTGGATTCTTACTTGTTATGGCTTGTAGTTGATGGTGTTGGATGCTATCTTGAAAAGTAATTTTTTTTTTAAATTAATTTAGGTACAATATATGATACATACTATTGGTAAAGAAATCAACTAAGCTATTCATAAACAACAAAATTGAACATACAAGATTAATTGACTACGTAATTGATTTATGAATTAAAAAGAGAAAATATTATTCATTAAACAACATAAATTTATTAAAACTAAATTTAATTCAAGTATATTTGAAATGCATACAAACTAAACCTTAGGTAGTTAGAACAACCCTTTTTCAACATGTGCTTCATCATTGACATTTGTATGTACTGTCTTACTAGATTTTTCAATATCTTCTTTGCTTGTTGTATTAGTGACTCCTCTTCTTTCAATAGAGAACTCAAAATTTAAATTGTTCTATCATATGAAAACTCATCCACTGCATAACCTGCAACATATATCAAGATTTTTATTTAATCTATTCCAAAGTTTAGATTTGACAAAAAATAGTGCAGTAAATACCCTTTCATCTTCCACTAACCCCAAAATCATTGTTTGGCACAATTCATAATAGAAAATATTCATTAATTCTTTCTTGTAGAACACTACTGGGATACAGTTTCTTATATGGCCTTGAAATAGTACCTAATTTTGTTGGCTCATCTAAGGTCAGATATTATTCAACCATTATAATTCTAAAATTCGTTGACTATCTTTTCACTAAATCCCTTTGAAAAATACCTTCAACTTCAACTCCATAAATTTCTAAAAACTTACTAAAATAATTAATAAGAGTACTCGTGTATTTGATAAATAAATTACTTGTTATTTCTTTACCTTATAAATTATTCCAAAATATAGAATTCACCACTCCCATGGCTTCAAGCAACTCATCCCTTTGAAATCGATCTCGAATTTTAGTAGAAAATATTTTTTAAATGCTATTCAATTTCATTTGTATCTCATCTATGACATTATCATATAGACCATGTGATATAGGTACTTCATCAATTTTTGCTCCAGCCACATGAGTTAGTCTTAGGAAAGTGTGTAGTGGTATCTCCTTTCCATTAAGAACAATACAAAGATGATCATTAATATTGAATTTCAAATAGTTTTTAAGGTCCTTAATATCTATTAAAATTTGTTAGTTGTCAAATATTGGTCCCTTAAAACTTTCATTCTAGTAGCAGTATAATGTTCCCTTAACCATATGAAGTCAATATTATATATGGATATCTCTTGCACATGTTTCATCAAATAATGTATTTCTTTCAACATGGGTAAAATACCACACAATGTTAGCAAGGTTTCAAAATATGTCAAATGGTACAATAAATCTTCAACATCCATCATCTATTTAAACATAAAACCTATTAACAACTGATATTCTTCAAATGTTTTACATGCAGGATCATACATGAAAATCCATCTTGTATCAACATCTTTTAATAGTTTTTTACTATCAGTCATTCTAATCATAAATTTTTCAAACTCTAAAAACCTTTTTAAACTGACTGACATGTACGCTTGCAAGTCATAGATAATTTCCTCCACTTTTGTTACATTTTGAAATCTACTAACAATTTTTTTAAAAAGATTCATTCTATGTGCCATGCATTGGATTAGAGTCATATATAGGGCAACTATTGTTTATAGGCAAACACACAGACCAATTTTGTTCCTCTGCATTATTGATGCACCATCTACACAAACACACACTAACTTGGTACTTATATCATAATAATTCATCCTAGCAATAGCAACCAAATTAGAAATAAACAATTTGAAAAGGTTCTCAACATTACATTTTCTATCATTTTATTTACAAATAATAAGTGAGGTTTCCCTGAATGGTTATCAAATGTATAGACAAGCATTCAAACCCATGATGTGTTGTCAATTGTTGTTACCTCATCAATGGACTTGTAAGGCAAAACTCTGCCAAATTTTACCTTGAATCAAGACATAGCATTTTTACCTCTATTTGAGCTTGCACTTTTGGATGTGTCTATGCCTTTGTTCTGTGTTAAGTCATTTTCCTTATGCTTTCGCAGGGTGTTTTCATCATGTCTAGTGCATTGTGAGTTTCTCGTTTGCAGGTATGCCAGAAGTGTCACTAGAGAAGTGTAGGTGCCTGTGAATAGGCTGCCATAAGTGTGTATGAGGACGCCTCTAGTAGTTTCTTCCTCCCTATATTTCCACGGACCCCTAGCTCACTGATGTAGAAGGATTTCTCATATCAAATGAAGTGTATGGGCGCTTCTTCTTGGTGAAAAGTGTATATTCATGCTGGGTGGGTCATCTTTTTTGGTGTATCACCTTTTTTTTAGTTTAGGTTTAGGTTCTATTTTCAGCATCTTTCTCCCTTTTCATCCCCCCACTTTTTTCATTTTTTGTTAGCAATAGGAAGTCCAGGACCTAAAAGATACATCAAAGGGAGCTAGCCCTATCTAGAGACTCTCCCCTCCAGCTTCGTCGATCCCATAGGCGAGAGGGGAGTTTCCATTGTTGCGTATGGAAGGCAGGAGCTCGGCCTCCTCCCTAGGGTGCAATCCACTGCGTCAACAATTTTTAGCATGCTCGATGGGACCAACTAGGACAAGTTGTGTCCAAAGAGTTAAAGAATTTTTGATGTGTTCTTCAACCAACCAACCTTTGGAAGATTTTGTATCAACACCAATGGCGACTCCGAGTTGAATCAGCTGGTTAAGCAGCCTAGTGCCATCAAGAAAATCTTATTTTTTGTATGTATAATTCCTTTGCGCAAAATCATGGGCCTTGTATTCCTTCATATGAATTTAATCAAGCTCGGGTTTTTTATGGAATCACCTCAAGCAGCCCTCCTTATTGCCTTTCAACAAAAAGGGAAAATTCCAATACCGAGGTCTTTCACCCTGATAGCAATCTCCTGACTTGGAAGGAAATAGTGGAATCATGGGGCAGGAAAGAGGAGAAGAAAGGTTTTGCTCAAAGCCTTGGAAAAGATGAGGCTGTTCCTGCTCATGATGATGCTGGTGACCTCCAAGAAAGGCTCTTCCAAGAAGATATAGCTAGAAGAATTGCAGAGATGGAATCCAGAGAGATTCCTTAGCCAATTTGTGATGGATGGTTTAGACCCAACGGCCCATTCCATGTCTGAACACACCCCATATACACATCCCCAAGATAGCTATCAGGCCACACCTGATATTGATGAAGTGTTGGCCAAATGGAAGGAGGAGAATCATTTGATTCTAGCTCAAAGACTGCCTCTTTTTCCACACGGTTTTTTCACTCCACCCCTTCTTAAGGAGGAACCTATTTTGCAGGAGGTAAGTGAGGAGCAGAAGATCCAATCTACAATTTCCTAGAAGGCTATCATGGATGTTAAATAAGATGAAATCATCATGGAGGCCTCTTTTGAAGACATCATCAGCAATGGAGAAGACACAAGGCATGCGTACATGCAGATGTTCCAGTAATATGAGGAGGAACTTAAGCATGGTGAGCTCTCTCCCCCTTTGTTTGATGACCTTCCTTGTTGCTTCGATGAGGAGGACGACTATGCTGAGTAGCCCGAGTTGGAGGAGGACCACATGGATGCCTTTGAACATCTAGAGACTCTGGGCCTTGAGCAGGAAAAGGAGAGGTCTGTCTACCTTGAGGAAAGCCTTGAAGAGGAGAGTTTTTAATAAAGAGGTGATGTTTTGTGGGATGAGCAATCAGTTTGTGATTCCATTTCAGACATCACAATAGTCACCCTTCTTCAAGAAGGCCAAGAGGAAGCAAAAGATGAGTTTTACAGGGTCTTCAACGAAGCAGAAGGGAACAAGTCAAACCATGATGCATTGCAGAGGAATTATGCACATCAAAGGGCTTATGGTGATGAGCCAACAACCATCAATTTCTTGGTGAAATACACCAACATGAAGGACCAGCATTCAACAAGCTTCTAGGAACAAGAAGAATACATGTATATTGGAAGCATGTTCAATTCTGATCCACTCAGATGCAGGCCAATCCAGGTGACAGGGAAGAGGAGCAGGTCACCATATCTCCTTTTCATTCAGCCACTCGTCTGGCACCATAAGTCTTCTTGCCAAGGAGGGAACTTAAGAAGTTTTCCCTTTGATCTAAGAGGGAAGTAGATGTACCTGGTTAGTTGTATATAGTAGTTTGTTTTCAGTTTCTTTCTTGCTTTCCCTAAAGTGTAGTTTGCACAAGTAGTGTTTTTAGCCTTGTGTGTGCTTTCCTTTGTGTGTGTGGGGTAAAAGCTTCATGTTTGATTCTTGGATCTATCAAGGTAGTGGCTAACTCTTTCAAAGTTGCATCTGACTCTATGCCCAATGGACTAAAAGCCAACTAGTCTCTAAGCATAGCAGGCATGCTTCCCCTGGGAGTCGCTAATTTGTTGACCATTTTTTGCCTAAGAAGAAAAAAATCAGTCCCCTTCTTTCCCTGTTGTTTTGGACCATTTCATTTTTCAATTTTGCACAAGTTTGGAAATTTCTATGAACTCTGTAGGTTTTCTATGAATTGTACAGGTCTAATTCTATAGACTCTGCAGAGCAGGTTTTCTACGGACTCTGTAGGTCCATTTCTATCAACTCTGCAGGTGTAGTCTTTCGGCGCATGAAGAACCAGTTCAAAGAGTGCAAGGTTTTACAAAGCTTCTTCAGACTCTTATCTAGAGAAATTCAAATGGAAGGTTATCATCTTTAAACCATTAAACAATTGAACCGGTTCAATGCTTCGATTTAATGCCTTGGTTCAATCGGCAAAGTTCATCGCTTTGGTTTAATCAAATGGTTCATCGGCTTTGTTCAATGCGTTGGTTCAATTGTTTTGGTTCAAACATTCAGTTTGATGCCTTGGTTCAATAGCCGTTTGAACCATTAAACTGGTTCAATCAAATGGTTCATCGGTTGGTTCAAAGGAGCAGTTCAAGTCTCCTAAAGGACAAGTGCCCTTGTGGAGGCTAGTTCTCAGTTCAAGAGCCCTTGCAGAGGGCAGGGAGCACTTCAAAGAGGCCACAAAGAAAGTCACAAAGGTAAGTTATTTTGGAATTTTGTTCAAGACAATTGAAAGGCAAAGGCATAATTCCTTTAGACTTTTTGTCTGAAGGAATTCCTTCGTATAAAAAGTCTGAAAGAATTCGGAAAGGCTGCAAACAAAATCCCGCAAAAGACCAAGGCAAGAAAAATAATTTCTTCAGACTTTTGTTTGAAGGAATTCCTTCAAACAAAAAGTTTGAAGAAATTCAGAAAGGAAGCCACGAGCCTAGAAAAGCCCGAGGAAGAACTCTGAAAAAGTGACAAGACAATTCTTGCAGACTTTTTGTCCGTAGGAAAAAAGCCTGCTAGGAAAAAGCCAAAAGAAATAAGAAAGCCAAAAAAAGTCCAAAGGGTGACAAGCCCGAGGACGTCAAAGTCAAGTATGACATACTAGCCGTTGGTTTCCAAGCAGTGACAAGCTCGCGAACGTCGATTTAAAGATGGTGAAATAGTTGTTTGATTTTTTAAATGCTTGAGCGCCAACTAGAAAAGAGCCCAAGGACCAGCGACCCACTAAGGAGATAGCCCCCGAGGGCTGAAAGAGCCAAAAAGAGACAAAAATAAGAAGAGACAAAGTGCAAAGGTGGACAAACAGTCCAGGTGGCAAATGAGAGGTGTCAACTCAGGGATTTACTCCTGCAATTGGAACAGTGCTTGCAAGGTGGTCACCAAATGGTGCAAACAGTAAACAGCATGGCTTGTTTTCTCCAATTTAAATTTATAAGCAAACAAGCTGTGTAAATGCCTTGAAAAGAGCAGGCTATTCACAAAAAAGAGGCACGGTCCATGCTTCTTCATTAATGTTGGGACGCCAAAGTCAAGGCAGGAATCGACAATCAAACAACTTCCTCTTCCCAAGGGCTCAGAACGCACATGGGCCAGTTTGTCAAGAGTGCCAAAGTCTTTTCAAAAAGTGCCAAGTTCTCTTCTCTTTCTATATATTGTAAAAATTCTCATTTGAGAAGGATCTATCTCTCAGCCTTAAGGCAAAACTCTGTCAAAAAATCTCTCGGGCTTGTAAGGCAGAACTCTGCCAGATTTTACCTTGAATTAGGACTTAGCATTTTTACCTCTATTTAAGCTTGCACTTTTGGATGTGTCTATGCCTTTGTTCTATGTTAAGTCATTTTCCTTATGCTTTCACAAGGTGATTTAAGCATGTCTAGTGCATTGTGAGTTTCTCTTTTGCAGGTTTGCCAGAAGTGTCACTAGAGGAGTGTAGGTGCTTGTGAATAGGCTGCCATAAGTGTGTCTGAGGACACCTCTGGTTGTTTCTTCCTCCCTGTATTTCCATGGACCCCTAGCTCACTGATGCGAAAGGATTTCTCATATCAAATGAAGTGTATGGGCGCTTCTTCTTGGTGAAGAGTGTATATTCGAGCTAGGTGGGTCATCTTTTTTGGTGTATCACCTTTTTTTAGTTTAGATTTAGGTTCTATTTTCATCATCTTTCCCCCTTTTCATTTTTTGTTAGTAGTAGGAAGTCCAGGACCTAAAAGATACATCAGAGGGAGCTAGCCCTATCTAGAGACTCTCCCCTCCAGCTTCACTGGTCTCACAGGCGAGAGGGGAGTTTCCATTATTGCGTATGGAAGGCAGGAGCTCGGCCTCTTGGCCAAGGTGCAATCCACTGGGTCAATAGGTACATATTCTAATGAAGGCATATCTTCAAAATTATTATCATTGGGTTCTGCATGCAAAATAGTTGTAGACTAATTATTAATAAAGATTGTAACAAAAGTGTAAATAAATAACAAAATGGTAAATCAAATAATATTTAGCACCTCTATCCTGGTATTTCATATCCAGGTACATCTTTCAATGGAGGCATATCTTTGATTGTATTATCATTAAATTCTACATGCAAAAAGGTTGTGGACATTAATTATTAATGAACCTTAATAGTAATGAATAAATATGAACAATTTATAAATTAATATTTATATGTGTTTGTTCTCTCGTTGAAAGAAGATAACAAGTTGTTCTATTTTAAAATTTCTCTTACGCTACTGCAAATAAATGACAGTCGCCTGACTACTGCACAAAGATGTGTGACTATTCCACACAGTTGCTTCACTGCTTCATGCATTCACCTAATTGTTCCACAAAGTCATCTGATAGCTACCTATAGTGACAACAGAATTTTAAAAAGACCATAAAGGAGTGAATACCATATATATATATATATATATATACATATCTATATATATATACATATATATATACATATATATATATACATATATATATATATACATATATATATACATATATATATATATACATATATATATATATATGTATATATATATATGTATATATATATATGTATATATATATATGTATATATATATATATATATATATATATATATATATATAGTGGTGAATGCCCCCATATTGGCTTTTTTAGACCCGATGATATGCATGTATAAGGGCAAATTTATTTTAAAAGGTAGACCAACCAGTGCTTAAATTTAAATTCTAAACTAAAATTTAGGCAATCTTGTGTTGTCAGCGACCCCACAAAATCACCAAATGCCAACTTCAAAAAATGAAATATTCGTGAATTAATGAAGATTTGCCACTGAAAAATCTTTATTTCAAACTAGTGAATAGGATTCTAAGGATTTTTTCAGATATCTCAGGGACAAACTTGCCAAGGAGAAAATTAAACCCATAAAAAAAACACATAATCATCTCAACAACCTACCATAGATCTCTAGAGCCTTCGTGGACCACTACAAACTTGTGCCCCGAGCCCAAGATACCATGGCAGAGAGAGCACATGAATTGTAATAGTGTTTATATGTGGATCCTTGTAAGTGAAGTCCTTCAGCTCAAAAAATATATGATGCCCCTCTTTCCCTTGATGAACTTCGTGTTATTGTGAAATTCATGGATAATGATAAAATGTTGAGGGTAGTTGGCTTTCCATGTGAATTTTACAAATATACTTGGTAATTTGTGGAATTTGATTTGCTTTAGGTTTATAGAGAATCCATACACAATAAATATTTAGGGGCCATCATCAATAAAGGATATATTAATTTTCTTCATAAGTTTGGTGATCTTGTGCTCATTACTAGTTGGCACGCGATAAATATGCTATATGTTTCCTATAAAATCATTGCTAAATCCTTAGCACTCCACCTTCGCCACACCCCCCCTACAATCATCATTCCATAACAAACATCATTTATTAAAATTAGGTAAATCCTTGATAATATTATTGTAGTTTTTGAAGGAATGACATGGGCTCATGTCTCTCGAAAAAGGACCATCTTTCTCAAGCTTTATTTTGAATACGCTTATGATTAAATTAAATGACGCTTTATCCTTGCCATGCTTAAAGCTTTGGGCTTCAATAAATTCTTTATTTTGGTGGCTCAAACTCTAATTTCTAAAGCTTTGGCTTGTCTCACTGTTGATGCAGTGGATTGCACCCGGGGCAAGAGGCCGAGCTCCTGCCTTCCACACAAAACAATGGAAACTCCCCTCTCACCTGTGGGACTGGCGAAGCTAGAGGGGAAAATCTCTAGATAAGGGCTAGCTCCCTCTGATGTATCTTTTAGGCCCTGGTTTCTCCTACTGCTAACAAATAAAATGAAAAAGGGGGGGATGAAAAGAGAGAGAGATGCTGAAAATAGAACCTAAGCCTAAAAAATGAAAAGGTGATACACCAAAAAATGTGACCCACCTAGCCTGAATATACACTTTTCACCAAAAAGAAGCACCCATACACTTCATTTGAAGTGGGAAACTCTTTTGCAACAATCAGCTAGGGGTTCGTGAAAACACAAGGAGGAAGAAACTACGAGAGGCGTCCTCATACACACTTATGGCAGCCTATTCACAGGGACCTATATTCTCCCTGAAGACACTTCTGGTAGACCTACAGAAAGGAGACTTCACAATGCACTGGACATGTTGTAATCGATCTATGAAAAGCATGAAAGACAATGACTTAACACAAAAGAAAAACACATACATATACACAAAAGAAGAACACATACATATACTTTAAAGTGCAAGTCCAGATAGAGGTAAAAATGTTAAGTCCTGATTCAAGGTAAAATCTGGCAGACCTCTGCCTTACAACCCCAAGAGATTTTTGGGCAGAGTTTTGCCTTAAGGCTAAGAGAATGGATCAGGACTTATCATTTTTACCTTTATCTGGACTTGCACTTTAAAGTATATGTGTGTGTTCTTCTTTTGTGTTAAGTCATTGTCTTTCATGCCTTTCACAGATCGATTACAGCATGTCCAGTGCATTGTGAAGTCTCCTTTCTGCAGGTCTACCAGAAGTGTCTACAGGCTGAATATAGGTCCCTATGAATAGGCTGCCATAAGTGTGTTTGAGGACGCCTCTGGTAGTTTCTTCCTCCTTATGTTTTCATGGACCCCTAGCTGACTGTTGCAGAAGAGCTTCCCACTTCAAATTAAGTGTATGGGCACTTCTTTTTGGTGAAAAGTGTATATTCAGGCTGGGCGGGTCACATTTTTTGGTGTATCACCTTTTCTTTTTTTAGGCTTAGGTTCTATTTTCAGCATCTCTCTCTCTTTTCATCCCCCCCTTTTTAATTTTATTTGTTAGTAGTAAGAGAAACCAGGGCCTAAAAGATACATAAGAGGGAGCTAGCCCTTATCTTGAGACTCTCCCCTCCAACTTCACCAGTATCACAGGCAAGAGGGGAGTTTCCATTGTTGTGTGTGGAAGGTAGGAGCTCGGCCTCCTACCCCAGGTGCAATCCACTGCATCAAAAGTTTTTGGCATGCCCGGTGGGACCAACTAGGACAAGTTGTGTCGAAAGAGTTAAATAAATTTTGGTGTGTTATTCAACCAACCAGCGTTTGGAGGCTTTCACATCAACACCAATGACGACTCCAAGTTGAATCAGTTGGTTAAGCAGCTCAGGTGCCATCAAGAAATCACATTTTTGTATAACTTTGGTGGAGCTTAGGTTATTATGGAACCACCTCAAACTCCAGCGTTACTTCCTTCGTTGTTGAAGGGTAACCAAGAGAGCTATTTGAGGGGATTCCATAAATATTCTGAGCTTGATCAAAACATATGAAGAAATACAAGGTACATGGTCTTAAGCAATGGATTATACATGCCAAAATGTGCCTTCACTTGAAACAGCTATTCCTATGCATCAATAGACCTTTCCTAGTTTTCCTCAACTCCCCCAGGTCACTGATCCTACTGGCACACTCTTGACTTGGAAGGAAATAGTGGAATCATGGGGCAGGAAAGAAGAAAAGCAAGGTTTTGCTCAAAACCTTGAAGAAGATAAAGCTGCTCCTACCCATGATTCCTATGATCTCCAAGAAAGGCTCTTCCAAGAGGCTATCATGAGCGATAATGAATAAGAAATCATCATCGATGCTCCTTGTGAAGACCTCATCAACAATGGAGAAGACGCAGGTCACACATGCATGCAGATGTTCTAGTAATATGAGGAGGAAGATAAGCATGGTGAGCTCCCTCTTCCTTTGTTTTATGAACTTCCTTGTTGCTTCGACGAGGAGGACGACTACGTCGAGGAGCCTGAGTTGGAGGAGGATTAGGAGAATATCTTTGAACATCTAGAGATCCATATCTTTGAGGAAGAAAAAGAGAGGTATGTCTACCTTGAGGAAAGCCTTGAAGAAGAAAGCTTTGAACAAAGAGGTGATGCTCTGTGGGATGAGCAATCAGTTTGTGATTCTATTTTAGACATCACAATAGTCACCCTTCTTTAAGAAGGCCAAGAGGAAGTAGAGGATGAGTTTGACAGGATCTTCAATGAAGCAGAAGGGGACGAGTCAAACCATGATGCATTGCAGAGGGACTATGCAGATCAAGGGGCCTATGGTGATGATGAGCCAACAGCCATTGATTTCTTAGTAAAATGCACCAGCACGAAGGACCAGCATTCAACAAGCTCTAGGGACAAGCAAACTACATATATGTCGAAAGCATGTTTGAATCTGATCCACTCGGATGTAACCCAATCCAGGTGACAAGCAAAAGGAGCAAGTCACCAAATCTCCTTTTCATTTAGCCACTTGTTTGGCACCATAAGTTTCCCTGCCAGGAAGGGGAGTTAAGAAGTTTTCCCTTTGATCCAGGAGGGAGGCAAATTTTCCTGGTTAGCTGTATATAGTAGTTTGCTTTTAGTTTCTTTTCCTGCTTTCCCTAAGTGCAGTTTGCACAAGTAGTGTTTTTAGTCTTGTGTGTGTTTTCCCTTTTGTCTGGGGTAAAAGCTTCATGTTTGTTTCTTAGATCTTTGAGGCTATTGCTAACCTTTGTTCAAAGCTGCATTCTGACTCCGTGCCCAATGGACTACAAGGCAACTAGTCTCTAAGCATAGCAGACATGCTTCCCTTGGGAGTCACCAATTTGTTGACCATTTTTTGCACAACAAGCCAAAAATCGGTCCCCTTCTTCCCTTGCTGCTCTAGGCCAATTCATTTTTTGATTTTGCACAAGTCCAGGAATTTCTACGGACTCTACAGGTCTTTTTCTATGGACTCTGCAGGTCTATTTCTATGGACTCTACAGGTCTATTTTTATGGACTCTGCAGGTCTTTTTCCATGGACTCTACAGGTGAAGTTTCTACGAATTTTGTAAAAAAGTTTTTCTATGGACTCTACAGGTTAGTCTTTTGGCACATGAAGAATCAGTTCAGAGAGTGTTGGGTTTTACAAGGCTTCTTCAGGCTCTTGTCTGAAGAAATTCACAAAGAAGGTTGGCATCGTTGAACGATTGAACCATTAAACTGGTTCAATGCCCCAGTTCAATGCCTAGGTTTAATGGATTGGTTCAATGCTCGATTCAATCAGCAAAGTTCAACGCAAGGTTCATCAGCAGGTTCAATCAAATGGTTCATCGCATTTAGTTCGGTGCCTTAGTTCAACAACTGTTTGAATCATCGAACCAGTTCAATGGATTGGTTCAGCGGTTGGTTGAAAGGAGCGATTCAATGGGAAAGTTCAAAGGCTTGTTTTAAAGTGGCACAGTTCAAAAAAATGGCACACACCGTTGAATCGTTGAACCTTTTTGGTTCAATCAGTTGGTTCAACGGCTTGGTTCAAGGGAGTGTCCTAAACCCAAAAGACAAGTGCCCTTGTGGAGGGCAGTTTTAGGTTCAAAAGCCCTTGCATAGGGCATGGAGCACTTTGAAGGCAGCCGAAGGATTCCCAAAAAAAGTGAAAAAGACTTAAGGCATTGAATGAATTCTTTTAAACTTTTGTCCGAAGGAATTCAAAAAAGGTCGTGAGCAAGAAACCCGAATGAAAATGACTTTTAGGCGAAAGGACAAAAAGACTGAGACAATTCTCATAGACTTTTTATCCGTGGGAAAATTGTCTGAGGGAAGAAATCCACAAAAAAGCCCGCAAAAAGGCCCGAAGGAATTTGCCAAGGATGGTGAGGGTTCCGAGAACGTCAAATTTTACACCAAGAAAGCTAGAGCATAGAAGGCACCAAGTGGCAACTACAGAAGACTTTGACATGTTTTTTAGGAGTAGCAAAACGTGCCACGTGTCCCCTGCAAGGCTCGATAGACGCTGACAAGTGTCAGCATCTACGATCTCTCTCTTTTGTCCCATGAGAACTGTGGTGGGCCCTGGATGAATTTCTAAAGAAGGCGGAAGCTGACACATGTCCTCTTATGCAAGACCTTCAAAGGGTGTCTAAAGCTTCCATGAGTCAAGCGGATGTTGCCACGTGTCTTGCTCAAATCACAGCCAAACGCTCCACATGTCACTTATTTGAAAATTAGCGAAAAGTGGCCAAGGCAAGTAGGGAGAGCCCAAGAAAGCAGCAACCCGCAAGAAGAAGCCAAAAAGAGAGAGACCAGGAAGAAGACAAAGCATAGGGGTGGACAAAGTATCTAAGTGGCGAAGAAGGTGTCAACTCAAGGAGTTACTCCAGTAGGTGATACAGTGTATGCAAATTGATCATTGGGAGGCACAAATGGCTAGTAACTTGACCCATTTTCTTCATTTTGCATTAATGAGCAGACAAGCCATGTAATCGCCTTGAAGGAGCGGTCTTGTAAGCAGACAATTGGTGTGGCCCATAATTTCTCATACGATGTTTAAGTGGCTTGCTCTTCCCAATGATCAGAACGCACATGGGTCATTTTCAAAAAGGGTGCCAAAGGGCCTCTTCTCTTTCTCTATATATTGTAAAGCTTCTCATTTGAGAAATGGGATCCACTCTCTTAGCCTTAAGGCAAAACTCTGCCCAAAAATATCTCGGGCTTGTAAGGCAGAGCTGCCAGTTTTTACTTTGAATCAAGACTTAGCATTTTTACCTCTATCTAGACATGCATTTTAAAGTACATGTATGTGTTCTTCTTTTGTGTTAAGTCATTGTCTCTCATGCTTTTCACAGATCGATTACAACATGCCTAGTGCATTGTGAAGTCTCTTTTCTGCAGGTCTGCCAAATGTGTCTACAACAGGAATATAGGCGCATGTGAATAGGTTGCCTAAGTGTGTCACAAAGCACCTTTGGTAGTTCTTTCCTCCCTTTATATCTATGGACCCCTGACTCACTGAAACAAAAGAGTTTCCCATTTTAGATGAAGTGTATGGGCGTTTCTTCCTGGTGAAAAGTGTATGTTCAGGCCTGAGTGGATCAAACTTTTCTGGTGTATCACCTTTTCATTTTTAGGCTTAGGTTTTGTTTTCAGCATATCTCTCTCCCTTTTCATCCCCCCCCTTTTTCATTTTATTTGTTAGCAGTAGGAGAAACCAGGGCCTAAAAGATACATTAGAGGGAGCTAGCCCTTATCTAGAGACTCTCCCCTCCAGCGTCGCCAGTCCCACAGGCGAGAGGGGAGTTTCCATTGTTGTGTGTGGAAGGGCGGGAGCTCGGCCTCCTACCCCGGGTGCAATCCACTGCGTCAACACTCACCATCAATGGTAATAAGTTTGATAAATTTAGGATTTTTCATTCCATAAGACAAGGTTTCCCTCTTTCCCCAACATTGTATGTCTTAGTTATTAAAGTATCTGGTTATTTACTCGCTCATGGAGTGAACCATGGATTTATTAGAGGAATTATTCTTCCATATTACTCCTTTTAGTTGATCAATAGGAATTTTAGGGGTGACTCTTTCCTCACACTTACAGAACAAGAATCCTCCTTCAAAGAGGTGCTTTGCTACCTTGACATTTTTTGCAAATCCTCTCGGTCAAGCTTGTGGTGGGCTAAAACCCATTGTTACATACAAAGCTTGATGCCCTTGCTTAAGTGGCTTCAAAATTATCAATGCAAGTGGATCTAGAAAGAGGAAACATTCAAATTTCTTGGCATTCCATTTGCCTTTGATAACTCCCCTTTTGTGCTCTGATAGTATGTAATCAAAAAAGTGGAAAAAAATCACTTACTAGATTACAACTTGTCTCTTTCTCTTGCAACAAAGTTTTAGGTCTACACTAAAATTGTTATAGCTACCCATGTCTATTCTTCTTCTTGTTGGTCTCCTTCAAAAGCATCATATGAAAAATTAGTAAAGGTTCTTAAAAATTCTATTTGGGATAATGCTAAGAAAACTCGAGGTTTCCACAAGGTAACTTGGGACATTTGTTGTCTTCCTCATGAGAAAGGATGAATGGGCATTATTTATCTTTATAAATAAAACCACTACTCTTTGTGTTAGTTTGGTTGTAAGTGCAATTAAGGGAAATGAGACTTGTAAAAGTCTCCTAAAGCACTATATTTATATAAGTGATCCTTATGGAAAGAAATTTTGGTAAAACATTGGATTTCACACTCTTTTGATTATTTTCATCCCTGTTAAAATAAAATGGTCCTTTGTGGCAAACAACATCTAGAAAGATTTTAAATCAGTGAAACCCCTTGTAAAGTGGGTTAGTGATGGGTTTCAAATTAGTCTCTCTTTTAATGACCATAATCTTTGGAAGCCAACTGTCATGACCAATTCCAACCTCCTTCTAGCGGATATGCTAGGCATAAAAGCTCTTTAGATTTTCAAAAAAAGAATTTACACTATTAAGGATTTGGTTTCATCTCTTCATTTGATCATGTGGCATTCTCTGAAAACTAAACATAAACTATTAAATACAAACTTGAATTCTATTTTATGTTTTTTAGAATTTATGCCAGATGTCATGCTTCATAAGATGGGTCTACAATCCCCACTTACCTAGTGGAAGGATTGGAGGTGGAATTGCAATAATGCCTTTTGAAATAATTGTCCAAGACTCCTTTATCCTGGATCATGAGTGTATTTTTTTAGCTTTAGGGAAACTCAATAGGCAATTGAATCTAAATTCATTGCCCACAACGTGACTTGTTAGATTGAACAAGATTTGGAATGCCAAGCTTAAGCCCAAATTATCTCATTTTCTTTAATGTTTGGTTTTTCAAGGTGTTCTTCTTAGGGAGTGTCTCAAGCACATTGGGATTCCTAGCCCCAAGTGCTTTCCCTATTTTTGACCTAAAACCTTTAGGTATGTTTTTAGACATGTTTGAGAGCCTGGATTTCCTAGCAATGGATTCATAGCTTATTTTAGCCTTACCACCAAAAGTCATTGAATTGATGAATATCTTTTTGGGGGATAAGGTTCAGTGATCTCCATACATTGCTTCTTGTAGATTTTTGTTAGAGCTATCATTTTGTTTCAACTATGGAAGTCTATAAATTCAACAATTTTTAACAATGAAGAGCTTTCCAAGTAATTATTTGTTAATGATAAATTGATTGTCATTTTTTTGGCTTTTATATAGATCTAAGCATAGGTAAAGAATGTGGATTTAAAATTTCAACATTTGGTGTAGCTCCTCAATCACTAGGGGAGTGTTCTTGCACCATGAGTCATGTTCATCTCGATTAGCCCTTACATGGCTCTATTCCATTATCACCCATACATCGGCAGAGCCAATCCCACAATCACTTCTCCTCCCTAGAGTCACAGGGTGAAAGGAGAAAATGGAGTCTGTTGTCATGTAGGAAGTCCTCTACTGGCCGACTTTGGTGGACTTTGCCTATGCAAGGTGGTGAGCTAGTGAGGTATTATGTGTTGCCACCACCTAATCGGGGAATCACAATATATTTGGCTCCTTTTGATACCACTAACACTGAAGACGGGTGGGTATTACTTAATCCTCCTTTGATTGAACCCTTTTCTTAGGGTGTTCAACAACTTAAGTGTAATTATTTGCCTTTGTATCCTTTTGGTGTTATAGCATGTGCTTAGTTATCCCACTTGTGATTGATACTTTGAGTTTACTTCTAAGTTGTTATAATTAGTCAACAATTTTGTTGTTTTGAATTGTATTTATTTACTTGCATAAAGATTCGGCTGTGAATACCAACCAACCATCTTTTTATTGTAACCATTTATATATTATATTTTTCTACAATTAATACATATTTCAATGAGTTCCAATAAAATGTTTGTGAAGGATTATAGAATCTCAAAGTGATATGGAGAGAATGTTTAAAATGATTTTTTTATGAGATTTTTTTTAAGCCTGTGTTTGAAGATGGTAAATCCTATTTTAAGGCCTATATAATAAAAAAATCCATAAACCAGTTTTGAGGACAGAGGATGACGGTGTCATTCTCATTGGGGTAAATTGAACATTTCAATTATAAGCATACAATGCCCTCCACTCGCAATCTCAATCTCATTCTCACCGCATTATGTAAAGAAGATCAGTTAAAAGAGGTGCTACACATTTTGCTTACCATGCACAATCCCCCTCTTCACTCTTCTAAATCCTTTCTACTATTGCAGACCAGCATTTCCATGAAATCTCTCTCAGAGGGCAAGTAAATCCACTCCCACATCAATCACACTAAATTTTAGTTTGCCCCACACAAACTTTTACAAGCTACCCTTATACGTATGTATGGCCAGTGTGGATTTTAGTGCATGCTCACCAAGTATTTGACCAAATGATTGACCCAGACCTCTTCTCATGGAATATCATAATTGCCACTTACAAAACCCACATATATCCTCACGAGGCATTGACATTGTTTTACTCAATGTAAGGAACATGTGTCCAAAATAGGAGCTTTGGAACAGGGTATGGACATCCACCAAAGCATAATGCAAAAGGGACTTTTGTCAGATGTTGTAGTTGTAAGTTCCTTGGTAGATATGTATGTAAAATGTGGAAGCATCCATAAGGCACGTGAATTGTTTGACAAAATGGCTCAAATAGATGTGGCATCATGGAATGCAATGATTGCAAGATATACACAAAATGGTGTTCTTGACAAGGCTTTAAGGCTTTTCCAAGAAATGCCACAAAGAGATGCGATCTCATGAATTGCAATGATTGTAGGATATGGACAAAATGGGTTTATTGAAAAGGTTGTGGAAAATTTTAAGCAAATGCAATTGTCAGGTGTAAATCTAGATTGCACAACCTTCATCAGCATCCTCCCAGCCTATGGCAAAATGTGATCTTTAAAATAGCTTATGGACATCCATCGAAGAAAAATCGAAAGTGGATTTTTATTAGATGTTGTAGTTGCAAGTGCCCAGAAAGATATGTATGCAAAATGTGAAATAATACACAACACACATGAACTATTTGAAAAAATGCCTCATAAAAATGTGATCCCATGGAATGATATGATTGTTGCATATGCACAAAATGGATTTTGCAAGGATGCTCTCAAACTCTTTGAAGTAATGAAGCACTCTTGAATGAACCCTGACAATCTAAAGATTTGCTTGTGTTTTATTAGCTTGCAGCCATGCAAGTTTAGTGGATGAGGGGTGTAAATACTTCAATGGCATGAGTCTAATTGCATCATGCATACACTTATATTATGTGTGCACGATTGATCTTCTTGGCCATGTTGGTTGTCTGGAGGAAACTCTAAATTATATCATCAAAATGCCAATTAAACCTTTGGTGGTTGTGTGGATGTGTTTGCTTGGTGCCTGCAGAGAACATAAAAATACAAAGTTAGGAGTATTTACAACAACCCTTCTTTTTGAGTTGGATCCTCAAAATCCTGCAACTTATGTTCTTTTGTCAAACATCTATGCAGAAGTGGGCAGGTTGGGTGAGGTTCAAATGGTAAGGAGATTGATGAAAGATAGAGGAATTAAAAAGATACCTAGATGTAGTTGGGTCGAAGGGCATAAAATGGTGCATGCTTTTTGTGGAGGAGATAGATCACACCCATAGACAGGAGATCTATGTAAGTTGGATAAATTGTGTTGGGAGATGAAGGCAACATGGTATTTTACAGTTTCAAAACTCGTACTGAATGATGTGGAGAAGGAAATATAATTATTCCTCTAATATTTGTTGTCGCATTGGATTACACCCTTGACAGGAGGCTAAGTTCTGCCTTCCATGCATCACAATGGAAACTCTTCTCTTGCCTGTGGGTATGGCAAAACTGAGAGGAGAGTCTCTAGATAAGAGCTAGCTCCCTTTGATGCATCTAAGTTATTCTAGTAAGTTGATAATACATATTTATAATGGGGGGTGAAAAGAGAGAAGGATTACTGAAAAAATATAACCTAACCTAAGAGGGTGATGCACCAAAAAAGTTTGATCTACTCACACTCACACTCTGAACCACAAGAACACATACATACACTTTAACTGGTAAAAGGACCAGACTACAGGGAGCTTGACAGGGAGGCTTTAATGAAACACACAGAAAAGGAACTTACCATAGGCGTTTTAGGGAAAACACACTTTCTAGTAACCTCCTTCTGCCTCTGCTCTAGATACAACTCTTCTTGTCACATGTAGGAATGGCGCTTTGTCTATACCAAGTGTGTTGGTATCAAGCCTATGAAAGCATTAGGAAGCAATGACTGAACCCAAGACTAACACTCAGACACACTCAGAGATATATCCAACTAGAATAGAGGTAAAAAATGCATATTCTATTGATTCTAGGTGAAAAATGGTAGGGCTTCGCCTTACAATATGAGAGATATCTTTCTCAAATGAGAAGTTACAATATATATAGAGAAGAGGAAAACAAAAGCGGCCTTTTCGAAAAAGACTTTTGGCACCCTTTGACAAGTGGCCCACGTGTGCTGAGAGCGTTGGGAAGGGGAAGCTCCTGAAAGATAATGTTGTGTCAGCTCCCATTTTGACTTCAGGGGTTTAAAAACATAAGCCACACCATTTGTTTACAAACAAGACCACTCCTTAAAGGTATTTATGTGGTTTGTCTACTCATCAATGCAAAATGGAGAAAAATGGGTTGCGTAATTTACTGTTGATGCCCCTTGATGACCACTTAGCAGGCACTGTTCTAACCACTGGAGTAACTCCTTCCCCATTGCCACTTAGGTTGTTTAGTCCATTTTTTCACTTGGCTCTTTTGTCTCTTCCTAGTTTTGTCTTTTATGGCTCCTTCGACCCTCGGGGGCTATCTTCCCAGCCTTGCTGGCTCCTTGTGTTCTTCTCTCAGCGATTCTTCATTTTGGCCTAAAGGCCTTTGAATGCATTTGGGTCCATGCTCAAGCCTTTAAAGATTAACGGCTAATTCATGGTGCTTAATCTTGACGTCTTTGGGCCCGTCACCCTCCTTGGCAATTCCTTCAGCTTTTTTCCTTTGCTTCAGCTTTTGAGAAAGGTCCTTCTGGCAGTCGAGAGTCCCTCGCAAGGGCACCTACCCTTCGGGGTCCTTCGGCGGCCTTGATCCTCAAATCATTCGAACAAAATGTCTGAAGGAATTCCTTCAAACATTTTGTTTGAAGGATTTTTTATTTTGTCTTTCTCGCTTATTCCTTTTTTTCGTCGGCTTTTCTTTTGGCCATTTTTCCAGTGGACAAAATGTTTGCAAGAATTATTTCGATCACTTACTTTGACGTTCATAATTTTTCTTCAAGTTTTTTCCTACAACTTTTCTCTAAATTTCTTGCTTTTAAAAGCCTTAGTCTTTTTATTGCCACAGGATTTTCTTCTGAAGGACATTGTCTTTGCCTTATGAATTTCTTTGGACAAAATGTCTGAAGGAATTCCTTCGGGCATTTTGTCCTAAGAAATTCTCTTGTTCTTTACCTTGAACAAATCCAAAGGAATTCCAACTTGCCTTGTTCACTTTTCTGAAGGAAAACTTACCCTTTCGGCCTTCTTTTCAAGTACTTTCCTGCTCTCTGCAAGGGCTGTTTGGCCTCTAAAATTACTTTTCAAAAAAGTTGCAAAGGTCCTTTTGTCGCCTAAGTGTTGGGAACTTGTTTCTTTCCTACAGAGTCCATAGAAATTAGCGCGCAGAGTCTGTAAAAACAAGCTTGCAAAGTCTGTAGAAACAAGCCTGCAGAGTCCATAGAAACAAGCCTGCAAAGTCCGTAAAAATCAGCCTGCAGAGTCCGTAGAAACAAGACTTATGCAAAATCAAATTTTGAACTAGCTTAGAATAACAGGGGAAGAAGGAGAGTGATTTTGGCCTGCTAGACCAAAATGGTCAATAATTTAGCGATTCCCAGGGGAAGCATGCCTGCTATGCTTAGAAACCAGTAGCCTCAAAGTCCATTGGGCATGGAGTCCAGATGCAGCTTTGAAAGAATTTGCAACCACCTTGAGATATCCAAGAATCAATCACGAAGGTTTACCCCAAAAAGAAATGAAAACACACACAAGACTAAGAAAACTACTAACATGTGCAAAACAACTTAGGGAAAATAGAGAAAAAGCAAGGAAAATATATACATGATGGGAGAAGGGCTCAGTGATAATGCTTGAAATGTATCCCATTAACTGGGATATACAGTTCTTCACCATCCAACCTGGAGAGTTAGAACATGTTGTGTTGCTTACAATGAGTGATGACGTATGGACCACTCCATAGGGCATCAAACTTTGCGTGTTTTCCAGGCTTAGGTTGGTCCGCATCCCATTTCAAGATGATGTCTCCTTCAAAGAAACCTTTTGATGAAGATTTCTTGTCGAAGTGTTTCTTTGTCTGCTATTCGTAGCTGTTCATAGAAGCCATAACCTGGTTCCTTGTCTCTTGGAGCTCCATCAACTCGCATAGCCTAACCTCCATGATGTTGCCTTCTTCTAATTGTAGCTGGTGGGTGAGGTCCAAGGCTGACGATTCAAGTGAAACGGGAAGCCTAGCTTCCCTTCCACATATGAGCATGTATGACGAATTGCCCAATTGCCCTCTTTGGAGTGACCCTATCTGCCTACAAGGTTGTTTTCAACTTGGCATGCCAAGTCCTCTGATTCTCCTCCATTGTTCTCTTGATAATCCTGATCAGATTCTTATTGGTGGATTCAGCCAACCCATTCCCCTGTGGGTAGTAATTGGATGAAGTGCTAAGATAAATACCATATCCCAATGCCCATTCACTTATTTTAGTTCTCAAAAAATCTAAAGCATTATTTGAGATTATGGTAGCTGGAACCCCAAACCTTGCCACCAGGTCTTCATAAAAATCTAGGATTGCACTTTCGTTGGCTTCCTTAAAAGCGACAGCCTCTACCCATCTTGTGAAGTAATATGTGGCGGTCAGGACCCACTTGTGTCCAACACTGCAGGGAGGGTTAATCATCCCTACAAAGTCAAGGCCCCATTGCATAAATGGTTGCTCCACCTAAATAGGATGTAAAGGCATGGCAGCCAGCCATTGCTTCCCATAAAAAGGTGCACATTTCTACTACTTTCGTACCCAGGCATGGGTGTCCCTAAATAGAGTGGTCCAGAAATAACCAGCTCTCATTATTATTGCAGTTGTAGGCCTAGTAGCAAAGTGACCACTAGCTGGCCCATCATGGAACTCGAACAACACTCTGTCGGCCTAACTTGTGTTTGTGCACCTTAAAAGTACTCCTAATAGGTCCCTTTTAAACAACACTACATCAATCAAGACATAAGGGAGAGATTGGATCCTGAAATATCTCCTCTTGGTCCCATCAAGACCCTGCGGGCACTCACCAGTGAGAAAGAAATGCCTCAAGTCTGATGTCCAATCCTTCATAACAGCTGGGTCTTCTATTGTAGCTGCATTATGAATTAACATACTATCCTCTTTTTGTTGTCTAAAGTCTGCAGCAAGGTGTTCACATAGGCCTCTCCCTCTTACCAGCTTGGTGATCTTGATATCCACATCATATTCCATTACCTTAGTGATCCACCCCTCTCTCTTTTCATTTAGGTCATAGTTGATCAAGAAATCCTTGATGCTGGGATATGGAACCATGAGGTGAATTCTATTGTTGGACAGCATATGCCTGAATTTCTTCAGACTCTATATGACTATAAGGACTTACTTCTCCACATATGTATACCTGACCTCAAAACCTTTTAGGCCTTGGCTAAAAAATGCAAGTGGTTGTTCAAGGTTATCACCATTTGCTTGGGTACGCATGGCGGAGATTACCTTTTCATTTTTGAAGGTGTAGAGGTTGAAATCCTTGGTGAAGTCAGGGCTGATCAAAGTAGGAGCCTGGGCTATAGCCTGCTTGATCTCTTCAAAACTATCCTTTCTTTGTACTGTCCACACAAACTTCTCATCCTTCTTCAACATAGAGGTCAATGGCTTGACTACCTCCGAAAAATTTGGAATAAATATTTGGATGAAATTTATTTTGTTGAAGAAGCTTTGCAGGCCCTTCTTGTGTTTAGGCAAAGACAGTTCCAAGATGGGGCGAACTCTCTCTGGATTAATGGTCAAGCCTTCCTTTGAAACAACGTGGCCAAGGCGTTTACCCTCATGGATAGCGAACACACATTTCTTTGGGTTAAGAGAGATATCAAATTCTCTAAACCTCTCAAAAATTTATCTGAGGTGTTTCATGTGTTGGTCCACCTCCTTAGAGGATACTGTCACGTCGTCAAGATATACCAGCACAACGTTATTTATCAGGCCTCGAAAGGCCATGTCCATGGCTCACTGAAAGGTGGCACCAACATTAGACAGTCTGAATGGCATTTTCCTGTAAGCAAACATCCCCCATTTGATTATATCTTGAATACCCATATAGGAGGGAGAAACGCTCACTGCCTGTCACCATTTGAAGGATCTGTTCGATGCTTGGGAGAGGATAATGGTCTTTCAAAGAGACTCTATTAAGGTCTCTAAAATCAATGTATAATTTGATCTCCCCATTTTTTTTGGATAAGAATGAGATTGGCCAGCCAAGAAGAGTGTTTGATTGGAAATATTATCCTGGATTCAATTAACTTGGTTAGTTCCTTCTGCATGAGAGGCTCAATCTTTGGGTTGATAGGCCTTTGCTTCTACTTGATTGGCCTGGTGCCTTCTTCTAGCTCAATGGTATGTTGGGCCAAACTTGGTTTGAAACCCTTCAAATCGCTATATTCCCAAGCGAAGACATCATCAAACTCTTAACACAATGTTGACCATTTTTTGCCCAACATGCCAAAAATCGGTCCCCTTCTTCTCTTGTTGTGTTAGGCCAGTCAATTTTAGGTTGCATCAGTTCATTGGCCTTGGTTCATGAACTGAGTTCAATGCTTCGACAAACTTCAATGCTAAGTTCAAAGGCTTAGGTTCAACGCTTTGGTTCAGTTCAGCGATTCAACGGCCTTTGGTTCAAACGGCTAGAGTTCATCGCTCGGTTCAACGGCTTGTGGTTGAACCGTTTAACCAATTTTGGTTCAATGGGTTGGTTCAATGGCTTGGTTCAAGGAGGCCGCCAGTTTAAAGCAGAAAAGCCACAAAAAAGGACCCGAAGGAAATGGCCAAGGATGATGACGTCTCAAAAGTTGTCAAATTTAAGGAAGCGAATTAGCTGTTGCTTTTCAAAGCGATGACGATCGCGTGAATGTCAAATTTGATGCAGTGAAATATCTGTTTGTTTTTGGAACTGTTTGAGCATCAAGCATGGAAAGGGCCAAAGGAATGCAGTGACCCACCAAGAGATAACCCGACGTAGAAAAGACAAAGCATCCAAGTGGCGAAGAAATGGAGAGGTATTGAACGGCGTGACCTATTTTTCTCCAAGTTGGCATTGGAAGAAGACAAACTGCATTTGTTAGTGGAAAAGAGGGGCGGCCATATTGTTTCATTAATGCTTGAATGCCAAAGTCAAATTTGGTCGATTGTGTAACATGGTTGCAGCAGGCCTTTTTTGAAGAATGACATCAGTAATAGTGGTTTCCTCTTTCGAATGCTCGTAAGGCACATGGGCCACTGACAAAAAATGAGCGCCAAAATCCTTCCCAGGAAGTGCCAAGTTCTATTCATCTTTCTATAAATTGTAATCTTCTTATTTGAGAAAGGAATCCGCTCTCAGCCTTAAGGCAAACTCTGCCCAAAAATCTCTTGGGCTTGTAAAGCAGAGCTCTACCAAAAATTTACCTTGAATCAAAACACAACATTTTTACCTCCATTCTGAGTTTTGCATTTATAGTATGTGTCTATGCCTTGATTCTGTATTAACTCATTTTCTGAATGCTTCTGTAGAATGATTTCAGTACGTTTGGTGCATTTTTTGAGTTTTCCTTTTACAGGTATGTCAAAAGTGTCCCTAGAGGAGTAGAGGTGAAGTGGATAGGCTACTGAAGTGCATCTCAGAATGCCTCCAGTAGTTATTCCCTCCTTGTATCTCCACGGACCCCTGACCCACTTATGCAGAAGGTTTTCTCCTGACAAATGAAGTGTATAAGCACAAGTTCTCGATGAAAAGTGTATGTTCGGGCCTGAGTGGGTCACATTTTCTAGTGTATCACCTCTTTTCTTTTTTTAGGCTTAGGCTTTGTTTTCAGCATCTCCTTCTCCCTTTTCATCCCCCCCTTTTTTTCATTTTATTGGTTAGCAGTAGTAAAAACCAGGGCCTAAATGATACATCAAAGGGAGCTAGCCCTTATCTAGAGACTCTCCCCTCCAGCTTCACCGGTCCCACAAGCGAGAGGGGAGTTTCCATTATTGCGTGAAGAAGGCAGGAGCTTGGCCTCCTGCCAAAGGTGTAATCTTCTACGTCAACAGTTTTTGGCACACCCAATGGGACCAACTAGGACAAGTTGTGTCCAAAGAGTTAAAGAATTTTTGGTGTGTTCTTCAACCGACTAGCCTTTGGAGGCTTTGCATCAAACACCAATGGCGACTCCAAGTTAAATCTACTGGTTAAGCAGCCTGGTGCCATCAAAAATCACTATCTGTATGTATAATCCCTTCGCACCAAATCATGGACCTTGTTGTCCTTCCTATAATTTTGATCAGGCTCAACATGTTTATGGCATCTCCCCAAGCAGCCCTCTTAGTTACCCTTCAACCAAAAGGGCAAATTCCAATTCTGAGATCTTTCACCCTGATGGTACGCTCCTGACCTAGGGGGAAATAATGGAATCATGGGGCAAGAAAGAGGAGAAGAAAGGTTTTGCTCAAAACCTTAAAAAAGATAAAACTGCTCCTAGCCATGATTCCTATGATCTCCAAGAAAGGCTCTTCCAAGAGGATATAGCCAGAAGAATTACAGAGTTGGAAACCAAGGAGAGATTCCTCAACCAATGTGTGATGGACGGTTTAGACCAAACAACACATTCTATGTCTGAACACACCCCATATATGCACCCCCAAGAGAGCTATCAAGTCACACCTGATATTGATGAAGTGTTGACCAAGTGGAAGGAGGAGAATCATTCGATTTTAGCTCAAGGACTTCCTCCTCTTCCACATGGTTTTCCCACTTCACCCCTTCTCAAGGAGGAACCTGATCTGTAGGAGGCAAGTGAGGAGCAGAAGATCTAATCTACAGTTCCTCAAGAGGCTGTCATGAGTGACAACGAAGGTGGAATCATCATCGATGCTCCTTGTGAAGACCTCATCAGCAATGGAGAAGACTCAAGGCATGCATATATGTTGATGTTCCAGCAACACGAGGAGGAACAAAAGCATATTGAGCTCTCTTCCCATTGTTCGATGAACTTCCTTATTACTTCAATGAGGAGGATGACTATGCTGAAGAGCCTGAGTTGGAGGAGGAAAAGGAGAGGTCTGTCTTCCTGGAGGAATGCCTTGAAGAAGAAAGCTTTGAACAAAGAGGCGATGTTTTGTGGGATGAGCAATCAGTTTGTGATTCCATTTTAGACATCACAAATGTCACCCTTCTTCAAGAAAGCCAAGAGGAAGCAGAGGACGATTCTGATAGGATCTTCAACGAGGCAGAAGGAAACAAGTCAGACTGCAATGTGCTACAAGGGGATTATGCATATCAAAGGGCTTATGGCGATGAGCCAGCAGCCATAGATTCCTTGGTGAAGAGCACAAGCATGAAGGACCAGCATTCAACAAACCTTCTGGGACAAGAAGAATACATGTATGTTGGTGGCATGTTTGAATATGATCCACTCGGATACCAGCCAACCCAGGTGAGAGGCAAGAGGAGCAGGTCACCAAATCTCCTTTTCTTTCAGCCACTTGTCTGCCACCATAAGTCTTCTTGCCAAGAAGGGGACTTAAGAAAATTTCTCTTTAATCCAAGAGGGAGGTGAATTTTCCTAGTTAGTTGTATATAGTAGTTTGCTTTCAGTTTCTTTTCCTGCTTTCCCTAAGTGCAGTTGCACAGGTAGTGTTTTTTAGCGGTGTGTGTTTCCCTTTACGTGTGGGGTAAAAGGCTCTGTGTTTGATTCTCAAATCTTTGGAGCTATTGCTAACACTATTTCAAAGCTGCATCTAACTCTGTGCCAAATGGAATGGACTGCAAGGCAACTAGTCTTTAAGCATAACAGGCATGCTTCCCCTGGGAGTCACCAATCTGTTGACCATTTTTTGCCCAACAAGCCAAAAATCGGTTCCCTTCTTTTCCTGCTGTGCTAGGCCAGTAAATTTCAATTTGCATCAGTTCATCAGCCTTGGTTCATGAACTGAGTTCAATGCTTCGACAAAGTTCAATGCTAAGTTCAATGGCTTAGGTTCAATGCTTTGGTTCAATTCAACAGTTTAATGGCCTTTGAATCAAATGGCTAGAGTTCATCGCTCGATTCAACGCCTTGTGGTTAAACCGTTGAACCGATTGAACCATTGAACCAATTTTGGTTCAATGAGTTGGTTCAATGGCTTGGTTCAAGGAGGCTGTCAGTTCAAAGTAGAAAAGCCATAGAAAAGGACCCGAAGGAAATGGCTGAGGATGATGACGTCTCGAAAGCCGTCAAATTTAAGGAAGCAAATTAGTCATTAGTTTTCAAAGCGATGACGACCACGTGAACATCAAATTTGATGCAATGAAATATCCATTTGTTTTTGGATCTGTTTGAGTGTCAAGCATGGAAAGGGCCCAAGGAATGCAATGACTCGCCCAGAGATAGCCCGAGGGCCGAAAGAGCCATGAAGAAGACAAACACAGAAAAGGCAAAGCATCCAAGTGGCGAAGAAATGGAGAGTTATTGAGCGGCGTGACTTGTTTTTCTCCAAGTTGGCATTGGAAGAAGACAAATTGTAGTCTGTTTGCAGAAAATAGGGGTGGCCATGTTGTTTCATTAATGCTTGAATGCCAAATTCAAATTTGTGCAATCGTGTAGCATGGTTCCAGTAGGCCTTTTCTAAAGAATGACATTAGTAACAGTGGTTTCCTTTTCCCAGTGCTCGTAAGGCACATGGGCCACTGATAGAAAATGAGTGCCAAAATCCTTCCCAAGAAGCGCCAAGTTCTCTTCCTCTTTGTATAAATTGTAATCTTCTCATTTGAGAAAGGAATCTACTCTCAATCTTAAGGCAAACTCTGCCCAAAAATCTCTCGAGCTTGTAAGGCAGAGCTCTACCAAAAATTTACCTTGAATCGAAACATTGCATTTTTACCTCCATTATGAGTTTTGCATTTATAGTATGTGTCTATGCCTTGATTATATATTAAGTCATTTTCTCAATGCTTCTACAGAATGATTTCAGCATGTCTGGTGCATTTGTTGAGTTTTATTTTTACAAGTCTGTCAGAAGTGTCCATAGAGGAGTATAGGTGAAGTGGATAGGCTGCTACAGTGCGTCTCAAAATGCCTCCAGTAGTTATTCCCTCCTTGTATCTCCACGGACCCCTAACCCACTTATGCAAAAGGTTTTCTTGTGACAGATGAAGTGTATAGGCGCTGGTTCTCGATGAAAAGTGTATGTTCAGGCCTGAGTGGGTCACATTTTTTGGTGTATCACCTCTTTTCTTTTTTTAGGCTTATGCTTTGTTTTTAGCATCTCCTTCTCCCTTTTCATCACCCCCTTTTTTCATTTTATTGGTTAGCAGTAGTAGAAACCAGGGCCTAAATGATACATCAGAGGGAGCTAGCCCTTATCTAGAGACTCTCCTCTCCAGCTTCGCCAGTCCCACAGGCGAGAGGGGAGTTTCCATTATTGCATGAAAAAGGCAGGAGCTCAGCCTCCTACCAAGGGTGCAATCTTCTACGTCAACAGTTTCTAGCACCCTCGATGGGACCAACTAGGACAAGTTGTGTCCAAAGAGTTGAAGAATTTTTGGTGTGTTCTTCAACCGACTAGCCTTTGGAGGCTTTGCATCAAACACCAATGGCGACTCTGAGTTGAATCTGCTAGTTAAGCAGCCTGGTTCCATAAAAAATCACTTTCTGTATGTATAATCCCTTCACACCAAATCATGGACCTTATTGTCCTTCCTATAATTTTGATCAGGCTCAGCCTTTTTATGGCATCTCCCCAAGGAGCCCTCCTAGTCGCCCTTCAACCAAAAGGGCAAATTCCAATTCTAAGATCTTTCACCCTGATGGTATGCTCCTGACTTGGGGGGAAATAGTGGAATCATGGGGAAGGAAAGAGGAGAAGAAAAGTTTTGCTCAAAACCTTAAAAAAGGTAAAACTGCTCCTACCCATGATTCTTATGATCTTTAAGAAAGGCTCTTCCAAGAGGATATAGCCAGAAGAATTGCAGAGTTGAAATTCAAGGAGAGATTCATTAGCCAATGTGTGATGGATGGTTCAGACCAAACAACACATTCTATGTCTGAACACACCCCATCTACGCACCCCCAAGAGAGCAATCAGGTCGCACCTAATATTGATGAAGTGTTGACCAAGTGGAAGGAGAAGAATCATTCGATTCTAGCTCAAGGACTGCCTCCTCTTCCACACGGTTTTCCCACCTCACCCCTTCTCAAGGAGGAACCTATTTTGCAGAAGGTGAGTGAGGAGCAGAAGATCCAATCTGCAGTTCTTCAAGAGGCTGTCATGAGTGACAACGAAGGCAGAATCATCATCAATGCTCCTTGTGAAGACCTCATCAACAATGGAGAAGACTCAGGGCATGCATATATGAAGATGTTCTAGCAATATGAGGAGGAACAAAAGCATGCTGAGCTCTCTTCCCCCTTGTTCGATGAACTTCCTTGTTGGTTCGATGAGGAGGATGACTATGCTGAAGAGCCTGAGTTGGAAGAGGAAAAAGAGAGGTCTATCTTCCTAGAGGAATGCCTTAAAGAAGAAAGCTTTGAACAAAGACGTGATGTTCTGTGGGATGAGCAATCAGTTTGTGATTCTATTTTAGACATCACAACTATCCGTGCACAACAAGATGAAGGCCTGCCTTTCACAGTCTATGCACACTTTCCCAAGTGCAATCATCTTATCTTTGAATATTTCAACCTTCTCATAGTTCTCCTCCTTCGTTGTTATGCTTACCTTGTCGCTTTTCAATTGGTCATCTTCATTGAAGATACTCTTTAGAGTGACCAAGCCTTTGAGGAGTTTATTGTTCTTCAGTTGAACAATTTGGTTGCCATACTGCTGTTGTAGCTTTGGTTTTTTTTTAGTAGTGAACTTAGCTTCTTCTTGCAAGAAGAGTGTTATTTGTTGGTCACTGTCAAAGACCTGCAAGTTAGTGATGTTGTCAAGTACAAAGGGCTAGATTACTACCTTCAAGTGGCGTGAACTGCAGTCTCAACCTATTTCTCTAGGGATATCAAACTGGACACCAACTGCTACCAACTTATTTGCTTGCTTGTTATGCTCTCTAGGAATGGAGGTAACATTAAAAGCAATAAATTCTCCACTAAATCCCATACCCTATGTTTATAAGACTTAATTAAAGAATTCTTTGTCAGATTTTGGCCTCTTAACTGATTGACAATCAACTCACTGTCACTGAAAACTTGTTGCTCTTTGATTCCTCTTTTCCTCGCCCACTCCAAACCATGAATGAGGGATTCATAGTCCACAACATTGCTCGTGCAAGAAAATTGAAACCTAAAAGTTGAAAAGTATCTCTCCTTTGAAGGAGAAACTAACACCACTCCACCACCAGCTCCCAAATTACTTCTTGAGCCATCAAAGAATAGCTGCCATAAACTTGAGCTTTCTTGGCTCGCTTTCATTAGATTTGGTACAAAAGTACCCTCTTCATGCATGCAATAAATTCCAAGGCTTGCCTCTTCTATGAATTTTTAAGGATCATGCTCGAAGTTGTCAATTCCCCAATCATCTAAGAGCGAGTCAACAACTCATTCAAAGGTAGAGAATGGAGATTGATCCACTTGGAACTCTTCTTGGTCAATAATGGCATAGCTGACATTTTTTGCCTTGAACGAGTATGGTTCCAGATGATCTCTGTAGAGTGGCTCCGATTCAATCTTAACCTTAGTACCATACTTGGTTCTAAAAACTAGATAAGACTAGTTTGTTGCTAGGTAGCCACCTATCTTGGATGTGAAGTCCCTGGACAAGCAAATAGCAAAGTAAGGAGGGACATTCACAACTACCACATCATGAGAAACTAGGAAGGCCAGGCAGGTGTGTAGCATCAAGCTCAAACCTTTCACCACCCCAAGTGTCTTTGCTAGTGTTCCATCCAGCTGCAAGACTCCCTTAGTCATTTTCTCATATGTTAGCCCTAGCTTATCAGCTATGCATTTGGGCATTACTGAGGTGCTTGCTCCACTGTCAATGATGCAATTGTCCACCAAGAAATCTCTTATGACCAAAGACAAATAAAAGGGGGGAACTTTTTCCTCTTTCTTAATTTAGCCTGATGTGTAAGGCTGTGCATTCATCATCAGAACGTTATCAACTTTTGCTAGGACAGCTTATTCATTTAGCTCAAGCAATTCCTTTTGCAGCATGTCCTTTTGCCCCAGTATTGATAATGAATCCCACAAGGAGATATTCATGTGCAGCTTCTTCATCTACTCTACCATGTTGACTCAATGGTTGCCTTCTTTCAAATTTTCTTTGGGATTACTTACAACTCGAGGCACTGAAGGTACATCTGGTGGTTTAAAGTTTAGAACCTTTTGGTTTACATGTGATGAAGTGTTGCTGACGTTTGGGCAGCTACTTGAGCTTCTTCCATTGCTCTCCTTTTGGACCTTGTGTTGGTTTCAACATAGTCGCCCTGATTGTCAGCACTACCCATGTAATTGACTGCATAAAACTCACCCTCCAAGTGATTCATGAGAGTAGAATCGTGTTGAGTCTGACTGTTGCCCATGCCGTGTTGCATTGAAGCCTCAAAGCTGGGGAATTGGGTGGTTGCCTAATCATCTTGTACATTTTTGTAGTGACTTGGCATTTCATTTGTATAAATACCCTGATCTTCACCATATCCCATGGTTGAACAACTAGGTTGTTCTTGTACCAGATTGTTTTAAATGGGCACCATGGCTTTAGATGATGAAGGGCACCTGGATTATAGCCTTGAAAAGGTTTAGCATGTGCAAACTGACCCTGCCTTTGATTGTAATTCTATAAAGGGGGTCTATTTGCTTGACCATACTGTTGTTACCCTTTATTTGGTCGATTGTTTTGACCTTGCTACTTTTTAATAGCCACTAGTTCATTTGTTATGCTTTGTAACAGACTTTTGACTTCATGGAGGTCATTTGATGAAGTAGTAGGTGGCTTGTCTATGCTAGGTAGAAGAGCTAAGATGGGAGCAACAGTCTGGATTGGAGGTAGAAATTCAGAAAAGAGTGGCATATGAGGCCTAGTAGCTATCTTTCCAGCCTACACTAAGCAATTCTCAGTTGCTATAGCTATTTCATAGGTGGCAAGCAGCACATGTCCTCCCATGGACTGTATCATAACAACAATGTCACTATTCAATGCTTTCAAATAATATAAGAAAGCATAGCTCAGAGTCGGCCTTACCAAAATGGGGATCCTATCCCATGTCTTCTGAAATTGAGTGTTGAAATCCTACATGAATTCATGTGGGGCTCTTTTCATAGTACTCAACTGCTCGGCAAGTGAGATGTGGTCGCTCTTCTCCCCAAATCAGTTTGTAAAGAAGGTGCCCAATTCATTCCAAGAATTGATTGAATTCATGGGCAAAGTCCCTTACCCGTCTAGAACTTTGCCCTTAAAAGATAATGCCAGCAATCTGATCGCAATGTTTTCCTTAGTGACATTGTGAATATTGCAGAGGTTAGAAATATTTTTGATGTGTTCAATAGCGGTAATGGGCCCCTCTCCATTAAAGAGAGGCACACTTTTAAGGACTGCTCCTGGAATTAGGTCATAATGCTGGAGATTCAAAGGACTCTGACCATGAAAGGCCATAAAAGGTAATGTCATAGCTATGACAGGATGCAGTCGAGGCCTTCTTGCATAGGTGTATTTTATGGCAAGTTTGGGAAAGTGATTTGCTAAATAAGGATGAGTCCTCTCAAACCTCAGTCACTTTGCTGAGTTCAAAGGCAACTCAATGAATTTGAAGGGGATGCCCTTAACAGCAGATCGTGTGGTGATTTTAGGCATAGGAGGTCAGACTGGTCTTTGATTAGAGACTGTTGTTCTTGATAGTGGAGTCACTAGATGTTGAAAATAGTTGATTTTACTGTAACAGGACCAGCATCAATCTTGAAACTTTACTGAGTGTAAAAACTTTGTCCCATTGGGCATGCTAAAAATTGTTGATGCAGTGGATTGCACCCTTGACAGGAGGCTGAGCTCCTACCTTCCACGCATCACAATGGAAACTCCTCTCTTGCCTGTGGGTATGGAAAAATTGAGAGGAGAGTCTCTAGATAAGGGCTAGCTCCCTTTGATACATCTAAGTTATTCTAGTAAGTTGCTAATATATATATATATAATGGGGGGGTGAAAAGAGAGAAGGCTTACTAAAAAAATAGAACCTAACCTAAGAGGGTGATGCACCAAACAAGTTTGATCTACTCACTCTCACACTCTGAACCACAAAAACACATAAAAGGAGCAGACTATAGGGAGCTTGACAGGGAGGCTTTAATGAAACACATAAAAAGGAACTTACCTTAGAAATTGTAGGAAAGCACCCTTTCTAGTAACCTCCTTCTGCGTCTAAACTCCAGATACAACTCTTCTTGTCACCTGCAGGAATGGCACTTTGTCTATACTAAGTGTGTTGGTATCAACCCTATGAAAGCATTAGGAAGCAATGACTGAACACAAGACTAACACTCAGACACACTCAGAGAAATATCCAACCAGAATATAGGTAAAAAATGCATGTTGAAGTAATGGATTGCACCCTGGATAGGGGGCTGAGCTCTTGCCTTCCACACGCAACAATGGAAACTCCCCTCTTGCCTGTGAGCATGGCAAAATTGGGGGGAGAGTCTCTAGATAAGGGCTAGCTCCCTCTGATGTATCTTTTAGGTCCTGGACTTCCTACTACTAACAAATAAATGAAAAGGGGGGGGGGGGGGTTGAAAAGGGAGAAGGATGCTGAAAATAGAACCTAACCTAAATTAAAAGGTGATACACCAAAAAAGGTGATCCACTTAGCCCAAACATACACTTTTCACCAAGAAAAAGCTCCCATACACTTAATTTGACACGAAAAATGCTTTTGCATCAATGAGCTAGGGGTTCGTGGATGTACAGGGAGGAAGAACTACCAGAGGTGTCCTCAGACACACTATGGCAGTCTATTCTCAAACACCTATACTCCTCTAGGGACACTTTTGGCAAACCCGCAAGAGAAAAGCTCACAATGCACTAGACATGCTGAAATCATCCTGCGAAAGCATAAGGAAAATGACTTAACATAGAACAAAGGCATAAACACATACGAAAGTGCAAACTCAGAATGGAGGTAAAAATGCTAAGTCTTGATTCAAGGTAAAATCTGGCAGAGTTCTGCCTAACAAACCCAGAGATTTTTGGGCAGAGCTTTGCCTTATAGGCTAAGAGATGGATTCTTTCTCAAAATGAGAAGTTTACAATATATATAGAGAGAAGAAGACTTTGGCACTTTTTGGAAAAGACTTTGGTGCCCTTCTTACAAGTGGCCCATGTGCATTGAGAGCATCGGGAAGAAGTCACTTGATAGATAATGTTGTGTCGGCTCCTACTTTGACTTTGACATTCAAACATTAATGTGAAAGCATGGGTCACACCTCTTTTCTGTAAACACACTACTCCCTTCAAGGCATTCACGCAGCTTGTCTACTCATCAATGCAAAGTAAAGAAAAATGGGTCACACCGTTCACTTTTCGCACCATTTTGATGACCAATTCATAGACACTGTGTCAACCACTAGAGTAACTCTTTGAGTCGACACCTTCCTTCACCACTTAGACTATTTTGTCTGTTTCTGCACTTGGCTCTTTTTGGCTCCTTCAGCTCTCGAGGCTATCTTCTTGGTGGGCCGTTGAGTTCCTTGGGCTCTTCTTTAAGCTTTTCAAAATAAACAGCTATTTCATGAGCCTTAAATTTGATGTTTGCGCACTTGTCACTACGTTTGAACTTCCAACGGCTAGTTCGTCATGCTCACTTTTAATGTTTTTGGGCCCATCACCACGTTTAAACTTCCAACAGCTAGTTTGCCATGCTCAATTTTGATGTTTTCAGGCCCGTCACCCCTTGGAATTTCCTCGGCCTTTTCCTTTTTTTTGGCTTCTTGTTGCTTCCCTTTCCTTTGGGCTTCTTGCTTTGGAGCCTCCCAAAGGGAAGATGACCCTTCAGCTTTGGAGAAGTGTCTTTCATTTTGGTTGGGAGTCCCCCATAAGGGCACTTGCCCTTCAAAATTCCTTCAGCTCCTTGGTCTTGAAATCCTTTGGACAAAATGTCTGAAGGATTTCTTCCTTTGCTTTTTCGCTTATTTCCTTGGGTCATTTCGCTTGGCCACTTTTTCGACAGACTTTCTCTCAGCTACTTTTCCTATGGATAAAAAGTCTGCAAGAATTACCTTGCTTGTTCCTTTCCCTCAGAGTCTTTTCTATCTCGCGACTTCTCCAAAATTTCTTTGGAATTTTGTCCAAAGGAATTCCTTTGGACAAAAAGTTTGAAATAAATCACTTGTCTTTTGCCCTAGCCCTTGTCTTTTGTGGCAGGATTTTCTTCCAAAGAATTTATTCAGACAAAATGTTTGAAGGAATTCCTTCAGACATTTTGTCCGAAGAAATTCTCTTCTTTGCCTTAAATTTTTGAAGGAAACTTACCTTTTTGACTTTTCTCTGTGGCCTTTTTGGAAATGTTCCCTTCCCTTTCAAGGGCACTTGAGTCCCGAACTGCCCTCCACAAGGGCACTTGAAATGGTCCATTTTGTGCCTAAGTGTTGGGAACTCATTTCTGCCTGCAAAGTCTATAGTAAACTTCCCTACATAGTTCGTAGAAAAAAGGCCTGTAGAGTCTGTAGAAATCCCTACAAAGTCCGTACAAATGCTTGCAGAGTTCATAGAAAAAAGGCCTGCAGAGTCCATAGAAATCCCTATAGATTCCATAGAAATGCTTGCAGAGTCTGTAGAAACTTCCAAGACTTGTGCAAAATTAAAAAATGAAACTGGCTCAGAACAACATGGGAAAAGGGGGACCGATATTGGCCTGTTGGACAAAAAATGGTCAACAAATTGGTGACTCCTAGGGGAAGCATGCCTGCTACGCTTAGAAATCAGTTGCCTTAAAATCCATTAGGCATGGAGTCAGAATGCAACTTTGAAGAAAGGTTAACAACAGCCTTGAGAGATCCCATAATCAATCATGAGCTTTTACCCCAAACACAAAGGAAAACACACACAAGGCTAAAAATACTACCTATGCAAACTACACTTAGGGAAAATAAGAAAAGAAACTAAAAGAAAACTACTATGTACAGCTAACTAGGTATATTTGCCTCCCTCCTGGATCAAAGGGAAAACTTCTCAAGTCCCCTCCCTGGCTAAGAAACTTATGGTGCAAGACAAGTCGCTGAATGGAATGGAGACTTGGTGACCTGCTCCTCTTGCCTACCACCTCGATTGGCTTGCATATGAGTGGATCAGAATCAAACATGCTCCCAACATATATGTACTTTTATTGTCCTTGGAAGCTTGTCGAATGTTGGTCCTTCGTGCTAGTGTGTTTTACCAAGAAATCAATGGATGTTGGCTCATCACCATAAGCCCTTTGTTGTGCATGGTCCCTTTACAATGCATCATGAATTATCTCGTCTCTTTCTGCCTCGTTGAAGACTCTGTCAAACTCATCCTCTGCTCCTTCATGGCTTTCTTAAAGGAGGGTGACTATTGTGATGTCTGAAATTGAATCACAAACTGATTGCTCATCCCATAGAACATCACCCTTTTGTCCAAAGCTCTCTTCTTCAAAGTTGTCCTCAAGATGGACAGGCCTCTCCTTTTCCTACTCAAAGATCAGAGTCTCTAGTTGTTCAAAGACATCCATTTGATCCTCCTCCAACTCAAGCTCCTTGGCATAGTCGTCATCCTCAATGAAGCAATAAGGAAGTTCATCAAACAAAGGAGGAGAGAGCTCACAATGCTTACGTTCCTCTTCGTATTGCTGGACCATCTGCATGTATGCATGACCTGCGTCTTCTCCATTGTTGATGATGTCTTTCGAAGGAGTATCAATGATGATTTCTTTTTCTTTGACATCCATGATAGCCTCTTGGAAAACTACAAATTGGATCTTTTCTTCCTCCCTTGCCTCCTGCAAAACAATTTCCTCCTTGAGAAGGGATGAAGTGGAAGGCTGATGATTAAAACCATGTGGAAGAGGAGGCAGTCCTTAAGCTAGAATCGAATGATTCTCCTCTTTCCATTTATCCAGTACTTTGTCTATATCATGTGTGGCCTGATAGCTCTCTTGGAGGTGTGTAGATGGGGTGTGTTCAAACATGTCCATCACACGTTGGCTGAGGAATCTCGCTTTGTATTCCAACTCTGCAATTCTCCTGGCTATGTCTTCTTAGAAGAGCCTTTCTTGGAGGTCACTAGCATCATTATCAGTAGGAGCAGCCTCGACTTCTTCAAGGTTTTGAGCAAATCCTTTTTCCTCCTCTTCCTTCCTACCCCATGATTCCATTGTTTCCTTCCAGCTCATGATCTTGGGATTGGAACTTTCCCCTTGTGAACAGGGAGTAACTTTATCCTCTCCAAGGTCCTAGGCTGGTTCATGACTTTCCTTCTTCCAACTTGGAATTTGGAGATCATGTTGAAAGACTTGAGGAGGTTGGGGAAGATTTGGGAGGGTCTATTCATGCATAGGAAGAGTTGTTTCAAATGAAAGCGCATTTTGGCGTGTATAATCCATTGCTTAGGACCATGTACCTTATATTTCTTCATATGTTTTGATCAAGCTCAGGATTTTCATGAAATCACCTCAAACAACTCTCCTAATTACCTTTCAACAATGAGGGAAGTAACACTAGAGTTTGAGGTGGTTTCATGATAGCCTGAGCTTGATCAAAACCATATAAAGATGTGATTTCTTGATGGCACCAGGACTGTTTAACTAGCTGATTCAACTCAAAGTCACCATTGGTGTTTAAAAAAAGCCTCCAAAGGCTGGTTGGTTGAAGAACACACCAAAAATTCTTCAACTCTTTGGACACAACTTGTCCTAGTTGGTCCCACCAGGCGTGCCAAAAATTCCACACAAATGTAACATTACAAGTGGGAATGCACAACCACTCAACCAAATAGCCATTGAATCACAACAATGAGGTAGCCAAATCAATTAAAACATGGAACCAATAAGGCACCCAATAAAGAGAATTCCATCGCAAGCCAATCTGAAATCCATAAATGATTTGCCAAAGATTAGCCAGATCGCAAGATCGAGTCTGCAACAAGTTCAACATGGATTCCTCAAACATCCGCTAGCCAGATCGCAAGATCGAGTCTGCAACAAGTTCAACGTGGATTCCTCTAACATCCACAATGAAATAAATCACTTTGAAGTGGATTCCTCTGTCATCCATAGTCATAACCTTTCTTGGGTTTTTACAAATAGCACACCCCATAGAGAAAAATGAAAACCCACTGCATAAGAAAGACGAAGAAATGCAAGCTTCCACACTAGGTAAACAAAAACTTAGATTGGGACTTCCCCACCCAATAGGCTTTTTAAAACATAAACAATAACAATCAAAACAACAAAGCTTCCTCCCTTTTCCAACAAGAGAGAAAGAGATAAAAACTATCAGACTGTATGAAACAAGCTCCTGTACGATAATATCAATGTAAAATAAGAACATAAAGGGTAAGCAATAACAACCAGCGATATAAGTGGAGTAATCTACCCTTAAGAAGAAATAGGTGCTCCACGAGTCTATCATCGATATTTCCCCAAGTTGTCTTACCAAGCACATTCTAAATCTTGCAGATCTATCGTCTGGAGGCAACAAAACTTTTGCTCATTTATTTTTTGCCAAAACGTTCCCAACACATACATATCCAATGCTTAGAGTACACAATCTTATGCTCTTGGTTTTTCCCTTCCAATATACCTTTCAGGATTCTTTATGCAAGTCCAAGTAGCCACAGCTCTGAAAAAGGACCACCATTCTATCACAGAGATAATGCAAATTCGTAGTCTTAACAAACCTAGTATAAAACCCATGAATATGCCACTTAGAGTAGCCAAATATTTTGCTCTAGTTTTTTTGGTCATATTCCATCTATAATCTTCAACTCCAGTACTTAGGGTATGCCAGACTTTTGCTTGGGTTCTTTCTCGCTTAGTAGGCCATTCAAATTTTTGAGGTTCAATAGAGGACACTTCAAAACTACCTTGATACGCATGTGTCCTCCAACCGTAGGTCCTCCAAAGGTTTATGTGGATCTACGCCATACAAATCTGGGTTGGAGTCATCAACCTTGTACTATTGTTCTTTCCAATCACAACAAGAGGGTTTTAAGGATCCCATAAACTTAGCAGATCAAATAATAGAAAAATATGACAAAGCTTTCCCCAAGGTTTTGTTTCAAAACTATCACATGAAAACTCTTTATAAATTTGACAGTTGCCAAGGAATTATGAATAATTGAAACAAGGAGTCTTCCAATGGTTTTTTGTCTTTGAATAAATTCCATACAACCCATGAACAACTGTAGCACAACTACTGGGCATGCACACCCATTCAGCGAAACAGATGCTAAACAACAACAATGACAGAGCCAAATGAATTGAAACATGGATCCATGAAGGCACCCAACAAAGAGAACTCCATCCCAAGCTAGACTAAAGTCCCCAAGGGATTTGCCAAAGAGTGCCAAATCCTAAGATCAGGTTCGCAACAAGTTCAATCTGGATTCCTCAAACATCCCCATAAGTAATTTGATGTCGATTCCTCTAACATCCACATAGAAAGGAAGCACTTTGAAATGGATTCCTCTATAATCCATAGTCAAGCCAAAAGTAGGTAATCTTCCACTGATCTTCTATCTTCATGAAACTTCTGCACAACTGTAACATTACTAGTGGGAATGCACAACTCAGCCAAACTGCTGCTATACCATAGGAATGAGGTAGCCAAATGAATGGAAACACGATACAATCAAGCACCCAACAAAGAAAATGTCATCCCAAGCCAGATTAAAATCCCCAAGGGATTTTCAAAAGATTAGCCAAATCCCAAGATCGGGTCTGCAACAAGTTCAATGTGGATTCCTAAAACATCCATACATGGAAGTTGATGTGGATTCTTCTAACATCCACATAGAATGAAAGCTATTTGAACTCGATTCCTCTTTCATCCATACTCAAAACCTTTCTTGGGTTGTCACCAATGGCACACCCTATAGAGAAAAATGTAAACCCATTGCATAGGAAAGTCGAAGAAATGCAAGCTTCTACACTAGTTAAGCAAAATGTTAGATAAGGACTTTCCTGCCGAGTATGTTTTTTGAATCATAAATAGTAGAAATCAAAACAACCAAGCTTCCTCCCTTTTCCAACAAGAGAGGGAGATAATGTAATAGCCCTTAGAGTTGGTTTTTTGCTAATGCCAAGTGGGCATAACAATCTAGGGTTACAATTCTGAATTTCGCATGGATAAAGTTGGCTAAGATTTTAGCGAATATATTCTCTTTTATACTTTGCATTGCAATCTGATTTCAATAAAATCCTGCTCTGCATGGGCTTTCAACCACTTAAATTATTTCTATAAAATTCCAATTTAAAAGGGATTTACCTTTAATTTTAAAAATTTATGTTTATTTAAATTCTCATATTTAAACTTAAAAATAGTTGACTAAAAAATCCCATAATTTGGTATTTCAATCGGAAGGGGACATTACTATGGTATAAGAGCATTGATATTGTCAACCCGTAGGGTTATATCAAATTTGTAATGTAGAATAATGGAAAACCAAAGAGAAAGATCCACATGTCCAATTGAGGATATTCTAAAGTGATTGTAGAGCCAAAATTTTAAGAAGCAACTACTGGAGCAATTTATTATTAGCTATGAAGATCTAACTTCATTTAGAAAATCACGAAAGAAAAATCCTATCCACGAGGCATGGTTATAAGACTGGTGTGATAGATATAAGGTCCAACTTCTTGCCTTTGACGCATATGATAAAAAGTCTGACATCTACAAATCATATAATACCTTTGAAAAATTCTTGGAGATTTACGAAGAAAATAGAAGTAGAAGATAGAAGAAAGAGGGAAACTCAAAACCTCAAAAGAGTGTTAAGGAAGAATCATGAAGTAAAAAGAACAGTCAAATTCAGAGACACATGACATCATTAAGCAAGAACAAGAGGGATTCAACATGGAGGGTGGGGATAAAGACCCGTTGATAGTAGAATATGTTTATTGACTTCTAATGATTTCATATATATCAATGAAGTCGAGGAGGAAAAATAATCACTGGTTGAATGCAAATTGCCAAAGATGGAAATAGATGTGCCAATCCATGAGCTACCCAGTGATCTTCCAAAAGGTTTGTTGTTGCCATATATGATTGAATTTTAGGATATCATGTTGATAAGCATGCAAATGAGGAGAGTGTTGATCTGAACTCCAAAAATATGAATCACAAGGATGAAGGTGTTGAGGATAGCTCAACGGGTTGTAATTCGTCAAAGGAAGGTGAAGACTTTGATTATAGCCCAAAGTATGTAAAGGATGGTCATATTTTAGATTTGTTGCTTCATACATTTCCATTACAAGATTTTTGTCATCATGGAAAGCATTTTAAAAATGTTGATAGGGTCAAGTATACAACTTGAAGCATTAGGGCATATAGAATCTTTGATTCAAATTGAAAATTGTTTTTACATATGGTCTCCAGGGGATCTTTTGAGATGCAATAAGAATAAAGGCTTTGATGAGATAAATATTATTATTTGCAATGAATTCTTCATCCCATGCATTTGGATAGAAAGTAAGTTCATGAGAAATCATATAGCGTAGGTTTTGCATTGTAATGAATTTGTGGAGGATCAATGCTCACGATTCATAGATCACTCCTTGGAGCGAAGTTCTACACTTGAAAACAAGCTTATAGATGATGCCCTAATGGGAATAATAAAATGAGATGAGTGATGTTGGATAATGGTAAGCAAAATGGGTGTCATTTTGATATTCAATATTTTATGACTAAGCATGGTGTGGTGTTATTGGAATCAATCTACATACGTGTTTGTCAACCTTGCATGTGGGAAAGGAATTCATGAAAAATGAGATACTACAAGATGGCTTCACAATTCCTTACATCAAGAAGGCACAAAAACTTGTCAGCTCTCGACGTAGACACAAGGTGTGCAATGATTCTTATGACATGGGTTTAGGTGAGGTATCTTCTCATGATGATATTTACTCTACTTTGGATCAACTTTGCATATTGTTTGATTTTGCACTTCCAAGATTGCCCTTGAATAAAGACTACCATCAAGAGTTAAGGATTTGTGTTGGATATACCCTTCCTGTCAAGGAAATTATAAGCACCACAAAAAAGATCTCAAGGGGAAGTCTTTAAACAGGGAGTCTTCCACTGATCTTCTGTCTCCATGAAACTTCCATACAACCTCTGCGCAACTGTACAAAAACTAGTGGGCATGCACACACACTTAGCCAAGTAGTCATTAAATCACAATAATGAGAGATCCAAATGAATTGAAACAAATATCTAGCTAGGCACCCAACAAAGAAAATAAAATCCCTAAGGGATTTGAAAAAGATCACCAAATCCCAAGATCAGGTCCGCAACAAGTTCAATGTGGATTACTCAAACATCGACACAATTAAGTTGATGTGGATTCCTCTAACATCCACATAGAAATAAAGCAATTTGAAATGGATCCCTTTATCATCCATAATCATGCCAAAAATAGGCAGTTTTTTGTTGATCTTCTATCTCCACAAAAATTATGCACAACTATAACATTACTAGTGGGAATGCACAACCACTCAGTGAAATAGCCACTGAATCACATCAATGAGGTAGCCAAATGAATTAAAGCATGGATCCAACTAGGGTCCCAATAAAGAGAATGCCATCCCAAGCTAGTCTCAAATCCCCAAGGGATTTACCAAAGATTAATGAGATTGAAAGATCGAGTCCACAAGTAAGTTGATGTGGATTCATCTAACATCCAAATTGAGCTGAAGCACTTTGAAGTGGATTCCTCTATCATCCATAGTCAAAACCTTTCTTAGGTTGTTACCAATAGCACACCCCATAGAGAAAAATGAAAACGCACTGCATATGAAAGACGAAAACCCACTACATATGAAAGACAAAGAAATGTAAGCTTCCGCACTATGTAAGCATTAATTTAGATTGGGACTTTCCCACCCAATAGGTTTTTTAAAACATAAATAGTATCAATGAAAACAACCAACCTTCCTCCCTTTTCCAACAGGATAGGGAGGTAACAACTATCAGACTGTATGAAACAAGCTCCTATACGATAATATTAGTGTAAAACAAGAGCATAAAGGGTAAACAATAATAACCATCCTTTTAAGTCGAGTATCTCTCCTTAAGAAGAAACAAGTGCAGTGTGATAGAAATGAGAACCAACTTCTTGCATTTGAGCATATGATAAATTTTTTGACATATACAAATATTATAATACCTTTGAAAAATTCTTGGAGATATACAAAGAAAATAGAAGTAGAAGGTTGAATAAAAAAGAGGGAAAGTCAAAACCTCAAAATATTGCTAAGGAATAAATTAGGAAGTAAAAAGAACAATCAAATTCAGAGCCACAAGACAATGAGCAAGAACAGGAGGGATTCAACATGCATGATGGGGGTAAAGATCCTTCAATAGTAGAGGACTTTTTATTGAATTATTATGATCTCATGTATATGAATGAAGTCGAGGAGGAAAAGGAATCACTAACTGAATGCAAATAGCCAAAGATGGAAATAGATGTGCCAATCCATGAGCTACCCAACAATCTTCCAAAATGTGAGTCATTGTTGAATGCGATTGAATTTTAGGATATCATGTTGATAAACATGCAATTAAGGAAAGCGTTGATCTTAACTCAAAAATTTTGAGTCTCAAGGATAGAGATGTTGAGGATATCTCAATAGTTTCTAATTTGGCAAAAGAAGGTGAACAATTTGATTACAACCCAAGGTATGTAAAGGATAGTCATATTATAGATTTGTTGCTTCATACTATGCCATTAAAAGATTCTTGTCATCATGGAAAGCATTCTAAGAATGTTGATAGGATCAAGGATACGACTTGCACCAAAGGCTTGCATATAGATTCCTTTATTTAAATTGAAAATTGTTTTTATATATGGGATCCAAGGGATCTTTTCAAATACAATAATGATAAAAGCTTTGATGAGATCAGTATTACTATTTATAGTGAATTCTTCGTTCGATTCTTTTGGATAAGAAATAAGTTCATGAGGAATCACATAGAGTATGTTGTGCATTCTAACGAAGTTGTGGAGGATCAATGCTCATGATTCATAGATAACTCCTTAGAGCCAAGTTCTCCCCTTAAAAACAAATTTATAGATGATGGCCTAATGAGGATAATCAAAACATGATGTTTCATGTTGAATAATGGTAACCAGAATGGGTGTCATTTTGATATTCAATAATTTAAGACGCATGGCATGTGGTTTTTGGAATCAAGCTACATACATGTTTGTCACCCTTGGATGTCTGAAGGAGAATTCACGAAAGATGAGATACTACAAGATGGCTTCACCATTCCTTTCATCACAAAGGCACAAAATCTTGTTAGCACTTTAGGTAGACACAAGGTGTGCAATGACTCTTATGACATGGGTTTAGGTGAGATATCTATCATGATGTTAATTGATCTACTTTGGATCAGCTTTGCATGGTGTTTGATTTTGCACTTCCGAGATTGCCCTTGAGTAAAGATTACCATCAAGAGTTGAGGAATTGTGTTGGATATATCCTTCCTATTGAGGAAGTTATAATCACCACAAAAAGATCTCAAGGGGAAGTTCATATGAGTACTAGATTAGTGTAGCATTAGCATGGTGAAGTAACTCCAAACCTGGATATTTATGCAAAGGATCACCAACAAAACATGAAAGGAATGTGTGGTGATGGGATACTACCGTCAAGTGATAGAAGAAACATACCTCGAGCAATAACAAACCAAATTACCGCCATTAATGTTGTTGTCATCACAATTATCAACCGCCACATTATTTCAGTTGCACTCATACAAGTGGATATGCAGGTTTGCAACTATTGTGCCAAAGTGATGTTGATGGTTTTGATCATTTCAGATCACGAGGAGTTGTTATCAATCATTAACAACTGCAAGTTTGCACATTTTAAGGGGGTTTTATCATTGGATGATGTGAGTATAAGCTCTTGGCTAAATGAAAAAACATGACAACATTCAAATTAGGATACCATCAAAATTCAGCATTGGAAGAATCAATAATTAAATTTATCATATTTTCAACTCCTTCCAAGGCTCGTGGTAGGGTTTTTGACAAGTTTTATCAGCTAGGGTAACATCAATACATCGCTCCATTGTTGACATCATCATTTTCATCCCTAAATGAATTAGCTACAGTGATATTAGCCCTAAATAAGATTCTTACAGTGATGTTATAGTCATACTAGGGTTTCAGACCTATCATTTCAAACTTATAGACATTCATGGCAATTAGGGCATCATTCTTCAGCCATATGTTGTACTAGGGTTTCAGACCTATCGTTTAAAACTTATAGACATTCATCGCAGTTAGGGCATCATTCTTTAGCCATATGTACATTTTTAGCTAGTTGTAGCTTCCATTCAGTTATTTTCAGCTTGTGAAGTCATCATCAACCAACTTGGACTCCATTTCAAGCCAACCAATTCATTTTGTATGGTCAGTCATACAAGTAGAAGTTCTACACTTATATTTTGTTTATTTGTAAATCCAAGGTGGGCATAAAAATATAGGGTTACAATTTTGAATTTTGCATGCATAATTTTCACTAGGTTTTTGGATAATATATTTTCTCTTGTACTTTGCATTGCAATCTTATTTCAATAAAAATTCTGCTCTTTGTGGCCGTTCAGCCACATTAATTATTTCTATAAAATTCCAAGTTAGAAGGGATTTATCCTTAATTTTCAAAATTCAAAGTTTATTTAAAATCTTAGATATATTCTTAAAAAGAGTTTGTTGACAAATCCCATAATTAATTATTTCAAATGGAATGGAACATTGCATCTCAAGAAGGTTTAAAGATGGATCCAAAAAAGGTGAGAGGTATACTGGATTGGTTGTCATCACAGAGTACATTTGAGGTACGTAGTTTTCATTGGGTAGCGAGTTTTTAATACAAGTTCATCGAGAATTTTAGTGGGATATGTGCACCGATCACTGATGTGATGCCTAAAAATATAATTTATTTGGATAGCGGAAGCAAAACATAGTTTCTAGCAGTTAAAGAAAAAGATAATAGACCACCCAATGTTGGCAATCCCTGATTTCAGCAAATTATTTCAACTAAATTATGATGCGAGATTTATGGAAATAAGAGCAATATTAAATCAATAAAGGACACTTATTCCATATACAAGCAAAAATTTGAAAGATGTCAAGCGTTAATATTAAGTATATGATAAGGAGTTCTATGTAATTGTGCTAGCACTAAAGAAATGCAGACCTTATTTGTTGCTAAATGAATTTGTATTGTAGACAAATCATCAATCCTTACAATTCATTAATCATCACCACAAGTTGAATCCAAGACATGAAGTGAGTTGAATTCCTACAGAGTTATTCATTTTTTTTAAAACACAAAAGTGGAAAGTCTAACAAATTTTTCAATGCATTGAGTAGAAGAATTCTATCGTTGAATGAGTTGAGAGTGGAAGTCATAGAATTTGATCTTATCAAAAAAAATATTAAAAATATTAAGATTTTCATGAAGCATGGAAGTCATGTAGAGAACCAATCAGTTTAGATAGTAAAAATAAAACACTATGGTTAGATTAATTTATCTAAGAAGGTTTGTTATTTAAAGCAAGTTCACAAATCGAGAAGTTCAATGCAAAAAAATTTAATGAATGAAAAGCATAGTGGAGGATTGATAGGTCACTTTGGTTATAATAAAACATTAGCACAAGTGGTAGAAGAAAAAAAATTGGACAAAAATGAGTGTAGATGTGCGAAAATATGTTCACGAATTTAGAGTTTAATAAATAACAAAAGGGAGAAGTCAAAATACATAATTGTATCAATTGTTGCCTATTTTGGAGCAACCACGAGATGAAATAAATATGGATTTTATTTTAAATTCACCTCGAAAAAGGAAATGATTCAATATTTGTGATAGTTGATATAATTTCAAAGACAATACATTTTGTAACATGTAAAAAAGAAAAATGATGCAACAAACATTTGCTCGAATACATATAAGGTTTCATGGTTATTGAAAGGGCATCAAATTCTAATGATTAAACAACGTTTAGTAAGTTTTAAGAGTATTAAATATAAATATGAAGTTTTATGTGACATAATGCCTATGGATGTTTGTTATAATTTGCTTGGAATGCCTTGAAAATTTGACATGATGGTCGTGGTTTGACGATTGCACCAAGTACATTCATGCGATTGATAGAATGAAATTCTAAAACCATTTTTGAGTAAGTTTGTAATTTTGTATTTTGATAACATATTGGTTTTTAGTAGAACAAAGGAAGAACATTTCCAACATATGCGCAAAGTGTTAAAAATATTAAGAATTGAAAAGCTACTCATGAATTTCAATAAATGTAGTTTCATGCACAAAGAATTGGTATATTTGGGATTTGTGATTTCTCAACAAGGTTTGAAGATGGATCCAGAGAAGGTGCGAGCTATATTAGATTGGTTGTCAGTGCAGAGTACATTTGAGGTACGTAACTTTCATGGACTAGCGAGTTTTTATAGGAAGTTCATCAAGAATTTTAGTGGAATATGTGCACTGATCAATAATGTGATTGTTTGGATATCAGAAGTAAAACATAATTCCTAGGAGTTGAAGAAGATAATATAGCAACTATTGTTGGCATTGCCGAAAGAATTTTAGGTAGATTATAATGCTATGCGGCATGACAATAGGAGCAGTATTAAGTCAAGAAAGAAGCCCTATTGCATATTTAAGTGAAAAATTACATGATGCAATGTGTAAATATTCAGTATATGATCATGACTTCTATGAAATAGTGTAAGCACTAAAGAAATTGAGACATTATTTGTTGCCAAATCAATTTGTATTGTGTACAGAGCATCAAGACTTACAATTCATTAGTTGTTAGCATAAGTTGAATCAAAGACATATGAAGTGGATTGATTTCCTACAAAGTTATTCATTTTTGTTGAAACATTGAAGTGAAAAGTCTAACTGCGTTGTTGATGCATTGAGTACAAAACTTCTTTTGTTGAATGAGTTAGGATTCAAAGTCATAGGCTTTGATCTCACGAAAAAACAATATGATAAATATAAATATTTTCAAGAAGCATGGAAGTCATGTAGAGACCCAATTAGTAAAGATAACACCATGGTTAAATTATTTTATTCACCTAGATTTGTTATTTGATATAAAGCAATTATTCATACCTAAAGGTTCAATGCGACACAATTTGATCAAAGAAAAGCATAATGGAGGATTGGCAGATCATTTTGGTTATGACAAAACATTAGTGCAAGTGGCAGCAAATTATTTTTAGCTAAGGATATGCAGATGCGCAAAAATATGTTCAAGAATGTAGAGCTTGTCATCTACTGAAAGGGAGAAGCCAAAGTATCAGATTATGTCAACTATTGCATATTCCAACAAAATCATGGGATGATATAAGTATAGATTTTATTTTAAGTTTGCCTAGAACACAAAAAGGAAATGATTCAATATTTGTAATAGCTGATAGATTTTAATAAATGATACATTTCTTACAGCACCTATGTTTTGTTGTTTGGTGAATTTGGTCAAAAAGGTCCATTTGATAAATTTGGTAAAAAAGGTACATTTGGTAAATATTTCAAAGTGTTGTGTTGTGTAAGAATTACACAGAACTATGTTCTGTTATAAGTTTGTGCATGTCTTCTTTGTTGTGTAGATATTATTTGTGTTATTTTGTGTTATCCTTTGTGAGTGCTATGTTTATTTTATTTATGTTATCCATGAGCACATGTGTCTGTAATGTTCATGTGTCTTTTTGTTTCATAGTTGTATCCAATCAATGTCTAATTGAGTCTCGAAGACCTAATGTGAGTCACTGCGATAATACTCTCTTACCGCGTAACATTGTGGATATGTTATGTGTGTTTATATCAGTTTGTGATGCTTCTTGAATCAGGGTATTTGAGCAAGTTGATTTTTCATTGTTGAGCAAGGTTAGTACGAAAGATTTCTTATGGGCATTTTTTATTTGTCATGCAGGATGGGTGTCAAGTTTTTTGTCATTTAAATAAACAACAGTAAAGTAGTACAATATCCTAAAGCATATGTATGTCATGGTACTGAGGTTTTCAAATCATTGTTGGCATTAACGTTTTGCAACATTGTGCGACTTTCTATGTATTTATGATTTTGTAGGAAAATAACCTTTGTTGAGTGTTTGGCAATTGATTCCGTAAGACATGGAAGTTTATATGGACTCATTTAAGAATGGCCTTGATCTATTTTGAGACACATTGAGTTCCAACGTGTTCTTGTTTCTTGGAAATGTGGACACATTTAATGTTTGAGATGCACTAAGGCGTGTTAATGTTGTTAGTGGGATAAAAGCACTTAATGTAAGTAGGTGGGTATTGCGTCTATATAAGCATACCCCTACACTTGTGCTAAGGGACTTCTTTGAGAGGACAATGGAGATTAAATCAAAGGATTTTATTGCAAAAACTATGAGTTGGCAAAAGCAGAGATCTACAGATATGATGTTGTCACACACCTCATTGTGAGATCGCAATATCATTGTGTCATAGTGATGTTGTATTTCCCTTTAGTCGACATCAAATAAAGATCTAAGATGTTGTATTTCGTTCAAAATTTGTATGGGTATTCTGAGGGTTATATGGTCTAAGGCATTTATTAATTGAGATCCCTAACCGTGATCGCATCATTTGGTCTTAGAGCAATGTTGTAGTCCTTGTTATTGATTGATTTTTTTGCATTTGCAAGTGTGGGTAGAAAGTAGTTGCAAACATCTTCCAAGATTATTGGAAAGGTGTAGTTAAATTGTAGATCTAAGATCATTTGGTATCCAGATCTTTGATTTATTAGAAAATGGCACATCGAAGAGCCTTAGGTGGTAGAAGAGCTCAAGTGGTTAGATGGTTTGAATTGGCATTTTGTCAGCCCTTCGATGAGTTATTGTTAAACTTTTTCCAACTAGCAAGTCAATTCTTAGTCTTCAGCTTGACAAATAATTCCCAAGTTTGTTGTATCCATATATACAACAATGCCAATTGATTAATGGTAAAATTATGAATAATAATTATTGTTTCCTCCATTTTCCATTCTCGAGAGCTAGACCAAAAAAGAATTTGGTAGTTACAAATGCAAGTGGCACACTAGTTATGGATTAAGAAGTTGCAACCCAAAATGTTCTCTACTAGAAATAACATAAGTATTTTTGATATATGTGCAACTGACACTATCTTAGCTCATCTTTTACATAACCTAGAGCCTAACCTAATCCCTCTTTCTGATCAAAATGCACCTCGATCCATGAGGAAATTAACTATATCAATAGATCAATCTTAGTTTTAAAGCTAATGTCTTATTCCCTAGCCACCAAATTTATGTAGACTAGATTTCTCAAACATGGCCTAGATTCTCGAAAGAAAGCTCCATTTTACCCTTGTGTTCTATAGGAAGGCACCAGTTTACATGTGTTGTGTGGGAGAGCTCCATTTCAACCGCAGGGAACGACATGATGGTGATTCTAACACATATACATTATGGAAAGATGGAGCAAAACATATGCTAAATCCTTTGAAGGATAAGTGTAAAAAATGCAAAAGAGTCCAAAAGTGTTGATAATTTCTAGAATTTTTTTTTGAAGGAAGTGAAACAAAGGGAAAGTTATGCATCAATTGCAACTCAGTGCAAAAAGCTACATAAGTAGAAACACTACCACTTGAAGTAAAGGAGATACTAAGTGAGTTCGAGGAGATTCTATCAAATGTATTCCAGATGGATTACCATCGATGAGAAGCTTAAGTCATCGCATGGATTTGATGTTTGCTTGGATTTTATCGAACAAAACAACACATAGATTGACTCCAAAAGAGAATACAAAGACAAGTTCAAGAGTTGTTGAGAAAGGGTTTAATCAAACAAAGTTTTGGCCCATTTGTAGTACCAACAATACCAACACCTAAGAAGATTGGAAAATGGAGAATGGGTATTGATTCCAGAGCCATAGACAAGATTATTATTAAGTATAGATTTTCCATTGCTAGAAATAGATGATTTGAAAAATTGCTTATGTGGAGTGAGATACATCACAAAAATTTATCTGAATAGTAAATGTCTATCACCATATTCACATAACTCAAGGTGATGAATGGAAGACAACATTAAAAACACAAAAAGGGTTGTATGACTGGTTGAATATGCCATTTGATTTGACTAATACACCAAGTGCATTCATCAAATTGATGATTGAAGTTTTTAAACCATTTTCTTGTAAGTTTTTCATTGTGTATCTTGATGACATGTTGATTTCCAATAGAATAGAGGAAGAACATTTGCAACAACTATGTAAAGTGCTTAAAAAGTTTAGACATGAAAAGTTACTTGTGAATTTGAAGAAATGTAGTTTCATGCAAAAAGAATTGGTGTATTTGGTATTTGTAATTTCTCGCGTCATGGAACCCTTTTCAAAAAAATTAAAAATAATAAAATTAATATTTTTAAGTATTTAAGTGACTTAATTTTTATTAAAAAGTGACAACTTAATATTACTTTATTATAAATTTTTATTTTATAGGAAAAAAGATTTTGAAACCAGAGCTATGAACTAGACAACTGAGTGTTTTGATTATTGGTCCCAAAGAGAAGGTTTTAAACAATGGTCCCTAAACCAAGAGTGTTTAGAGGATCCCACAAATGTACTAGATTAGAACAAGAGGGTTCAAAATCTCCCACAACCATAACAGATCACAATAAGATGGTTTTAAGGATCCCACAACCTTAGCAGATCAAACAACATAAAATTATAGCAAAGCTTTCCCCAAAACTTCCATTACAAAACTATCACAAGAAAACTCAACAATTCAATAGCAGACAAAGAACTAGGAAGGCCCAAAATAGGGAGTATTCCACCAATCTTTTATCTCTGCAAAACTTCCATACAACGTCCGCACAACTGTAGCAAAACTAGTGGGCATGCACACCCACTCAACCAAGCAGTCATTGAATCACAGCAATGAAAGAGCCAAATGAATTGAAACAGGGATCCAACTAAGCACCCAACAAATAAAACACCATCCAAACCCAGACTAAAATCCCCAAGGGATTTGCCACAGATCGACAATCCCAAGACTAGGTATGCAACAAGTTCAATGTAGATTTCTCAAACATCCACACAAGTAAGTTTATGTGTATTACTATAACATACACATCAAAGCACTTTGGAATAGATTCCTCTATCATCCATAGTCAAGCCAAAAATATGCAATATTTCACTGACCTTATGTCTTCACGAAAATTCTGCACAAGTATAACATTACTAATGGCCATGCACAACCACTCAGCCAAACAATCATTGAATCACAACAATGAGGTAGCCAAATGTATTGACACATGGATCCAAAAAGGTATCTGACAAAGAGAATGCCATCCCAACCCAGTCTCAAATCCCTAACGGATTTGCCAAATATTAGCCAGATCCCAACATCGGGTCCACAACAAGTTTAATGTGGATTCCTCAAACATCCACACAGGTAAGTTATTATGGATTCCTCTAACATCAACATAGAAAGAAATCACTTTGAAGTGGATTCCTCTATCATCCATAGTCAAAACCATTCTTGGGTTGGTAACAACAACACACCCCATAAATAAAAATGTAAACCCACTGCATAGGAAGGACAAAGAAATGCAAGTTTTCGCACTAGGTATGCAAATAATTAGATTAGGACTTCCCCGCCCAGTAGGTTTTTTAAAACATAAATAGTAACAATCAAAAAAACCTTGTTTCCTCCCTTTTCTAATAAGAGAGGCAAATATCTTAATAGCTATCAAACTATATGAAACAATCTCCTATACAATAGTATCAGTGTAAAAAAGAGCATAAAGGATAAATAATAACAACCAACCTTATAAGTGGAGTAATCTCCCTTTAAGGTGAAACAAGTGCTCCAAGAATAGTCTAAATCTTGCAAATCTGTCGTATGGAGGCAACAATACTTCTGCTCTAGGATTTTCTGCTAGAACCTACCAAACACCTATAGATCTAATGCTTGGAGTACGTGAATCTTCTAATCTTGTTCTTTCCCATCCAATAGACCTTTTAGGATTCTTTAAGCTAGTCCAAGAAGCTACAGCTCTAGAAATGTACCAGTGTTGTGTCACAAATATTTTGTTAGTCCCTACTCTTACCAAACCCAATCTAAAACCCATGGATCTACTGCTTAGTGTGAGTAAATATTCTACTTAAGTTTTTTCTACAAAACCCCACCCAGAATCTTCAACTCCACTACTTAGGGTATGCCAGACTTCTGCTTGGGTTCTTTCCCACCTAGTAGGCCATTCAAATTTCTAAGATTCAACAAAAGATGCTATAAAACTACCTTGATAGACACATCTATCCTCCAACCGCATGCCCTCTAAAAGGTTATGTGGATCTAGACCATCCAGATCTGTGTCGGAGTCATCACCCTCATACTCTTGTTCTTTCCCATCACAACATAAGTGTTTTAGGGATTTTACAACCTTACCAAATCAAACAACAAAAAATTATATCAAAGCATTCCCTAAAACTTCTATTTTATAACTATCTCAATAAAACTCCTCAGCAATTTGACAGCAACCAAGAAACAAGGAAGGCAATAAATAAGGAGTCTTCCATTGATCTTCCATATATGTGAAACATCCATACAACCTCCACACAATTGCAGCGCAACTAGTGGGCATGCACACCCAATCAGGTAAGCAGTCACTGATTCACAACAATGAGAGAGCCAAATGAATTAAAACATGGATCTAGATAGGCACCCAACAAAAAAAACCCAATCCCAAGCCAGACTAAAATCCCTAAGGGATTTTCCAAAGATTGCCAAATTCCAAGACCTAGTCCGCAACAAGTTCAATGCGGATTTCTCATACATCCACACAAGTAAGTTGATGTGGATTCCTCTAACATCCATAGTCAAGCCAAAAACATGCAATCTTTCACTAATATTTTGTCTCCATCAAACTTTTGCACAACTATAACATTACTAGTGGGCATGCACAACCACTCAGCCAAATATCGATTGAATCAAAACAATGAAGTAGCCAAACAAATTGAAACATGGATCCAACGAGGCACCCGACAAAGAAAAATACATCCCAAGCCAATCTAAAATCCTCAAGTGATTTTCCAAAGATTAGCCAAATCCCAAGAACGTGTCCACAACAAGCTCAATGTGGATTCCTCAAACATCTACACAGGTAAGTTGATGTGGATTCCTCTAACATAAACATAAAAAGAAAGCACTTTGAAGTGGATTCCTTTATCATCCATAGTCAAAACCTTTCTTGGGTTGTTACCAATGACACACACCATAGAGAAAAATGTAAACCCGCTGCATAGGAAAGACGAAGAAATACAAGATTTAGCACTAGGTAAGCAAATAGTTAGATTAAGACTTTCCCACCTAGTAGGTTTTATGAAACTAAATAGTAAAAAAAAAAACAAGCTTCCTCCCTTTTCCAACATGAGAGGGATATAATATAACAACTATTAGACTGTATGAAACAAGCTCCTATACGATAATATCAATGTAAAACAAGAGTATAAAGGGTAAACAAAAACAACTAGTCTTGTAAGTGGAGTATCTCCCCTTAAGAAGAAATAGTTCAATGCAGATTCCTCATACATCCACACAAGTAAGTTGATGTGGATTCCAGTAACATCCACATAGAAAGAAAACACTTTGAAATGGATTCCTCTATCATCCATAGTCAAGTCAAAAATAAGGAGTCTTCCACTAATCTTTTGTCGCCGTGAAACTTCCACACAACTGTAACATTATTAGTGGGCATGCACAACCACTCAGCAAAATATCAATTGAATCACAATAATAAGGTATCCAAATGAATTGAAACATGGATCCAATGAGGCCCCTGACAAAGAGATATCCATTCCATGCCAGTATGAAATCCCCAAGTGATTTTTCAAAGATTAGACAAATCCAAAGACCGGGTTCACACCAAGCTTAATGGGGATTCCTCAAACACCTAGGCGAGTAAGTTGATGTGGATTCCTCTAACATCCACATAGAAGGAAAGCACTTTGAAGTGGATCCCTCTATCATCCATAGTCAAAACCTTTCTTGGTTTGTTACCAACGACACACACCATAGAGAAAAATGTAAATCCACTGCATAGGAAACATGAAGAAATGCAAGATTCTGAACTAGGTAAGAAAAAAAGTTAGATTAGGACTTTCCCACCTAATATATTTTTTGAAACTAAACAACAAAAATAAAAAAAACTAGGCTTCCTCCCTTTTCCAACATGATTGGGAGATATCAACTATCAGACTGTATGAAACAAGCTCCAATATGATAAAATCAGTGTAAAACAAGAGTATAAAGGGTAAAAAATAACAACCAGCCTTGTAACAGGAGTATCTCCCCTTAGGAATAAACATTTCAATGCAAATAACTTCTACATCCACACAAGTAAGTTCATGTGGATTCCTCTAACATCCACATACAAAGAAAACAATTTGAAATGGATTCCTCCATCATTCATAGTCAAGCCAAAAATAGGTAGTCTTCCACTGATCTTCTATCTCCGTGAAACTTCTACACAACTGTAACATTACTAGTGGGCATGCACAACCACTCAGCCAAATAGCAATTGAATCATAATAATGAGGTAGCCAAATGAATTGAAACATGGATCCAACAAGGCACCCAACAAAGAGAAATCCATCCCAAGCCAATCTAAAATCCCCATGCAATTTTCCAAAGATTAGCCAAACCCCAAGAATGCATCCACAACAAGCTCCATGTGGATTCCTCAAAAATCTACACAGGTAAGTTGATGTGGATTCCTCTAACATCCACATACAAAGAAAGCACTTTGAAGTGGATTCCTCTATCATCCATAGTCAAAAACTTTCTTGGGTTGTTACCAAAGGCACATAGCATAGAGAAAAATGTAAACCCGCTGCATAGGAAAGATGAATAAATGCAATATTTAAAACTAGGTAAGCAAAAAGCTAGATTAAGACTTTCCCACCCAATAGTTTTTTTAAACTAAACAATAAAAATAAATAAAACCAAGCTTCTTTTTCCAACACAAAAGGGAGATACCTTAACAACTATCAGACTATATGAAACAAGCTCTTATACAATAATATCAGTGTAAAACAAGAGTATAAAGGGTAAACAATAACAACCAGTCTTGTAAGTGGAGTATCTCCCCTTAAGAAGAAACATTTCAATGCAGATTCCTCATACATCCACACAAGTAAGTTGATGTGGATTCCTCTAACATCCACATAGAAAGAAAACACTTTGAAATGGATTCCTCTATCATCCATTGTCAAGCCAAAAATAGGGAGTCTTCCACTAATCTTTTGTCTCCATGAAACTTTTGCACAACTATAACATTACTAGTGAGCATGCACAACCACTCAGCCAAATATTGATTGAATCACAACAATGAGGTATCCAAATGAATTGAAACATGTATCCAATGAGGCACCGGACAAAGAGATATCCATCCCAAGCCAGTCTAAATTTCCCAATCGATTTTCCAAAGATTAGCCAAATCCCAAGACGGGGTCCACAACAAGCTTAATGTGGATTCCTCAAACATCTACACAAGTAAGTTGATGTGCATTCCTCTAACATCCACATAGAAAGAAAGTACTTTTAAGTGGATTCCTCTATCATATATAGTCAAAACATTTCTTGGGTTGCTACCAATGGTACACACCATAAAGAAAAATGTAAACCCACTGCATAGGAAACACGAATAAATGCAAGATAGTGCACTACCTAAGCAAAAAGTTAGATTAGGACTTTCCCACCCAGTAGGTTTTTTGAAACTAAACAATAAAAATCAAAATAACCAAGCTTCCTCCCTTTTCCAACATGATTTGGAGATAACAACTATCAGATTGTATGAAACAAGCTCTTATACAATAATATCAATGTAAAACAAGAGTATAAAGTGTAAACAATAACAACCAGCCTTGTAAGAGGAGTATCTCCCCTTAAGAAGAAACAATTCAATACAGATTCCTCCTACATCCACATAGGTAAGTTCATGTGGATTCATCTAACATCCACATAGAAAGAAAACACTTTGAAATGGATTTCTCTATCATCCATAGTCAAGCCAAAAATAGGTAGTCTTCCACTGATCTTCTATCTCTGTGAAACTTTTGCACAACTATGACATTACTAGTTGGCATACACAACCACTCGCCAGCCAAATAGCAATTGAATCACAACAATGAGGTAGCCAAATGAATTGAAACATGGATCCAACAAGGCACCCAATAAAGACAAATCCATCCCAATCCAGTCTAAAATCCCCAAGTGATTTTACAAAGATTAGCCAGATCCCAAGACTGGGTCCACAACAAGCTCAATGTGGATTCCTCAAACATCTACACAATAAGTTGATGTGTATTCCTCTAACATCCACATACAAATAAAGCACTTTGAAGTGGATTCCTCTGTCATCCATAGTCAAAACCTTTAATGGCTTATTACCAATGGCACACACCATAGAGAAAAATGTAAACCCACTACATAAGAAAGACAAAGAAATGCAAGATTCCGCACTAGGTAAGCAAAAAGTTAGATTAGGATTTTCCCACCCAATAGGTTTTTTGAAACTAAACAATAAAAAACAAAACCAACCTTCCTCCCTTTTCCAACATGAGAGGTAGATGACAACTATCAGACTGGATGAAACAAGCTCCTATACGATAATATTAGTGTAAAGCAAGAGTATAAAGGGTAGACAATAACAACCAGCCTTGTAAGTGGAATATCTCCCCTTAAGAAGAAACAGTTCAATGTGGATTCCTCATACATCCACATAAGTAATTTGATGTGGATTCCTCTAACATCCACACAGAAAGAAAAAACTTTGAAAAGGATTCCTCTATCATCCACAATCAAGCCAAAAACATGCAGTCTTCTACTGATGTTCTATCTCCGTGAAACTTCCACACAACTATAACATTACTAGTGGGCATGCACAACCACTCAACCAAAGAGCGATTCAATCACAACAATGAGTTAACCAAATGAATTAAAACATGGATCCAATGAGGCACCCAACAAAGATAAATCCATCCCAAGCTATTTTAAAATCCCCAAGCTATTTTCCAAAGATTAGCCACTTCCAAAGACTGTGTCAACAACAAGTTCAATGTGGATTCCTCAAACATCTACACAAGTAAGTTGATGTGGATTACTCAAACATCCACATAGAAAGAAAACACTTTCAAGTGGATTCCTCTATCATCCATAGTCAAAACCTTTCTTTCCAACAACACACACCATAAAGACAAATGGAAACCCGCTGCATAGGAAAGACGAAGAAATGCAAGATTCCTCACTAGGTAAGAAAAAAGTCAGATTAGGACTTTCCCACCCAATAGGTTTTTTGAAACTAAATCATAAAAATCAAAACAACCAAGGTTCCTCCCTTTTTCAACATGAGAGGAAGGGGACATAACAACTATCGAACTTTATGAAACAAGCTACTCTATGACAATATCAGTGTAAAACAAGAGTATAAAAGGTGAACAATAACAACCAGCCTTGTAAGTGGAGTATCTCTCCTTAAGAAGAACCAATTCAATGTGGATTCCTCATACATCCACACAAGTAAGTTGATGTGGATTCCTCTAACATCCACATAGAAAGAAAACACTTTGAAATGGATTTCTCTATCATGCGTAGTCAAGCCAAAAACAAGCAGTCTTCCACTGATCTTCTGTCTCCGTCAAACTTTCGCACAATTATAACATTACTTATGGTCATGCACAAGCACTCAACCAAATAGAGATTAAATCACAATAATGAGGTAGTCAAATTAATTGAAACATGGATCCAACGAGGCACCCAACAAAGAGAAATCCACCCCAAGCCAGTCTAAAATCCCCAATTGATTTTTCAAAGATTTAACCAAATCCCAAGACCGGGTCCACAACAAGCTCAATGTGGATTCCTCAAACATCTACACAGGTAACTTGATGTGTATTCCTCTAAAATCCACATAGAAAGAAAGAACTTTGAAGTTGATTCCTCTATCATCCAAAGTCAAAACCTTTCTTGGGTTGTTACTAATGGCAAACACCATAGAGAAAAATGTACACCCACTGCATAGGAAAGACGAAGAAATGCAAGATTCTACACTAGGTAAGCAAAAAGTTATATTAGGACTCTCCCACCCAGTAGGCATTTTGAAACTAAATAGTAAAAATCAAAACAGCCAAGCTTCCTCCCTTTTCCAACACGAGAGGGAGATAACAACTATCAGATTGAATGAAACAAGCTCCTATACGATAATATCAGTGTAAAACAAGAGTATGAAGGGTAAACAATAACAACCAGCCTTGTAAGGGGAGCATCTCCCCTTAAGAAGAAATAGTTCAATGTAGATTCCTCATACATCCACACAAGTTGTTGTGGATTCCTCCAACATCACATAGAAAGTGTAATATCCCAAATTGGAATATTTTACAAGAATTTGTATTTCCCGTAATTTTGTTTAAATAAAATATAGATTATAGAATTGAAATAATAATGTAAATAATTATATTGAGTTTAATTATAGAGTTTTTGAATCTTGAATAATATATTATAATTCTGCAAGGGTTTTCGTCCTTGGGTTGAGATGACAAGGGTTTCCATCTTGCACCCAATTTTACATCTAAGGGTTTTCATCCTTAATTGTCATTGTAAAGCATTACACTTCCACAAGGTTTTAATGTTTAATACATGAATGATTTTTCATGATTCTCCTCTTCCATCAATGGTTGGATATAAATATCTTCGTAACCTCTCACCAAGGGATGTGTCTCTTCTAAAAGTAGTGTCACTTCCTTTAAATGAAGGCTACTGATAACAAATGAATGAATTAATTAATGCCTAAAGATTAATGTGCTTTGTCTTGTAATGTTTCTATCTCCTTGTAAGTGGTGTAGTACTCCTTTTACATTAAAGACTTGTTGGTTATGACCAATGATCTCCATCTGACCAGCAATCTCACAGAAGATGGACCAGTGATCTCCTCATGACCAATGATCTCTTCTTTTAGTGTTGCATTGATGTCTTTTGAATGTTGTATGGATTCCCTGTGGGTGTTGCAATTTGCCTTGAATAGTTGTGATTCATTGTTGACATTGATTTGTTGTTTTTAATGAGTTCCTTGGCTACGATTCATTGTTGGTAGTGATTTGAGGATATTATAGACCTCCCTTCTTTAAACTGCTTGTCCACAAGCAATTGAAAATTGAGTTGTCCATGAAATAATGCTTCTTACCACATTGTATCTTCAAAACATTGTGTTGCCCATGAAACATGGTCTTTCTTAATTATACTTTTAGAGTCACTATTATCATGGTCTGTCTCAGACGTGAATGTATGGAAATGCATGATTTGTAATAGCCTATGATCTATTGAAGCATAGTTTATAACCAATGAGTTTACCCGGTTGTATCCATAATGAACAATGACCACCACAACAAGGACCTTTATAAAGTTCTGCCATATTGAGAGACTCATAAACATAGTTTTAAACAAAGGTCTTTGAGGATAAAATAATTGGTGACAACTAGTGTCATACCTCGAGCAGAGATTTGAAGCACAAGATCCTATTGCTTGCCTTTAGTGTTTCTCTGATTGGAGAATTGTTCTAGTTGCAAGATTATAGTTTGCAAAGGATATAATGCTAGCATTCAGGATTAAATAAAAGAATGTGTTAAGCTCAATATAAGTAAATTGGTGATAGTCTAGGTTTTTTTCAGCCATCTGTAAAACGTCAATCCCACAAGTTATTTGTACATCTACTTCTCTTTCAACACTTAATATTTCTATAATGCCCCTTATCATAAGATACTTGAAAGGGTTGTGACGTTTCTTAAAAATTTCAAACTGTTGTTTAGATATGCATAACCCTTTACTCCTCATTATAAGAAAAGGTCTCAAAACTCTTCCTATATCAAAAAAAATGTGGATCTCATTTTGCTTGTCATCCTTTTTAATTTCAGCTTGAGGATGGATATGTGTTTTTGAAGAAGATTGCACCATATATTTACAAGAGAAATAGAATCATGATGGATTCCCAAAAGCATATTCTTGAACATAATTATTAATGCATCACCCAGGATAGGAAATGGCCATAAACTCTGCACTCTCCATGTAAAGGAATTCCCTTTACTTCCTGACTCAAGAAGTTGCTCCAAAGTTCAAATTGTATCATGACGACCTGATGAAATGTTATGCCTCATAAATGGCCATAAACGAGGAGTTGACATTGGTAGTATGGGTTGTTATCAACCGCTATGCCATATCCATGGTCATCAACCTCAAAGGTTTCATTAAGAACTAAGGGTGTTGATTGTCTGTTGCTTGAAACAATAGTCACAATTGCACCATCACGAAACCCACAAAGAACAAGATTACCCGTTTGGTTGAATTACTGGGAAGGAACATCATTGTTATGGTAGCATATCCACAACAATTTTCTTGGTTTTATGTCGACAAGGGCATCACCCTGGATTGTACCTATAATGGCTCTTGTGTCATCAAAATTGCTAGCAATTGTCCCAATAGTGCAAGTCCTTGAAATACATTTCGACACTCTCCTTCCAATCTTCTCAATAGCAATTATATTAGACTTTAAAGACAATGTTGGTCCCTGTATGCTCCATAAAGTGGATGGATGATTGTCCCTTGGGTTTTGCAAGTTCAAACTTGCATTAAAAAAGGGGCAATATCGATGTATTATTTGGCCACACTCGAATTGTTTCTTGGTTTCTTCATATTTTTTTAGATTAAAGACTACATGCATTTCACCTGAAAACTTTTCAGTTTCATGTCTAAAGGTATGCCAACCATCATAATTTTTTTCTTCTAATACCTCTTGAGCCCCTCCTACAAAAGAAACAGGCATGGAATCAGCTTCCCATTCATCTTTTGTTGTGGATGGTTGTATGCAATTTGTCTCTAATTGCTTCTTTGTTCTCAACTCTTTGATTTCTATTCTAGAATCCTCTTGTAAATTGAATTTCTCTTCATATTCTAAGCTAACATAATTATGATTGATGAACTCATCTTTCGCATAGTGTCTATTTCCATTCCATGACTCTTTTAAATCCAAATAGTCTGAAAAAGAGATTTCTTTTTGAATCTCTATTGAAAGGGCATTGTATGACTTGAAATTGTCCATAATTTCCTTATGTAGTGACCCCATGGTTCACAGTCTGGCAAGAAAAACAACTCTGATACCACTGTAATATCCCAAATTGGAACATTTTACAAGAATTTAGATTTCCCATAATTCTGTTTAAATAAAAAATATAGATTATATAATTGAAATAATAATGTAAATAATTATATTGAATTTAATATAGAGTTTTTGGATATTGAATAATAAATTATAATTATACAATGGTTTTCATCCTTGGGTTGAAATGACAAAGGTCTTCATCCTTGCACCCAATTTTACATTTAAGGGTTTTCATCCGTAATTGTCATTGCGAAGCATTACACTTCTACAAGGTTTTAATGTTTAATACATGAATGATTTTTTATGATTTACCTCTTCCATCAATGGCTGGATATAAATATCTTCATAACCTCTCACCAAGGGATGTGTCTCTTCTAAAAGTGGTGTCACTTCCTTTAAATGAAGGTTATTGATAACAAATGAATTAATTAATGCCTACAGATTGATGTGCTTTGTCTTGTAATGTTACGATCTCCTTGTAGGTGGAGTAGCACTTCTTTTACATTACAGACCTACTGATTACGACCAGTGATCTCCATATGACCAGCAGTCTCCCAGAAGATGGACCAACAATCTCCACATGACCAACGATCTCTTCTTTGAGTGTTGCATTGATGTCTTTGGAATGTTGTAATAATTTCCTATGGGTGCTGCCATTTGCCTTGAAGAGTTGTGATTCATTGTTGACATTAATTTGTTATTAGCAATGAGATCCTTGGATGCGATTCGATGTTGGTAGTGATTTGAGGATATTACAGAAAGAAAAAACTTTGAAATGGATCCCTCTATCATCCATAGTCAAGCAAAAAATAGGTAGTTTTCCACTGATCTTTTATCTTTGAGAAACTTCCACACAACTATAACATTACTAGAGAGCATGCACAACCACTCAACCAAATAGCGATTGAATCACACCAAGGAGGTAGCCAAATGAATTGAAACATGAATCCAACGAGGCACCCAACAAAGAGAAATCCATCCCAAGCTAGTCTAAAATTCCCAAGCGATTTTCTAAAGATTACCCAGATCCCAAGAGTGGGTCCACAACAAGTTCAATGTGGATTCCTCAAACATCTACATAGGTAAGTTGATCTGGATTCCTCTAACATTCACATAGAAAGAAACAACTTTGAAGTGGATTCCTCTATCATTCATGGTTGTTACCAATGGTGCACACCATAGAGAAAAATGTAAACCCACTACATAGGAAAGATGAAGAAATGCAAGACTCCGCACTAGGTAAGTAAAACGTTAGATTAGGACTTTCCCACCTAGTAGGTTTTTTGCAACTAAATACTAAAAATCAAAATAACCAAGCTTCCTCCCTTTTCCAACACAAGAGCGAGATAACTTAACAACTATCAGACTGTATGAAACAAACTCCTATACAATAATATCAGTGTAAAACAAGAGTATAAAGGGCAAACAACATCAACAAGCCTTGAAAGTGGAGTATCTCACCCTAAGAAGAGAAAGTTCAATGTGGATTCCTCATACATCCACACAAGTAAGTTGATGTGGATTCCTGTAACATATACATAGAAAGAAAACACTTTGCAATGGATTCCTATATCATCCATAGTCAAACCAAAAATAGGTAGTCTTCCACTGATCTTCACTCTTTGTGAAACTTTTGCACCACTATAACATTACTAGTGGGCATGCACAACCACTCAGCCAATTAGTGATTGAATCACAACAATGAGGTATCCAAATGAATTGAAACATGGATCCAATAAGGCACCCAACAAAGAGAAATCCATCCCAATCCAGTCTAAAATCCCCACATGAATCTCCAAAGATTAACAAGATTCCAAGACCAGTTCCACAATAAGCTCAATGTGGATTCCTCAAACATCTACACAGGTAAGTTGATGTGGATTCCTCTAACATCCACATAGAAAGAAAACACATTGAAGTGGATTCCTCTATCATCCATAGTAAAAACCTTTCTTGGGTTGTTACCAAAAGTGTAAACCATAAATAAAAATCTAAACCTGTTGCATAAGAAAGATGAAGAAATGCAAGATTCAACACTAGGTAAGCAAAAAGTTATATTACGACTTTCCCACCTAGTAGGTGTTTTGAAACTAAATAGTAAAAATCAAAACAACCAAGCTTCCTCTCTATTCCAACATGAGAGGGAGATAACAACTATCAGACTGTATGAAACAAGCTCTTATATGATAATATCAGTGTAAAACAAGAGTATAAAGGGTAAACAATAACAACCAGCCTTGTAAGTGGAGTATCTCCCCTTGAGAAGAAACAGTTCAATGCGGATTCCTCATACATTCACACAAGTAAGTTGATGTCCATTATTATAACATACACATAGAAAGAAAACACTTTGAAATGGATTACTCTATCATCCATAGTCAAGGCAAAAAATAGGTAGTCTTCCACCAATCTTCTGTCTCTGTCAAACTTCCGCACAACTATAACATTGCTAGTGGGCATCCACAACCACTCAGCCAAATAGCGATTGAATCACAACAATGAGGTAGCCAAATGAGTTGAAACATGGTTTCAACGAGGCACCCAACAAAGAGAAATCCATCCAAAGCCAATAAAAAATCCCCAAGCAATTTTTCAAAGATTAGCCAGATCCAAAGATCGGGTCCACAACAAGCTCAATTTGGACTCCTCAAATATCTACACGGGTAAGTTGATGTGGATTCCTCTAACATCCACATAAAAATAAAACACTTTGAAGTGGATTCCTCTATCATCCATAGTCAAAACATTTCTTGGGCTCTTACCAATAGTGCACACCATAGAAAAAAATGTAAACCCACTAGATACGAAAGACGAAGAAATTCAAGATTTTGCACTAAGTAAGCAAAAAGTTAGATTAGGGTTTTCCCACCCAATAGGTTTTTTGAAAAAAAACAATAATTTCAAAACAACCAAGATTCATCCATTTCCAACATGAGAGGGAGATAACAAATATCAGACTGTATGATGCAAGCTCCTATATGATAATTAGTGTAAAACAAGAGTTTAAAGGGTAAACAATACCAACCAGCCTTGTAAGTGGAGTATCTCCCCTTAAGAAGAAACAGTTCAATGAAATTCCTCATACATCCACACAAGTAAGTTGAGGTGGATTCATATAACATCCACATAGAAAGAAAACACTTTGAAATGGATTCCTCTATCATCCATAGTCATGGCAAAAAAAGGTAGTCCTCCACTAATCTTCTGTCTCCGTGAAACTTCCGCACAACTGTAACATCACTAGTGGGCATGCACAACCACTCAACCAAATAACGATTGGATCACAACAATGAGGTAGCCAAATGAATTGAAACATGGATCCAATGAGGCACCCAATGTAGAGAAATCCATCCCAAGACAGTCTAAAATCCCCAAGCAATTTTCCAAAGATTAGCCAGATCCCAAGACCGGGTCCACAACAAGCTCAATGTGGATTCCCCAAACATCTACATAGGGAAGTTGATGTGCATTCATCTAACATCCACATCGAAAGAAAGAACTTTGAAGTGGATTCCTCTATCATCCATAGTCAAAAACTTTTTTGGGTTGTTACCAACGGCACACAACATAGAGAATAATGTAAACCAACTGCATAAGAATGATGAATAAATGCAAGATTCCATACTAAGTAAGCAAAAATTTAGATTAGGACTTTCCCACCCAGTAAGATTTTTGAAACTAAACAATAAAAATCAAAACCACCAAGCTTCCTCCCATTTCCAACATGAGAGGGAGCTAACAACTATCAGACTGTATGAAACAAGATCCTATACGATTATCAGTGTAAAACAAGAGTATAAAAGGTAAACAATAAAAACTAGCGTTGTAAGAGGAGTATCTCCCCTTAAGAAGAAATAGTTCAATGTGGATGCCTCATACATCCACACAAGTTGATGTGAATTCCTATTACATCCACATAGAAAGAAAACACTTGGAAATAGATTCCTCTATCATCCATAGTCAAGCCAAAAACATACAGTCTTGCACTGATCTTCTATCTCAAAGAAACTTTTGCAAAACTATAACATTATTAGTGGGCATGCACAACCACTCAGCTAAATAGCAATTGAATCACAACAATGAGGTAGCCAAATGAATTGAAACATGGATCCAACAAGGAACCCAACAAAGAGAAATCCTAACCAAGCCAGTTTAAAATCCCCAAGCAATTTTCCAAAGATTAGCAAGATCCAAAAACTAGGTCCACAACAAGCTTAATGTGGATTCCTCAAACACATACACAAGTAAGTTGATGTGTATTCCTCTAACATCCACATAGAAAGAAAAGACTTTGAAGTGTATTCCTCTATCATCCATAGTCAAAACCTTTCTTGGGTTATTGCCAATGGCACACACCATAGAGAAAAACTTTGAAGTGGATTCCTCTATCATCAATATTCAAAACCTTTCTTGGGATGTTACCAACGACACACACCATAGAGAAAAATGTAAACCCGTGCATAGGAAAGATGAAGAAATGCAAGATTTCAAAGTAGGTAAGCAAAAAGTTAGATTGGGAATTTCCCACTAAGTAGGTTATTTAAAACTAAACAGTAAAAATCAAAACAACCAGGCTTCCTCCCTTTTCCAACATGAGAGGGAGATAAAAAATATTACACTATATAAAACAAGCTCCTATATGGTAATATCAATGTAAAAAAAGAGTATAAAGGGTAAACAATAACATTGAATCTTTTATGTGGAGTATCTCCCCTTAAGAAGAAACAAATCAATGTGGATTCCTCATACATCCACACAAGTAAGTTGATGTGGATTCCTCTAATATCCACATAGAAAGACAAAAATTTGAAATGGATTTCTTCTATCATCCATACTCCAGCCAAAAATAAGTAGTCTTCCATTGATCTTCTCTCTCCATGAAATTTTTGCACAACTGTAACATTACTAGTGGGCATGCACAACCACTCAGCCAAATAACGATTCAATCACAACAATGAAGAAGCCAAATGAATTGAGACATGGATCCAATGAGACATCTAAAAAAGACAAATCCATCCCAAACCAATCTAAAATATCCAAGCAATTTTCCCAAAGATTAACCAGATCCCAAGAACGGATCCACAACAAGCTCAATGTGAATTCCTCAAACATCTACACAAGCAAGTTGATGTGGATTCCTATAACATTCACATAGAAAGAAAGCACTTTGAAGTGGATTCCTCTATCATCCATATTCAAAACCTTTCTTGGGTTGTTACCATTGGCACACAACACAGAGAAAAATGTAAACCTGCTACATAGGAAAGATGAAGAAATGCAAGATTCTGCACTAGGTAAGAAAATTGTTAGATTAGAACTTTCCCACCTAGTAGGTTTTTGTAAACTAAACCATAAAAATCAAAACAACCAAGCTTCCTTCATTTTGCAACATGAGAGGGAGATAACAACTATTAGACTATATGAAAAAAGCCCCTATACGATAATATTAGTGTAAAATAAGAGTATAAAGGGTAAACAATAACAACAAACCTTGTAAGTGGAGTATTTCCCCTTAAGAAGAAATACTTCAATGCGGATTCCTCATACATGAACACAAGTAAGTTGATGTGGATTCCTCTAACATCCACATAGAAAGAAAACACTTTGAAATGGATTCCTCTATCATCCATAGTCAAGCCAAAAATAGGCAGTCTTCATATGATATTCTGTCTATGTGAAACTTCCGCACAACTGTAACATTACAAGTGGGCGTGCACAACCACTCAACCAAATAGCAATTGAATCACAACAATGAGGTATCCAAATGAATTGAAACATGCATCCAACGAGGCACCCAACAAAGAAAAATCCATCCCAAGTCAGTCTAAAATCCATACGATTTTCAAAAGATTAGCCATATCCCAAGACCAGGTCCCCCAACAAGCTCAATGTGGATTCCTCAAACATCTACATAGGTAAGTTGATGTGGATTCCTCTAACATCCACATAGAAAGAGAGCACTTTGACGTGGATTCCTTTATCATCCGTAGTTAAAACATTTCTTGGGTTGTTACTAATGGCACACACCATAAGGAAAAATGTAAACCCGTTGCATAGGAAAGAGGAAGAAAAGCAAGATTCCAAACTAGGTAAGTAAAAAGTTAGATTAGGACTTTCCAACCCAGTAGGTTTTTTGAAACTAAACAGTAAAAATCAAAACAACCAAGCTTCCTCCCTTTTCCAACATGAAAGGGAGACAACTTATCAACTATTAAACTGTATGAAACAAGCTCCTATATGATAATATCAATGTAAAACAAGAGTATAAAGGATAAACAATAACAACCAACCTTGTAAGTGAATTATCTCCCCTTACAAAGAAACAGTTTAATGTGGATTCCTCATACATCCACAAAGTAAGTTGATGTGGTTTCCTCTAACATGCACATAGAAAACACTTTGGAATGGTTTCTTCTATCATCCATAGTCAAGCCAAAAACAACCAATCTTCCACCGATCTCGTGTCTTCGTGAAACTTTCGCACAACTGTAACATTACTAGTAGACATGCACAACGACTGAACCAAATAACAATTGAATCACAACAATGAGGAAGCCAAATGAATTAAACATGAATCTAATAAATCACTTTGAAGTGGATACCTCTTTCATCCATAGTCAAAACCTTTCTTGGGATGTTACCAACAACACACACCATAGAGAAAAATGTAAACTAACTTCATAGGAAAGATGAAGAAATGCAAGATTCTGCACTAGGTAAGCAAAAATTTATATTAGGACTTTCCCACCCAGTAGGTTTTTTGAAACTAAATAGAAAAAATAAAAACAACCAAGTTTCCTTAATTTTCCAACACGAGAGGGAGATAACAACTATCAGACTGGATGAAAAATGCTCCTATACGATAATATAAGTGTAAAACAAGAGTATAGAGGGTAAACAATAACAACCAACCTTGTAAGTGGAGTAGCTCCACTTAAGAAGAAATAGCTATGTCGATGTTAGAGGAATCCACATTGGCACTAACAAGCTAGCGACTTCTACTAATACGGTCAACCAACCACCTACAACCCAACTTGCTTGAACACCATCACCCAACCTCAATCCAACTATGAAAAGTGCTCCCCATAAAATTAATGTGATTTTGAAGCCACAAGAATCCGTGATACCTAGGTTCTCTCTATTTCTTGACAAGACACACAAATGCAAATGGCCATTGTCTTAGCTACAAACCCATGGGAAAACCCTCCTTCTCCATGTTAGCAAGTGACTCGTCGTTCAAGGAGTCCCTCTCCTAGTAAAGAAGACATTGATTTTGCTTACCCTGAAAGATGACCTATAGTGCTTTTAAAAAATTTAACAACAAGCCATTAACATTATTTCCTAAGTAACCTCTTTGCGATGTTAGAAAGAGGATAAAACCATGAACCTTGATAGTTTCCAATGAATGTTTTCTCTTAGAATTTCCATGATATAAATGAGCTAAAATTCAAGTACTTAGTGTAAGATGGTTTTCAAAAGTTTTCAGATATGCATATCTTGTCCCTGTGAGAAGTTAAATAAGTGGTTTTGCTCTCCAGATGGCAATGACAGTCATCAGGCCCAATGCTACTTATCATATGTCTAGACATGAAGTTGGGTGTGGTGGCACCATCACTGTGATTGTGCCAATTTATGCTTCATTTATGACATATTTGGGTTTGGACCCGATGAACCGTGCTCTTTGGAAGTTTTTTAATTTTGACATGAGGATCCATGGTCTTGTGAATATTTATGCCTCCAACCATGTGGTTGAAAGGACAACTATTTGGAGGTAGTTAATAGACTCTCTTCCCATAGCCCACTAGATTTCTTGTGGGGAATTTAATATGATTGAATCACATGAAGACAAGGAAGGGGTCCTCTTGATGCATTGGTGTGTTAGTGAATGAGAAGCTTGGTTTTACCTTCACAAAAAACTTGGCCTTTTTTATCCAAACCACCACCGTAGGTAGTCATCTCCTATGACCTAGTTCACTTGGTGAAATTTTATCCAAAGGAAGGAACGAGTCCTTAAAAAGCTTGATCGAGCCCTTCTATCAGATCATAATATATTCTCTTTTGCTCAAAATTTTGATTGGCTTGTGATTGTTATTCTTGATGTCCTTATGTTGGATCACCAACTTATTAAATTATCTATGGAATGGTCTACCTTTCCAACCAAAACCTGTCATAATCATTTTTATCTAAATACCTCCCATCTACAACATCCTCAAACTCTTTCCCACACTAAGAGAGTCTGGAACGTCACCCCCATCCTTCAGGGGAACTAGGTGGATTGATTCGTGGGAAGAGGATATCTCTCACAATGCCACATTTATTCATTTTTTTGGCAAATAATTGGATTCTATCATAAAGTTGACAACTTTAGCCACTATGAAGGAATTCAACCAGCTTTTTCATGTGCTTGAACAACCCCCCTAGATGAATCTCTACAAAATCAAGTAACTGGGTTAAGGCATCAAATCAAACATGTTGATCTTCGCCAAGCCTGTGGAACTCAAATTTGATATGGCATCCATTGGATTATAATTGGGGATAGGGTCTCCAAGGAGTTATTCAATACATTGAGGGCTCTCAGCTCTACCACATAAGTAAAAACTGCTAAGGATGTTGAGGAGCAACTAACTAATCTCCCTAAGATCCTTCAAGATTTCATGAAACACTATGAGTAGGTTTTCCAAGCTCAGCCATCCCTAGAGGCTCAAAGATTAGCATTGAAAAAATTCCTTGATGTTGTTCCTTGCAAGCTCTCCCCAGTCAACAGGTGGCTTGTGATAAACCCTTATGCATAGGGGATCTTCATCAAGCTATGATGGGTATGGCCCAAGACAAAGCCTAGGGCATTGATGGTTTTCCCTGTGAGTTTTATTAATCTCTTTGGGACTATGTTGGACCTAATTTGCATAAATTCTATTTGAAAGCTCTTGTTCAAGGTTCTTTGGGTTGGCTAATCAATAAAGATAATATCAAAATCATTCCCAAGGCTAGGGATGCTGTGATTATTTCCAACTAGAGGCCTATCACTCTTTTCAATGTTTCTTACAAGATTGTAGCGAAGGCTCTTGCATTTAGGATAATATGTTTGTTCCCTTCAATTATTCAATATGAATAGATTGGGTTTATCTAGGGATGTTACAGTTTGGATAACATTCTTGCAGTTTGGGAAGGTATGGAATGGGCCCACACATCGAAACACAAGGCTCTATTCATAAAAAATGATTTTGTAAAGGCTTATGATTAAATAGAATGGCCCTTCATCTTAGAAATGCTTCAAGCATTAGGGTGTGGTCCCAAGTTCCTTATCTTAGTTCAAACCATCTTTTAGGATGTCTCTGCTTGCCTTACTATCAATGGACATCAATCTGAAAGCTTTGGCATGTTTCACTCTATCATACAAGGTTGCCCTCTTGCCCCCTTCCTTTATGTCCTCACGGTCGAAGGATTTTGATGCCTACTCAAAGATTTCACTTCTAGAGGGCTTATCAAAGGCATCGGTTTCCCTAATGCTCCTCAGAGCTAGCTTGTCAATGGAACTTTCACCGATGACTCCTTTCTTACCCTTTAAGAGAATGAGGAGGTTTTCCAGAATGCCATGCAATGCTTACATATGTTTTACTTGGCTTTTGGTTCAAGCATCCAATGGGCTACGATGTACTATATTTGGCAGAGCTATGCATATTTATAGAGTTGGTTGGGAGATTATCAATGAAAGTGGATTACTCATGGAGAAATGTTCAAATTCTTGGAAATTCCCTTTACTTTTCAAGCCTCTCTTGTGGAATTACAGAATTATGTTATCCTCAGAGTAGAGAAGAAGTTATCTTATTGAATTACCAAACCTCTCTCTCTAGTTGGAAAATTTCAATTATGCTCCAAAGTCCTAGCTACCACTCGTGTACTATTCTTCTTGTTGCCACCCCATCAAAAGTAGCCTATAAGAAGCTGGAAAATTTGCTCAAGGATTTTTTGTGGGCCAACCTAAAAGGTAAAAAAGGATTTCTTAGAGTTGTTTGGGACATTTGTTGTTGGCTTAAAGAAGCAGGGGGTCTTGGTTTGATTGACATTGTTAAACAAGGTCCAGCCTTGTGTGCTAAATGGATTATCAAGGCCATAGAAGGTCAGGAGGCCTAGAAAGCTCTTCTCAAGTATTGCATTTCTTTAGGGTGTCCCCATGACAGACAAGCTTAGCAAAATTTAGGCTTTCAAACTTTGTATCATCCCAAGTATTGTCAATATTAATGGGAATTTTGTTGTCAAAAATATCTAGAAAGCTTAGAAAACTATCAAACCCTAGCTAATTTAGAAAGGGGATGGTTTTTGGGCTAGCCTTTCTATCAGCTCTCATTCCCTATGGTGGTCTCATGCTATCTCTCTTAGTGAAAAACCCTTAGTCAAAGATCCCAAAATTAAAGCCTCGAGACACTTTCGTTGGGGTCTTAAAGTTCTAAGGAATATTTTTATCAAGTGCACTAGATCTTGGCTCACCTAGGATCACCTCAAGTCCAAATTTAGGCTTATTGCTCATGATTTTGAGTATATTTCTGAAACTAATATGGTTGTGCTTGATTAAGCTTTGCACAAATTTGGGGTTACCGATTCTCCCAGATGGTGGAAAGACTAGCATTGGTCTTCTTTCATTCCTATGCTCTGATATTAACTTTGACTTGGTCATAAATGGATTTCCTTGAACAAAATCCCTTGGGAGATGCTCAATAGGGGATGGAATATCAATAGCCCCTTTTTTTTTGGAATAGGAGATTTCAATTGGTTTGGTATGCTATTGTCAAACCCAAAAAGGCCATTTTTACTTGGTGTCTGTTATACCAAGGCTTCCCATTGGGAGGCAGAGTAATTCACATGGGTATTCCTCTGCCCAAATGCCCTACTTGTGGGCACACTGAGTCCCTCAAATATATTTTTTAATTGTGCTAAAAATCAAGGTGCTTGAAATTGGAATCATTCATTTTGCCAACCCTTCAATCCTCAAGCATTCACTTTGAACATCATCGTTTTAGGGAATACAACCCATCTCCTTGAGAAATACCAGCAAATATGACACATCTTTCACAATAAAATCCTTTTTAATTCTTGGAAATACAAGCAAACATGCCACATCTTTCACAATGAAATCTTTTTTAATTTTTGGAAAGACAAGAACACTACTACTTTTAAAGAACCCTACTACTTTTAATAAAGAAAGCTCAGCTAAATATTTTTCTACTTCTAATAGTCTCGCAACTGAGGCCACAAGAAATCTACGAGCCGCTCGACTTTCTTCACCCCTGATCATGGTCATGGAGGGTTTATCTCATGATTGCTATTTGCTACAAACATTGTATTGAATTCATATCACCAACACATTTCATAAATTATACGGGGCAATGGTATATTCGAGAGGAGAGAAAAATCAGCACCAGAACCATTATGATCCCTCCAGGTATAGAAGGGCTTTGTTGGCCGCATTTCTCAGTCAACATCCACTTTCACTTCCTTTGTATCATTAACATCGACATTCACAATTATAGAAATATATAATAAAAGTCCATGAACGCACTTTCGAGGACAGAGACGATGACACTCGCGTGTCCAAGTAAAAGAAATAAAAACGCTTCGATTATAATCATACAATGCTCAGACACACTCTCACTCTCACATCATTATGTAGAGAAGGTCGATTGAAAGACGCGCTACACATTCTGCTTACCACACACAATCCCCCTGAACACTCTTCTACATCCTTTATACTATTGCAGACCTGCATTTCCCACAAAGCCCTGTCACAGGGTAAGAAAATCCACTCCCACATCAATCACAGTGAATTTCAGTTCACCCCACACAAACTTATACAAGATACCCTTATACGCATGTATGGCCAGTGCGGATGTTTAGTAGATGCTCGCCAAGTGTTTGACCAAATGACTGAACGAGATGTCTTCTCATGGAATATCATGATTGCCGCTTACAAAACCCACGGATATCCTCACGAGGCATTGACACTGTTTCACCAAATGCAACGAACAGGTGTCCAACCTGATCAGTTCACCTTTGCCAGCATTCTCCCAGCCTGTGCCAAAATAGGAGCTTTGGAACAGGGCATGGACATCCACGAAAGCATAATGGAAAAAGGACTTTTGTCAGATGTTGTAGTTGCAAGTGCCTTGGTAGATATGTATGCAAAATGTAGAAGCATGCACAAGGCATGTGAAGTGTTTGACAAAATGCCTGAAAGAAATGTGGTCTCATGGACTGCCATGATTGCAGGATATGCACAAAACGGGTTTGTTGAAGAGGCCTTGGAAACATTCAAACAAATGAAATTGGTAGGTGTCAAGCTAAATTCCGCAACCTTTGCCAGCATCCTTCCAGCCTGTGCTAAAATGGGAGCTATAGAACAAGGTATGGAAATCCATCAAAGCATAATAGAAAGGGAGTTTTTGCCAGATGTTGTAGTTGCAAGTGCCTTGGTAGATATGTATGTAAAATGTGGAAGCATGCACAAGGCACGTGAGCTGTTTGACAAAATGCCCAAAAGAAATGTGGTCTCATGGACTGCAATGATTGTAGGGTATACACAAAATGGCTTAAGTGAAAAAGCCTTGGAAACTTTTAAGCAAATGCAATTGGCGGGTGTAAAGCCTAATTCCACAACCTTTGCCAGCATCCTCCCAGCCTGTGCCAGACTGGGAGCTATAGAACAAGGGATGGACATCCATCATGGTGTAATCGAATTTGGGTTTTCATTGGATGTCATAGCTGCGAGTGCCCTGATAGACATGTATGCAAAATGTGGAAGCACACATAAGGCACATGAACTGTTTGACAGAATGGCTCAAAGAAATGTAATATCATGGAATGCAATGATTGCAGGATATGCACAAAATGGGTTTGTTGAAAAGGCTGTGGAAACTTTCAAGCAAATGCAATTGTCAGGTGTAAAGCCAGACTGCACAACCTTTGTCATCATCCTTCCAGCCTGTGCCAAAATGGGAGCTTTAGAACAGGGTATGGACATCCATCAAAGCATAATCGAAGGTGGATTTTCATCAGATGTCACAGTTGCAAATGCACTGATAGACATGTATGCAAAATGTGGAAGCGCACACGAGGCACATGAACTGTTTGACAAAATGACTCAAAGAGATGTGGTATCATGGAATGCAATGATTGTAGGATATGCACACAATAGGCTTGTTGAAAAGGCTGTGGAAACTTTTAAGCAAATGCAATTGTCTGGTATAAATCCAAACTCCACAACCTTTGCCAGCATCCTTCCAGCCTGTGCCAAAATGGGAGCTTTAGAAAAGGGAATGGACATCCATCAAAGCATAATTGAATGTGGATTTTCATCAGATGTCATAGTTGTGAATGCCTTGGTAGACATGTATGCAAAATGTGGAAGCACACACAAGGCACGTGAACTGTTTGACAAAATAGATAAAAGAGATGTAGTATCATGGAACACAATGATCGCAGGATATGCACAAAATGGTGTTCTCGATGAGGCTTTAAAGCTTTTCAAAGAAATGCCTCAAAGAGATGTGGTCTCATGGACTGCAATGATCACAGGATATGCACAAAATGGTTTTCTCGACGAGGCTTTAAGGATTTTTAATGAAATGCCTCAAAGAGATGTGGTATCATGGAATGTAATGATTGCAGGATATGCAAACAATGGATTTGTTCAAAGGGCCTTGGAAACTTTTAAACAAATGCAACTGGCAGGTGTCAAGCCAAATTCCACAACCTTTGCCAGCATCCTTGCAGCCTGTGCCAAAATGGGAGGTGTGAAACAAGGTATGAACATCCATCAAAGCATAATTGAATGTGGATTTTTTTCAGATATCACAGTTGCAAATGCTCTGATAGACATGTATGCAAAATGTGGATTCACACACATGGCACGTGAACTGTTTAATAAAATGGCTCAAAGAAGTGTGGTATCATGGAATGCAATGATTGCAGGATATGCACAAAATGGTATTCTTGACGAAGCTTTAAGGCTTTTCAAAGAAATGCCTCAAAGAGATGTGGTATCATGGAATGCAATGATTGCAGGATATGCACAAAATGGGTTTACTGAAATGGCCTTGGAAATTTTTAAGCAAATGCAATTGGCAGGTGTAAAGCCAATCTCCACAACCTTTGTCAGCATCCTCCCAGCCTGCGCGAAAATGCAAGCTTTAGAACAGGGTATGAACATCCATCAAAGCATAATCGAATCTGGGTTTTTGTCAGATGTCATAGCTTTGAATGCCCTGATAGACTTGTATGCAAAATGTGGAAGCACCCACAAGGCACGTGAACTGTTTGACAAAATGGCTCAAAGAGATGTGGTGTCATGGAATGCAATGATTGCAGGATATGCACGTAATGGGTTTGTTGAAAAGGCCTTGGAAACTTTTAAGAAAATGCAATTAGCAGGCATAAAGCCTAATTCCACAACCTTTGCCAGCATTCTCCCAGCTTGTGCCAAAATGGGAGCCGTAGAACAAGGTATGGACATTCATCAAAGCATAGTCGAATTTGGGTTTTTGTCAGATGCCATAGCTATGAATGCCCTGATAGACATGTATGCAAAATGTGGAAGCACACACAAGGCATTTGAACTTTTTGACAAAATGGCTCAAAGAAATGTGGTATCCTGGAATGCAATGATTGCAGGATATGCACAAAATGGTTTTGTTGAAAAGGCTGTGGAAACTTTTAAGCAAATGCAATTGTCAGGGGTAAAGCCAGACTCCACAACCTTTGCCAGCGTCCTCCCAGCCTGTGCCAAAATGGGAGCTTTAGAACAGGGCATGGACATCCATCAAAGTGTAATCGAATGTGGATTTTCAGCAGATGTCATAGTTGGGAATGCCATGATAGACATGTATTCAAAATGTGGAAGCACACACAAGGCGCATGAACTGTTTGACAAGATGGCTCAAAGAGATATAGTATCATGGAACACAATGATTGCAGGATATGCACAGAATGGCTTTTGCATGGATGCTCTCAAACTCTTTGAAGTAATGAAGCACTCTGGACCATACCCTGACCATCTAAGCTTTTCTTGTGTTTTATTAGCATGCAGCCATGCAGGTTTAGTGGATGAGGGCTGTAAATACTTCAATGGCATGAGTGACTTTAATTACATTATACCTACAATTGATCATTATGTGTGCATGATTGACCTACTTGGCCGTGCTGGCTATCTTGAAGAAACTCTAAACTATATAATCAAAATGCCGATAAAACCTGTGGTAGTTGTGTGGACGTGTTTGCTTGGTGCCTGCAGAGCACATAAGAATACAGGGTTAGGAGTATTTACAGCAAATCTTCTTTTTGAGATGGATCCTCAAAATGTTGCAACTTATGTTCTTCTGTCAAACATCTATGCAGAAGTGGGCAGGTGGGGTGAGGTTCAACTGGTAAGGAGAATGATGAAAGATAGAGGAATTAAAAAGTTTCCTGGATGTAGTTGGATTGAAGGGCATAAAATGGTACATGCTTTTTGTGTAGGAGACAGATCTCACCCATAGACATTGGAGATCTATGCAAAGTTGGAGGAATTGTCTTGGGAGATGAAGGCAGCAGTGTATTTTACAGATTCAAAGCTTGTACTGAATGATGTGGAGGAAAAATAATTATTCCTCTGCCACTATAATGAGAAGTTGGAAATTGCATTTAGATTGTTAAACATGCCCTGTGGGACAACTATTAGAGTTGTCAAGAACCTTAGAGTATGTGTTGACTGCCACACTGGAATCAAGTTTATCTCCAAGATTGTTGCATGACAAATTTATGTGAGAGATACAATTTGGTTCCATCATTTCAATCAAGGACAATGTTCTTGCAGAGTTTTTTGGTAATGCTAAGTGAAGCAATCTGTAACATAGACTTGTACTGTGTCAGACCCGCAGTGATAAAGAAGGGACCAGGTTTTATTTTGAATTTCAAAAACACATTCTTTCTGTGTTTGGAAGTCTAGACCATGCTGTTGATTTTATAAAATCAGATGTATAGTATACAATGTGCATTGCTGCCTAATGAAGCAATCTGTAATCTAGGCTTGCACTGTAACAAAGGGCAGTGTCAGACTTGCCGTGATAAAGACAGGACCAGGTTTTATTTCCAGTCTCTAAAAAGTGTTTTTTCCGTGTTTGGAGATCTAGATCATCCTGTAGATTTTGTAAAATCAGATGTATGGTATACAATGTGCATCGCTGTCTATATATACCGTTGGAGTATTAGTTAATGCCCCATTTTAAGATACAATGGAGGTGTCATGGCATTGGACTGTTTCAGGAAGTCTGCACGTTTCTGAAATGATAAGCTGGAGGAGAAGGTGGAGAATAAGAAAAAGAGAGGACCACAAGAAGGAAATGCAAAGATGCTTGGCCAAAAGGAAACGTGAGAGAAGGGCTTACAATCAATCCAACGCTTGGAGATGATAGGGTGACAATCTCTTAATAGTTCTTTACACCAGCGTTTGTCTCTTTGTATTATATTGTGCTTATGTCAGGTCTGCCATTTGGGATTGAATTACCATATGAGATTATATATGTTCATGTGGTTTTTGTCTCATTTATGCTTAGAAATTTGTAATGTTGCTTCACATCCCTTCGCTTTGTACAAGAGGTAATATGTTTGTGGATTCAACTTTTTATTATTATTTAATTTATTTTAAATTTTTGTTTTTTCTAGTTTAGAAATAAAATGTTAGAATTTATATGTGGAAGTAAAATTGCAATTAGGCTATGGCCTTTCCTCGTAAGTTTAATTGGGCTATGGAAAACAAAATGAAGCATGTGATTTGTAGTTAGGGTTGATTGAATAGCAAAATGAAAATATTTGGAGTCACCATTGGATTGTGATAAGAGGAATTTAGGATGTACGAACCACAAGATCTTTTGAGGAATATGATGGGAGACGTTCATAGGAGTGTGAGGAACCCTGCAATTGTACGTATTGGATACTTTCTTTACATATTACAAGCCAAACAAATACTAATAAAGATTATATTCCACATGACAAAATATAAATTGAGGTCTTTTTTAATCAGCCGCATACCTAGTAAATGCTAGCGAGACCAAATTCCTTGTGGCCCAAGTGAAGTTTGTTTACAAAACCTCAACTACAATCATATGAAGCTTCTTTATTTGTTTTTTACACATTTCCAAGGAATAGTTTATAATATAAGAATCAATTCATAATGTTCAAAGACATATGTGGTTAACTTTTTTCTAGCTGATTTCAAAAATGTTTGGATTATATCACAAGCGTGTATCAAGGAAAACAAGTTTTTATAAAGGATTCAAGAGAAGGAAACCTTAATTTTTTTTATCTTATGAAAATGCATTTAATAACTATATGTTTAGAAGGAAACGTAAATTTTCTAATTTAGTGCGATCCTTTCTATTAAATGTTGATTGAGTTCAGGTTTAACAATTTTAAAAGTAAAATTTCTCTGAATTACCTCCCATTATTTTAGCACGAAAATCATTTTATAACTTGCATTATCAATATCGTTCTTTTTTATATGCTATGATATTCTACATTTTAAAGGAACCATCTTTATTATCATCAATAATAAAAATAATTATAAGTCACTTGCATTAAAATTTGGCTAATATACTAGCTTCTAATAATGAGAAAACTAATTAAATTTTAGGCTACAAAATAGGACAATAATTAGGTCATAAAAAACGCCAATATCTCAAAGATCTAGAAAAGTCTACCAAATCCTCACACAACAAATCACATAAAGTATGAGCAATATAAACGTTATAAAATTTAATCAGTTATTGTAGATGTTGAAAATGGGGTGTTGTCGCCCTAGTCCTTTCCTCCACACCCAATAGGAAGAGCACTGTTTGGGTCACGATCTCACTACTATTTTTGATTCAAATGCCCCAAGCTCATGCCAAGTAACCTGGTATTAAGCTCTAACAATTAAAATGGGAAAGTAGAATTGGTGATTTCCTTAGGCACCAAACCACTTTTCTTATTAGTGCTGAGGGGAACTATTTTTGGGAAAACCATCCTACATGATGATGGTAGAGTCTAACCATGTGGAGTTGTTCTTTGTTATTAAACTCTTGCAAGGAGAAATAAGGGCATCAAATAGTACCTTTGTTGTAGTAAATGGGACTTTACCCTAGTGGTCCAAGAGGTCTTGAGGACCTACAAGTGTTTAAACATGGAGAGCACTTTGGATGCATGACTTTGAATTTGTGTATGATTATTTGAAATAACATAAAGTATTTCCTATTGATGGAGATGCCCTTGTCCATCCTTGTCCTAATAAGATATTTGACATCTTGGCACATAAATTTGTGTAGTTTTACCCCATATTTATAGAGAGCCGAAGCCCCAATGCTTAAACGCATTAATCAATTCAAATTCAACATGATACCTAATAAGAGAAAGTACATTATGCATATAATTGATCTCCTAAAATTAGGGAGTCAAATCTTATTTTCATATCTCCCACAATCTCTCGTGTTATTCCCTAAATCTCTCACAATCCTATCTCTTACAATCTCTCTCCTACTATCTCTCAACAATCCTACAAACACCTTTTCTAAAGTGATTATTACTCCAAGTTACCACTTCTAATAAGCTCCAAAAGATGCAATCGATAAGTTGACTATTAATCCGAGTTGAATGCTGCAAGAATGGTTCCATGGTAAGCGAGATAGAGGATTATCTAGCTCCAAAAGATGTAGGAGATCCTTCGTCGACAAGTTGCCAAACAAACTTTTGAATATGTGATTGCACTAATTCATGCAAAACAATGTAGGGTCGTGTTGTGGAGCTTGTGGGTCCTCCAAACCATAGAGATTCAATCCAAGGAGGGCAGACTGAACGAGTCTGAACTCATTGTAGGGAGCTTTGGAAGCTCAGTTGGAAGGAAATCACCTCAACGAGTTGTGTGATGTAGAGCTCGAGCTAGGGTTACCATGCAATGTAACCAAAAACATTCGCTGAGGCTATTGTGAACAAATATATCCCAAACCTCCAATGGAGAATAACAGTTTTAGATATATGTAACATAGATGCAACTTGATGCAATGGTGAATGTAGTCAAAATTCAAACATAGATCTGTTGAAACATAGATAGAGCAAATCCACATGGCTAACAAGAACAAACAAACCAGAAACCCTCAAATTGCAATATGTATATCCTCTAAACCTAATCTGGAAACCTCCAAATGAGTTGCGCCCAACAGTGACTGTGGTTGCACTTTGAAGATAATTTTTCGTCGCTTGTTCTTCTACTTCCTCATGAAGATCATATTTGCTACAAAGTGTTGTAAGAAAAAGTTAACTCGAAGAGTGCTCACACGTACACAAAACTAAGCTAAACTCACATAATTTTAAGCATGAACACAATAAACAAAATGGATGAAAATTGTGGATAGATTGTACAAAATGGAAGAGGTAGATGATGCACGTGAATAGCATATGCCATCAGGTTCACGGGAGGTCAGTGGTATCTGTATTGCCGTTGACAAAGTGCAAAAAGGGTGAACAAACAAATAAATGGGTTCCACAAGGTTTGTGGTACCCTGCTAGCCTTTGCTTGCACGTTTTGACATAATCAACAAATGGATAGATAACATACAAAGTAATGGCGTCATTGCGAGATCTGTGGTATTTGCCAACCTATTTCAAAGAGTCCTCATCAACAACCTGCTCTGATACCAGAGGTAGGTTTTACTCCATATCTGTAGAACGCTAAAGCCCCAATGCATAAACACATTAATCAATTCAAATTCAACATGATACTCAATAGAGAAAGTAGATAATTGATCTCCTAAAATTAGGGAGTCAAATCTCTTCATATCTCCCAAAATCTCTCAGTCTATCCCCTAAATCTCTCACAATCCTATCTTTTACAATTTCTCTCCTAATATCTCTCAAAAATCCTACAAACTCCTATTCTAATGTAATTATTACTCCTTACATTATTTACTCCACTCATTATTTTCCACACACTGTAATTAACTAATATTATAATGTGAAGCATGTAAGTCTTAAGCACCCATGTGAAAACTAATCTTAACAGAGTGTCCTTAATAATTCGAGCTCTCTGCTATCAGAAAACGACATTGCTAAACTTAGTGTCCTTAAAAAGAAGTCTGTCAGAAACTGACAATGTTATGTTTTATAAAAAAAAGTTCTCATTTTTAGCATAACATAACATAACATTACAATCTATCCATTCAAAAAACATAACATTTGAAATATTAATAAAATAATAATACCCATGCTCTTCACTAGGTGCCATGAAATTTCTATTTTAATATATATGTTATGTAATCAGTAGGTGAAAACTATGCAGGTACCCTGATTGACTATTGGGGAAAGTATATTATTTGTCTCCCTCATCTTTCCCATGCTTAGATAAAAGTAGTTACTAATTAAAATATTTAACTGCCCTTCACATATTTTCATTATTTACTAAAATCCTATTAAGTAATTATTTGCACCTTTTAATCTGTTTATGACCAGAGAAGAGCAGAAAATAAAATACTCTAATTAACCTTAAAATTTATACAAAACAATCCAATAATATATTCAACAAAGTGTGTATATATTTCTGTTCACCTGGATGATGCTTCTGCTTTAGTTACTAGTGCATAGCATGATGCAAGAATATAATTTTTAATTTTGTTTTAGTCGTGTCCTCCATTGAAACTGTTTTATAAAATGTCTACATTCTTATTTTGATATATTAAAAAATCAATAATGATATAGCACTATCAAAATGCATTAAACTATGGGTTAATCTTTTATAAAAAAATCATGATGAATGTTTTTATTATTTGCAATGAACTTATTCATATTTTTACTAGTAAGGCTGGGGAGCTGAAGTCTCAAGTAAATCTTTTAAATTTTGAAATATTTATAAGTTTAGAGGTTTTGGTTTTAAGTTTAATTTTAGATTTATTTTTCATTTTTCAAATTTCAAATTCAAATTCCAATTAAAAATAATATTCAAACTCAAATTGTAAATTTAAATTCACTTATCTATTCAAATTTTAATTTAAACCTATAAAAAACTTATTTATTTCATATTTAATTTAAATTTATCATAATATTATAAATAATTTTTAATCAAAGAAAATAACTACAATTTTTTTAAAGAATAAGCATAACAAAACAACATATTATAAAGAATAAGCATGTTCATGTTCTTCATATAATATGTTTAGTTTTCTTCTTATTAATTATAATTACTAAGTTGATATTTTATACCCCTCTCAAACAATGTAATATTTAAATATATTTCAATTTAGTTTTGAATATATACGTATATATGTATGTATGTATTCATTTTTTATTAGAGTTACGAATCAGTCTAAGATATTATCGGGGATTTAGATTTTCAAGCGATAATTTATTATATATACTAGATTTATTAATAATTATCATAATTGTTCTGAGAATACCAATAACGGTTAAAATTGGTTCGAGAATACCTACAATGATCACAACTGATTTGTAAATACCAACAACAACCACACTCAACGTCAGTTACTATAATGAAATTTGAATTTGGATAGGGCTTGAAACAACCTAATTACTTTACTAACTCACCCACATCTCATTTATAAAACTCTATATATTATCACTATAGCCATTTAATTGAGATTTTCTAATAAATTATTTAAATTTAATTACAATTATTAATAATCGTGATGATTATAATATATAATATGTAAAACTTTGAAACAAATACCATTAAAAAATATATTATTTGAATGTTTGAAATTTAATCTAATTAATAGTTATATTTTTCTAATAAAAACTTGTAATCATTGAATAATTAGTAGAGTAGTTGAGATATCAACATTAAAATTTATTTACAAAGTTCTTTTATATATTAAATTCTATAGTATATAAGGAGCCATTTTAAAATGTGTTATTCCAATGTGGAGGGTTAATCTCATCAGTTTAATTATGATTCTCTTATGAAAACTTATGGTCATTTGATAGTAAATTAGAGTAGTTTGCATATCATCATTAGCATTTTTATTAGTGGATATAAAATAAAACATAATTGTTTGAATTCAAATTTAGAGTTAGTATTATATTAGCATGATTGGTAAAATATTATCCTTCTAGATTCTTAGTACCAAAAATTACAATAATCTTAATAATAAGTAAATATGTGTTTTGAATATTGCATTAAAATTATTGATTACATTTAATCTCTTAAGTAATTTGTTTTTAACGAGTGACTTGATATCATCTTTACATCGACCCATATCTCACTCGACATAAAAATCTACTTTACTCTATTGCCCTTCATAAACCAAGGGATCCTCATTCCATGTTCACATTTAGATAATGATAAAGTCATAGTGAGGGGGTCCAATGAAGGACAAATTTATATCGTGCAACCTAGGATTCAATACTCACGAAATTTAACAAATACATAGTCTATGTGTAAAAGGAAACAAAAAAAATATATATTGAGTTTGATAAAGAAATTGAAATTCGTGCACACAACAAAAACACCAACTACGATCTTATTAGGCTAAAAATACATGCATTGCTACAATATTTATCCACTCAAGGATGTGTCTCACTCCAACAATTCACTACTCGAATCTAAATGCTATAGCAAATCTTTGCTCACAACTCTCTTATGGTTGAACCTTTTGAATTTTTATCCTCTTCTCTAGGATCGAATTGGGAACAAGCAACTCATTATCCTCTTATGGGCCCAACCTAACTAAACCAACCCCACTTGAATGGAACTCATATTTGTTTGAGAACAATATGGAAGTCCAATTGTTTCATCTTTCATAATAACTCTTAAACTTCCATTAGTTAGGAAACGTCTATGGCAGGTACATGAAGCTCTAAAAAGCATGTTAACATAACATGAGCCTTGGATCTCATATTGAACCTGGTGCAATCTAGCGTAAAGTGTCTATGTGGATGATTATTTGGTTTTATGAGGTTTGTGAATAAGCATTGTTGTGTGTGTGATTTGGTTAGGACTCTAACACCTAAAGGAAGCGCTCTTACACTAGACATTGAGCTTGATAAGAATAAACTATATTCTTATCAAAGATGTACAATTCATGTGCAAGAAAAGTGTTAATGCATGAATTCATTGATTTCATTTATTCCATCATTCCACATTATAAAAGCACTACTAGAGTGTTCAATATATAGGAAAGAGAGAGTAGGGTAGACAACCCATAGTGGGTATGTCAACACTATGTGCACACACCAAGGTGGGGTTGGACAACCCATAATGTAAACCATGTATAAGCCACTCATGGTGAAGAATGACCTGATTGTGAACTAAACAAATGTGCATATAATTAAGCCCCTAATTGTGCACTATTAATCCCTAAGTAAACTTAAAGTGAATAAATGTGAAAGGAAACCAAAGGTAAAATCAATTTGGGTGATAACCCTTTTCACACCAACACCTTCCCCCCTTTCCCCCGTCATGAGAGGATGAAGGAAAAAGGTCAAGTGACCCCCTTAAATCAATGTCTCACACCCCTAAGAGATTTTGCAAGTTATGGAACTTACTCTCAATGAAGGGTTTGGTGAATATATCAACAACCTACTCTGTTGTAAGACAATATAATAGATGAATGACTTGTTCCTGAATCAACTCCCTCATGTAGCACATGTGGATATCGATGTGTTTAGTTCACTAATGATGAACTGGGTTCTTTGAGATTTGAATAGTACTCTGGTTGTCACAAATGATGATAGATAGTCATTGATGGGTGATTCCAAACTCAACTAGAATATTCTAAAGCTTAATATCCTTAGTAGTGGCATCAACAACTCATCTATAATTGACCTCAGTCAAAGATAGAATGATAACATTATGATTCTTACTTTTCTAGATAATGGAGCTTGAACTAACGTGAAAGTTGTAACTAGATGTGGACTTATGATCCTTATAATCTCCACCCCAATCAGAATCTATATATATCTGACCAAGTCTAGACTAATCCCTGCTACATAGTGTATCCCATGTTAAAGAGTATGTTGGATGTAATGCAAGATACGTTTGGACACTTTCCAATGAAGTTCATGTGGTTCATTCATGAAGTGGGAGACCATGACAAATTGAAAGGAAATGTTAGGGTGAATGCCGTCAGATAGATGAGAGTTTGAACAAGTTGAGAATATAAAGTGGCATCCACTAGTGGACTGGAACATTTTTCTCAAGCTTAACCCCAGACAAAAAGGGAATAGGTGTAAGCTTACAATCAACCATGTTAATTTGAGCTAGAAGATCAAGAGCATACTTGGGCTGAGCAAGAGCGATACCAAAAAAATATTGAGTGATGTCAATTACAAAAAAATAATGCAAAAGGCTTAAGTCGGTCATAGCAAATTGATCATGTAAAGAAGATTTGACTCTACCAATGATGTATGAAGAACTCTTAGTAAGAATTAAGTCATCAATGTAGAGGACCATAAGTAAATGGGAGTTGTCTTGTTGTAGAATATACACATTGGGATTGAAGTGGCATCTCGATAATCCAATAAAGAGAAGAAATGAGTCCATCTTGGCATACCAAGCCTAAGGGGCCTATTTGAAGCCATAGAGAGACTTTTGTAATCTGCAGACTAAAGAAGAGGCCTATTTGGTGATGTTTGAGGTTGAGAAGACTAATCCTATAATAATACTTAGAAGGTAGAAATATTCATCTAGAATTATAGGCATCATTTATGTACCAATTCCTTATATTTACATAAACCGGGATGCAATTAATTTAGTCCATTATCACAAAAATATGTAAAATTTTAGACTTAAGTTAAAATTATTTATACCTATTTATTACCATGTCAAACTATTTAAACACATATTTATATTATTAAGGATCTTAAGCTTATCAACACTTTTAAATATATTTTAACATAAGAAACCAAAGTCTTTTTGCATATAGATGTCCTTGTAACATAAGAAACCAAAGTCTTTTTGCATATGGATGTCCTTGTAACTGCTTGTTGCATCCATGAGTGATCATTTTTTCCTTGTAATATCATACTCCTCCTATAGAGTGAATGGGTTACAAGGGAATTCTACCTTTGGGCAAATCATTTAGAGAGTTCATATTTCATGTGATAATCTGTATACTTATTTTCTTCTTTATACATAAGTAGGGCCTATACATATGCCTAGGACAAGTATTTTGATCAACCTAAAATTTTGATTCTTTTAACATAGAATTTGGTTTTGATTATTTAGTCACCATAGGGTTTGTGGGTAGCATAGTTTTTTCATTTGGAAAAATATTATGCAGTGATAATTTTGCTCCATTTACTATTATTGGAGTACAGACAATGGTTATGCTCCTTTGCAATTATTTTAAGCAACATTACAACATTCAAAGAATTGGAAGTGGCTTGGATTTCTATTTATCATTAAATTTGTATTCAAAATGTTAAATCATATATAATGCATGTTAAATTTTTGAAAAAAAATATGAAAGAAATGAGGTTTTATATATTGTTTTCAATTATAAATTCATTTGTTGCAATAATTTACAAAACAAAATTTGAAAAGGCAAGTTGGAAACACGATGCCCACATATCAAATCTTATGGCAAAGAAAACTATTGTTAAATTAATTAGTTGCAGATTATGATGATGATGATGATGATGATGATGATGATGATGATGATGATGATGATGATGATGATGATGATGATGATGATGATGATGATCATCATCATCATCATCATCATCATCATCATCATCATCATTTCTTTTTTTTTAATTATCGAGTAAAGGACTTGCATAATTTAAATAACAATTTGAATTCATTATTATGACTAAAACTATTCCTTACAAAATTATTATTGTTAAAAAATTTATATCAATATTTTCCCCTCAATGCATTTTCTACATTATTTATTAGTATTTTATAGCCTCAATTGTCAATACACTACACCTCATTCAAAATTTGTTTGCATTTTTTATTTATCTTTAAAAAAAAAATTCAAACTAGAGTGTTGTCATTAATAAACTTCTTTAGTTTCCCCAATTTATTATATGTTTTCAATCACATCTAGTGCTATTTATGGATGAATGAATGAAGATGGTTTGAATGCATGATATGTTATAATATTTCTTGTAACTTTTGTCAAAATTTTGTGTGCATGAATAAAGGTTTGAACTATGTTGCATATTTTTAAAGGGCGAACACTATTTCAACTATTAAAAATTATATATCCTATTGTGGGGCTTAGTGATGTAGGGGCATCAAATACATTGTACAAATTTAATTATGCATTGTTGGTTTTTATGACTTAACATGCCTTAGAAGGCTTTGGATTCATTAGGTAGCTTTGTAGTGGATGTTTTTGGCCTTGGGAACTTTTCCCATCAAAACTTCCCTTTTTGAATATTTGAATTTGTTTAGAGAGTTAGAGGTCTTTTGGAGTAGTAGTGAAAGAGTGTCATGTTAGTAAGTATGTGTTAGAGGTCTTAATGGGTCTAGGTCATTTAGAGAAAGTGTTTTCCATACATATCATTAATAATGTGTCATAAACCCAAGAGTGTTGAATGTAAAATCCTTTTGGAGGTAGTTGCCAAAGGTGGTTATTCAGTTGTGAAAGAGATATGAATGTGCTTTTGATATGTAATAAGGGAGAGTATCCTAGATATAAGGTTGGTAGGATTTAGGAATTCAGTTAGTAAGAAGTAAAATGTTAATGGATGCATAGGTATAGAGGGGAGGAGCAAGAAAAGGCAAAGAACTCTGTACCCTATATGCAGTCATTGTATAAACAATGTAACCAGTTGAATCAATGAAACTAATACATTTGAATTACATATATATTTATGTGTTTGTCTTGATCTCATTGCTTGAGTGAATTTATTATGATGTAATTTTAAAGTTTTTAGCATAGGGTTGTATGATTTGGAATGGTATAGACTTATCTTGCAGGACTATGGCAATTTATTGAACATGCATTAAGGGCTACAAGTTAGTAGAAATGAAAGTGGTCAAGGAAAATAAGGCATGTGTGTCTAAAATATCTATGGTGAAATAAACATGTTTTGGCCTGGAGTCATATGGCTTTGATGTATATGATTGGATGTTAACAAGAATAAGGGTTTAGTTTGGAATGAGTACCCTACTTACTATAATCAGTTTAAGAACCCTATTGCAGTGATTGATTAATAAATAATAAGAGGATTTATGGTGTAAATATAGTGATGAAATATACTATGGTGGAGTTATAATCTTTTTGAAATGTATCTAAACCATTAGGTGAGCTGATATGCCTTAAAAACCTTGTATTCTCTTGTAATAAGCTGACTATGTTTCAAAACTATGTTGAAACAATGTATGGAACGTGAATTAAAGTCATTCAAATAGAGTTAAGGCATAAATAGAGTTAATACATGAGTGTGGTTTTGTAATTTCATGCAAGGAATGAAAATTATTGATGTAATATATCAGGCAAGGTAAATAAGTCTTCAAACCTTGTTTTAGTTATATATAGGCAAGACTGTGTTAAAGGAATACTATATAACCTTTGGTAGAACATGAATAGGGGTTTTTTAAGGAATATTAAAGTTTGTAAAAGGTGTAATGATGTTGAACAAAACCTCTTCTAGTAATTTGTAAATTCAAAATCCAAAAACAATCATTTAAATTAATTTTGAAGCCCCTCGAGCTGTTACAGTTTGTGAAAAACCCTAGTTTAGGGCAATAGACAAAAAGTGACATATTAAATGAATGCACTGATGAAATGGGTTTAAATTTGGTATTTTGATAGGTATGGGAATAAGCTAAGATATTTTCATGGTTTTGAC